>CM064509.1:14073633-14411133 GCA_032716605.1 Paralithodes platypus | reverse complement strand
ATACATTACATTCCATTTTCTTTCAGAGTAATGCAAACAAATCTTGGTTTACTCATGCTTGTTTTACTGCTGTCCGCAATATGGAGGAAGCATTCAAACGGTACCGATGCCTTAAGATTTAAGAATCTCATTCTTCCTATGTTTCTGCCCGGAATCAAGCCAAATCTGTTCTTCGACTTGCCAAACACTCTTTCATCAATAATAAATGCACTGAACTATCCAACTCTAGCTCTTCCCAAACTTTCTGGCATCTAGCCAACAACCTCTCCAACAATTTTTCTTCCACATCTTTCCCTCCCCTTTTCCACTCTGGTGGCATAACCATCACTTCTTCCACTGACAAAGCTGAACTCTTTGCTCAAACTTTCGCTAGAAAGTCAACCTTGGATGATTCTAGTGTTTTTCCTCCCTCTCCACCCCCTTCTCTCCCACTTATGCCTAATATCCTAATCTCTTCTAAAGATGTACTTTTTACCCTCTCTGGGCTTAATACTAAGAAGACGTACAGTCTGAATGGTGTTCCCCCTGTTGTACTCTAACCTGTTTTTGAAACTATTCTTGCTTTCAAATTTCTTAAGCATTTCTCTTCTCATAATCTGCTCTCAGATCGCCAGCATGGTTTCCTTAAGGTTCGCTCTACTGGTGATCTTCTTTCATATCTTACTAATTCTTGGTCATCCTTCTTTCAGGACTTCAGTGAGACCTTTTCTATTGCGCTAGACATATCTAAGGCCTTCGATAGAGTCTGGCACAAATATCTAATTTCCAAATTACCCTCCTTCGGTTTCTATTCCTCCATCTGTGCCTTTGTCTCTAATTTCCTTTCCGGACATTCCATAGTTGCGGTTGTGGATGGCCATCATTCACTTCCTCATCCTATCAACTCTGGTGTTCCTCAGGACTCTGTCCTATCTCCAATTTTCTTTTAAATTTTATCTTTGATCTTTGACTTAAATTATCTTCTCAACTGTACTTCAAGTCCTATCGATTCATATGCAGAGGGCTCCACCTTACACTATTCAATTAGTTTTCCAGAACGCCCCAGCAAACATTTCCTCAAAGACAAATGTAATGAAGCCATAGAACACATATCTTCTGATCTAACTACCATTTCCAATTGGGGCAGAGAAAACCTTGTTGCCTTTAACCCGTGGAGCCCCGGCTAGTTTTGTAATGTTTGTTCACCAGAACCCGGCCAGTTTTCAAAAAATGGTTTTATTCCAGAAACAATAGCGAATGGGTTAGGAATGAAGGAAAAACCACGAAAAACCGCTCAAAAAGCTTAAAAAATGGTCCTACAGAGCCCCCGAAAACGTATTTTACATGAGTAAAAAATTGAAGGCAATTACCCCAAAAAAACAGGTTATTGCGCGCTCACGCGCACGCACGTGGACTTTGAGAGTTTCAACCATCGGCACGGTTGCGTGGGATACGTACACAGTTCCCATACAAATCTGAGCCCTCTTGAGTGGCTACACCTGAGGTTACGGTCGGCGCAATTAGGGTGACGCGTCAGGCGCGTCTGTGGGGCTGTGCGTTACATACATCGCCGACGCGTCAGATGCGTCGCTGGGGCTGTACGGGTTAATGCTTCCAAAACCCAATTTCTCCATCTATCTACCGTCATGAACTCCCAAAGGATTATCCCTTATACTTCAACAATAAAAAAATCAACGCTTCATCTTCTCTCAGTATTCTCGGTGTCTCTTTCTCTTCTGCTCGCTCTTGGAAGGACCATATTACCAGTCTTGCTAGGGCGGCCACCCAGAAGCTGGAAGTGCTCAACCGCCTCAAGGTGTTCGTTACTCCTGCACAGCTTCTTGCTCTGTACATGGGCACTGTGCATCCTTGTATTGAGTATTGTTCACATTTGTGGAGAGGATCCTCTCACACAGCACTTTTAGACAAAGTAGAGAGGAAAACCTTTCGTATCATTAACTCCCATCCACTCACTGACTCTCTACAATCTCTTTGTCTTCGCCGCAATGTTGCATCTCTCTCGCTATTCTATTGCTACTATAATAAGCAGTGTTCCTCAGAGCTTTCCCAGTGTATACCACCTCCCCTACGTAGGGTACGTAGTACCCTCCTTGCAACACAATCCCACCCCTATTCTGAGCAACTCTCCAACCCAAGAGTGAAAGGCTATTCTCAGACTTTCTTCTATTCAACTGCTGAACTCTGGAACTCTCTCCCAGAATCAGTCTTTCCCTCTTCCCATGACTTATATTGCTTCAAACTCCGTGAGTCCAGGCATTATAGCTCGAACGTCCCTTGATTTTGGCCCTGTCACTCTTTGAACTCTGGGGGAGGCACTCCCTGCAGGCAGTTATGCCTTTTGTCTCCCTCATTCACATAGACAAACAAAAAATATATATATATATACAGTATAAATATAATATATATAATAATATTATATAATTATATATATATATATATATATATATATATATATATATATATATATATATATATATATACCGGTATATACTGTATATATACTGTATATATATATATATATATATATATATATATATATATATATATATATATATATATATATATAAGTAAGGACTCAAAGCAAGACATGTACAAGTAATGATTAAATACAATTTATACACAAGGACTAAAGTAAAACAAACCATTAAAAAACAACAAAAAACAACACAGGACTAGACGTGAGAAGGGAGAGGAAACAAGAATGAGATAAGGGAAGGAAAGGAGAGCAGGAAAACTTTGGTGCGAGGGAAAAAAATTGTGTGGCTTTGGAAGAGTTGGCTTCTTGCCGGGTGTGTGAGAGAGAGAGAGAGAGAGAGAGAGAGAGAGAGAGAGAGAGAGAGAGAGAGAGAGAGAGAGAGAGAGAGAGAGAGAGAGAGTGAGAGTGAGAGTAAGTGAGTGGGAGCAAGAGAGGGAGAGGGAGTGAGAGTGAGCGAGAGCTAAAGAGAGAGAGAGTGAGAGCGAGCGAGAGCTAGAGAGACAACGAAAGTGAGTGAGAGAGAGGGGGAGAAAGAAAGATAATCTGAGACACAATAGGAAGAAAAGGCCAAGACAAGTGGAAATAAATTAACCCAGGAAGGGTGGTGACGAAGCAGGAATATCCAGCATGTGTCACTCTGAGGAAGGCCTAGCACGGAAAGGGAAAAGCGAACCCGTCATGATGAGAAGACTTTTAGGGCAGATTTCCATTTGGGGATATTTTTCGGGACCCCTTTCTCCCTCATGTTTAGCCCCATTGCATTTCATATTTTAAGATGTTCGCCCCATTATTTTGGCAATTTTAAGAACTTTAGCCCCATTTTTGTCAATTTTAAAACCTTTCGTACCACTTAGGTGTCGATTTTTTATTGGCGAGCGATAGTTTCGAGCCTGTAATTTAAGAGTAAGCCAAAAAATATACAAATTTTTCTGGAAAGGGGGTCTAGGGGGTGCAATTTAAAGCTTGAGGGAGGTCTAGGAAACGAACTAAAAACCTCCCCTTAAGCTACAATTAGAGATATGGGTCCCATTCCTTGTTCTTCCCTTTCTCGCATACATATTACGCTATTAAATATGATACCATGTAGTTGCCAGCTAGGGTATCTTATTTTCATTAAACATAAGGTTACTATAGGTAGCACCAACGAACTTGACAATTATATTGATCCTTGACCTCTCTGTAACTGAAAAGGTCCTATAACAAACTGTAACAACAAGCTGTAAATATCCACACCTATTTCCTGGTGGACTCTTCCCAAATGATAGAAACGTCATCCCGATTGCTTTAGTTAATTTTGAGTTATAAGAAGTTAAGGAGTCAAGATTATTTTCAAGTTCGCTGGCTCTACCTATAGAAAAAGAAGGATCTCCATCATTATCAATTTATTTTCTAATTTGCAATATTCATAGTACAGATGGGTCTGAGTTCATGATTAGATTAATATCCAGTATTCGATAAATGGATATTAATCGTAGTCATGTACGGTAAATGTCAGTAATAAGCACTAATAAGAATGTCAAGGAAAGAAATGAGAGGTAGAAACGAGAGTATCTAGAGGGACACTCGGGACAGCGCATACCTCCACCTACGTTGGCGGAGGTATGCGCTCTACCGATCAACTCCTAAATGGAATCACTCCTTTCTTGGCGTATATTCTATCAACCCACCAAATTTCGTGAACATCAGTTAATAACATTTTGAGATATCTTGCAATGAACCCATACCACAGTAATGGAAGGGGGAATGGAAGGGGCCACTTATCTTCACTTACAAAATCAGCCCATTCTGTTTTGGCTGACGTTTTATCACTTCATTCTAGCTATCATTAGACGATTTCACTCAGGTTTGGAAAGCTCCCGAGGAGTTAAAGGGGTAAACACTATCTCAAATAACCCTCTGATATGCACAATCCCTTAAGGGGAGATGGGTCGTTTTTTCTGGTCCCCCTTTTTCCTCATGTTTAACCCCATTAGTTTTCAGATTTTAAAACGTTAGGCCCATTATTTTGGCGAGTTTAAGATTGTTTGCCCCATTTTTGTGTCAATTTAAAAAATGTGCGTGTCATTTAGGTGTCGATTTTTTCCTGGCGAGCGACAGCGATCCTGTAATTTAAGAGGATCCGGCCTTTGGCCGGAAATCTTTTCTATCGACAAATGTACACATTTATCTTGAAGGAGGGTCTTGGGCAAGTGTGTTTTAAGCTTGATGGAGGTGTTGGGAGGAAACTTAATATACTGTGTATATATATATATATATATATATATATATATATATATATATATATATATATATATATATATATATATATATATAAAGTTAAATACATGAGCATATGAAGACGCTGAATAAAATCGCCTACTAACAGCCTGGATACAAGATATAAAACGCGGCCTCGTTTTTTAAAAAAATTATCATACCATATAAATAAATTGAAAGGAAAGGAAGACTCCAGGACGTTGGTGCCATCTATAAGGAAACAACATCCAAATACTCAAAGGAAAGCAAACGAGAACATATCTATATGTCCAAACGAAATTGAATACGGAAGAACATAAGAACAAAGCACATAAGAACGTAAACAAATGGAAGTCTGCAGAAAGCCAATTGGCCCATACAAGGCAGATCCCTCTCAAACCCAACCCCTCTTATCATTTGCCTGTATGACAACAGAGATGGCTCTACACTTCCTTTCCATTGATTATGTTTCTGCTGATGAATCTCTTCTTACATATTGTCTCCTTTCATCTCTCTTCCTGCTCGTATCTCTTTAATGTGTTTCTTTGTTGGTGGATCCCTCTCTATATGTGTTGATCAATTACCCTCGTCTGTACGATGGTATAATGTTATTCCCTCAGCTAATGAAGTTGGACGGAGATTATGTTTTCGCCTCCGTTTATTTGTCTATTGGTTTGTCTGTCTGTAAACAAGAATTCTATAACATTTATGAACAGATTTTGACGAAATTTGGTGGGCTAATAGAATAAGCGCCAAGGAAGAAATAATTCACTGTAGGAGGGGATGGTTAGAGCAGACAACTTCACCAGCGTAGGTGGCTCACACAGTTTTGAACCGATGTTTATGAAACTTGGTGGCATGCGCCAAGGAAGAAGTTATTCTTTTTAGGAGGCGATTGCCGGAGCGCATACCTCCGCCAGCGTAGATTAAGGTATGCGCTCACCCGAGTGACCCTCTAGTTTTTATTGTGGCTAACATTAGACGATCTTGTTCAATTCGGGAAAATGAAGATGGAAAAATGAAAGAAAAATATTATCCCAAATAAGTCTTGGATTTTCACAAATCCTTCATTTATTTAATATGGAAGTTAATGAATGACTAAAGAACACGAAGAGAGACGTTATTGTGGTGACAGTGTTAACCCCTTCCGTACTGGCCACGTCCTTTTTACTATATTATGGCTATCATAAGACGATTTTATTAAGTTTCAAAATTAACAGGCTACGAACATTCTCACTTAACCCTATTTAATATTCCAGATCCTTCTTAGACTTCACAAAATCCTCTAAATATAGCTAGAATAAAATGTAAAAGAAGTCGGCGGTATATGTACAAAGAAGTACAAAGGAAGTCAAGCAACAACAGGTCGTGCGACCCCTTAAGGTTGCTTTCCACCTAAATCACTGCGGTTCATGTGTCCAACAGTGGTTTAGAGTGGGTAAGGGACAATTGAAAAGGGAAGCACTGCCTTAAGACGTATGTCCCTGGCAGGGTTAGGAGATGTTAGTATGGGAAAATCTGGTTTATTACCATAACACAGCTACAAGTGATCCTGGATGTATCCGACAAAAAAGTCATTCATTTACAAATGCAGTCAGTCGCGGGTTTAAGGCGAGGTGTTTGTCTATGCGATGTTTATAGGAATCAACGGTGCTGAAGTCTGTAACGTTTTGTGAAAGCCCTATGAGGGCTTAGGCCCAGTGGGCTAGTAAAAAATAAATACATCTTCAATAACAATTTCGAGGAAGCCCATTCCACAAGTTCACAACTCGATTAAAGAAGACATTTTTAGACTAGTGTGAGTTAAACAAATTTACCAATGATTTTGCAACCATTTCCCCGCGTGTAGTTTGATTGGTCGATCGTAAAGTACTTATTACAATTCATATTGTCGATGCCTTTGATGATTTTGAACACTTGAATTAGGTCACCTCATAATCTGCGCTGGGTTCAAGGAAACAAACTTATTGATATTAGCTGTCTAAAACCTCCTCATATGGTTTGTTTTATTAGATTAGGTATAATATTGGTTACTCTACGCTGGACTCATTCAAGTTTATCAATAGATTTTTGGTAGGAGGGGCAGCAGAATTGAACACAATATTCCAGAAGAGGGCGGACTAGGGAATTGTAAAGTGTGAGGATTACATATATGGATTTATGCTGGAATGACCTGCCTATAAACCAAATTATTTAGTTTGCCTTCTTTACAACTTCTGAACATTTTTGACTGGGTTTGAGGATACTCGATATTGTTACTCCCAAATTAATTTATCTGTCTACACTCTTTAGCTGAGTGCCATTCATTGAATAGTTTCTTTCTCATTTGGGTCCCAATATGGAGTATTTTACATTTATCCACATTATAACTTATATGCCAAATTTGAGCCCAACATGACAGCTTATATAGGTTATTTTGCATATCTTCTACATGTTTCTTTGAGAGTAGGGCCTACAGTATTTGCATTTCTTGTGTCTTCTGCAAACTTAGAGATTGTATAGATGAGGCCCTCATCTATGTAATTTATTTAAACTAGAAAGAGAACTGGCCCTAGAACCGATCTCTGGGGTACCCCGCTAGGTCCATTGGTCCATTTTAATGCTTTACCGTTTAGGACTACCCTTTGCTTTCTTTGATTGAGCCAATTTTCCATCCATCTCAACACTCCCCCTTGTATTCCATGGTCTTTCATTTTTATCAATAAAGGTTTGTGGGGTAGTTTGTCAAAGACCTTTTTGAAAATCATGGTATATAATGTCTACAGCTTTACTCTCGTCATAAAGGTTGAGGATATCGTGGAAGAAGTCTAAGAGGTTCGTCAAGCAGAAACGTTTGTTAGTTTGTTACAGAAGCAATGTTGAGTATCTTTAAGTATGTTATTTGACTTTAATTGATTTACGACTCTGTCTCTTATGAGTGTTTCTAGCATTTTACAGACAACTGAAGTTAAACTAATTGGTCGATATCTACTAGGCCAAGATTTGCTGCCTTTTTTTAATATCGGTGTTACGTTTGCGAGCTTCCTCTCATCAGGCATAGTCCCGGACTGCAAGGATTTATTGAAAAGCAATGTCAGTGGCTTGTAGAACTCCCATTTACCTTCTTTTAGGACTCTAGGTGATATTGTGTCAGGTTCAGGTGATTTGTTTGACTCAAGTTTCTCCAAACATTTCAGTACTTCTCTCTCTGTAATGTTGATAATGCTTAGAGCATCAGAATTGTCTATCTGAACTGGCGGTGCTGTAGGTGTCTTCTGTTGTAAAAACTGATGCAAAAAAAGGCATTGAGGACATCACTCATTTGTTCATCGTCTTTGGTGTAATCTCTGTTTTCATCTACTAACGGTCCAATAGTTGAAGTGACCACTTTCGTCTTTCTGATGTAACTATAGAATTGTTTCGGGTTTGTTTTACTTTCATTTGCAACATGTAATTCCAGAGTCTTTATTCTTTGCTTAATTAACCCCATAAAGGCGAGCTGTGTGTAATGGACACCCTACCGCCAGGCGACTATATTAGGCCCCATTCCCACCTAAAATCATAATTTTACGATAAATATCGTTATTACTTATTAATATGCGCCTATTTTACGTTTAATATGAAGATAGAAACATGTAGCAACAATAAAACAAGTGGGAATAGTGTTTGGATGGTCAAAATCGTGAATTATTGCCGACCGGTCCAATTATGAAATGTGGAGCAGAGTGAGGCAAACCCTCCCCTCGCGAGGCCTGAAGCCTGACTAACTCACTCTCCCACACTCTCCCTTACACAACACACTCGCTAGTCACCTGACCACACTATAGAACTGGCTTAGAGATGTTGACACAAAAATATACCAATGAATAAGGGAATAAGAGAGAAAATAGGTGATAATTGAGGGGGGGGGGGGAAAGGGGGGAAAGAAGGTACTCTTGACATATGTGGAGGAGTGATAGAAGATATAAAGGGGAATTATCTCACTTAAACACCATTTCACTTGTTTTAAGTGCTACAGGGGCCTTTTAAAAATTTTTTTTTTAGGCCTTACCTCTTAACCCGCAGAGACCCAGCGTCGCACGTGTTGCGTCGGCAGTCTTTGATCACCAACTCCCAGCGACGCATCACGTGCGTCCGACATATAAAAAACACTTACGTGGCTCGTAAGGTAGGAAATGGCGGGAGAATAGGAGGGGGCGGTACCGTAGTGTGTGGGGGAGCCGGGCCAGTAGGTGTGAGCGGGCCGAGACTGCCGCGCGGCTGGTGGTGGTGGGCTTAGTGGGGATAGTTTACACCCCTAGTTTACCGCCACTTTGAACCTTCATTACTCCGGTCGTATGGGAGCTAGAGGCTTGAGATTTATGTGAGATACTCCTTAGGATGTATGCCGTACAATGCCATACTCAGTTTTTACCCTAGTGCTCCCGGGCGGGTGGTCATGCGGGGGAGACGAACTATTGAAACCCCCCACCGCCCCCCGCCCCCCCAAATGACCGAAATGAGTTTTTTTTATTTGTGTGTTCATTTCTCAGCATTCTCTTCCATTTTTGCTCAACAAATTTTTTTGTAGCTGCCGCCCCCCCCACCCCCCCCCGCCGGCCCCCCCCCCCAACCCCCCACCGGCCCCCCCCCCCGCCCCCCAAAAAAAAATGTCAGAGGTGATTTTTTTTTGTTTTTTTTTCATTTCTCATCCTTGTCTTCCATTTTAGCAAACAAAAAAAATAAGTGAAAATGGCTTGGGACTGGGGTGAACAAAATATTATAACTAGCCGGGGCTCAACGGGTTAAGAGTGTTCTCGCCTTTGCCCCCCAAAACCTCTTAAGAGTGTTCTCGCCGTTCCCGGGTTAACTTTTTGGCTTTACGTCGTAGATATATGAATTTAACTCGTTCTTCATCATTTTCTGAGGTATTAACTCTATCATGAGCATTTTTCTTTGTAAGCAGTCTGCAATCTCTTTAGTTCACCATTTAGGCTTATCATTATGGAATGAAAGTCGGTTTTTCAATGGAATGCTCGCTTGCACCTCTTTGAAGCATATGGTAGTGAAAATTCCCATGATTTATTTATGTCATTATTGTTAATCAAATAGCTCCAATCAGTTTCTTTAATTATTGCTCTAGTTTATGAAAGTTCGCTTTATTTAAATTTGGGACTTTCTCATTGCTGCTATTTGATTTACTACAATTAAACTTCATACTGAAACTGATCCTTCGTTGGTCGCTGTTACTGAATTCTTCACCAACATTCAAACCCTCCACCAAGTCTTCTTCGTTGCAGGTACAAGGTCAAGCCCATTATTACCACAGGTCGGAGAATGAACAAATTGAAAAGGTTGGCGTAGAGATCATGTCCATAATGAGAAGTAAGCGTATCGCCCCACTTAGTTACTGATAAATTTAAGTCGCTAAGAATTATGGTATCTCGAATGTTACATATATCTGCAATTTGTTCGTAAATCTCTTGGTCAGTTTGCACTGATTGAGCTGGAGGTCTGTACATTAAAGCTAGTGTTATTTTAGTTCCCTAATTATTTTCTAAGAGTACATAAGATATATCGACATTCACAATTTGAGGTTTTGACATTAAGACGGGGATTAAGACTTTCTTTGATGGAAAACAGAACGCCTCCTCCATTTGTATTGATATCGCATCTGCATTACTAGTTTCTTCCTTCGTGATAGTAATGTCTCTGCTCTGACAAAGGGTAAAACAGATTTGTTCTCTAGTAACAGGTAGATATGGGTAGTAATCTTAGGCACTTGCTTGTAATTGCACGCATACACAATCACACATATGCTATAGATTATTTATGTACATATAAGTAATTACATTACATACTCTCTGTCTTTCAATCTCTCACTCACACACACACACACACACACACACACATTCACACGTGCTCACTCTCTCCATCACACACACAGACAAACACACATATTCCCTCTCCCTCTCTCTCACTCACTCTCACTCATGCTCTCACTTTATCCCTCCCCCCCCCCCTCTCCCCTCTCCCTCTCTCACCAACAATATCTTCCCCCTCACTTCACTAAAACGTCTCCCCCCCGACAACCAGACCAATTGCTTTTTCCCTCCACCTTATCCTTTTTGTTTATATATATATTTTTGTTTTATCTTTTCCGACCGGTTAGATCAATTTTTCGGGTGCGTTAGTTGACGCGTTTGTTTTTATCCGTGATCTGGATTATTTCCCTCGTCTATCAGGATGAAGAGATCTGGGGGGTGGGGGTGAGAGAGAAGGGGAGGAAGAGATGGAGAGAAGGGGGGGGGGGGTATGATGTGTGGTGAGAACGAAATATACTTACATAAATAAATACACACACACATATATATATATATATATATATATATATATATATATATATATATATATAGTGTATATATACAAACAAACCAGAGTAAGATAGATTTTTTTTTTTTTACATATACTGTATTTACACATATATGCTAGCCACACAGATCTTACGATCCCTGCGAGGTGGCTAGGACTTAATCCTAGTTGAGATAACAACCGTCAGAAAATGAGAAACTGGAAGGAAAGGATTGCAAAGATGAAGGCTCTCTACTCACCCTTAGCCAAAAGGAAGGGGCGAACGTCTTAAAATGTCAAAACTTAAGAGGCTAAACATGAAGCAGATGGGGGTCCAGAATAAAAATAAAAACAGAAGCAAATAATATGAATAGATGAGGAAGCAGGGATATAAATAATTGATTAAAGGACACCGTCATATAAACATGCAAGACAAATTGACAAGTGTGTAAAAAGATAGATAGTAAAAGCGAAAATAATAGTAAAATGCATTCCAAAGCGGAAAAAAGAGAGGAGAGGTGTCGACGAAGTAAAAAACACAAAAATAAACAAAATAAATAAATAAAACGTATATCCCATACATATTGCGGGGAATGGGGTGAGGGAGAGGGTGAGTGAGGATGGGGGTGTGGGGGGGTACTGCTAATATGGGGTGAGGGAGAGGGTGAGTGAGGATGGGGGTGTGGGGGGTACTGCTAATATGGGGTGAGGGAGAGGGTGAGTGAGGATGGGGGTGGGGGGGGTACTGCTAATATGGGGTGAGGGAGAGGGTGAGTGAGGATGGGGGTGTGGGGGTCCTGCTAATATGGGGTGAGGGAGAGGGTGAGTGAGGATGGGGGTGTGGGGGTACTGCTAATATGGGGTGAGGGAGAGGGTGAGTGAGGATGGGGGTGTGGGGGGTACTGCTAATATGGGGTGAGGGAGAGGGTGAGTGAGGATGGGGGTCTGGGGGGTACTGCTAATATGGGGTGAAGGAGAGGGTGAGTGAGGATTGGGGTGTGGGGGGTACTGCTAATATGGGGTGAGGGAGAGGGTGAGGGAGGGGGGGGGTGTGGGGGGTACTGCTAATATGGGGTGAGGGAGAGGGTGAGTGAGGATGGGGGTGTGGGGGGTACTGCTAATATGGGGTGAGGGAGAGGGTGAGTGAGGATGGGGGTGTGGGGGGTACTGCTAATATGGGGTGAAGGAGAGGGTGAGTGAGGATGGGGTGTGGGGGTACTGCTAATATGGGGTGAGGGAGAGGGTGAGTGAGGATGGGGGTGTGGGGGGTACTGCTAATATGGGGTGAGGGAGAGGGTGAGTGAGGATGGGGGTGTGGGGGGGGGGGGGATTTTATCGGCAGGGAGCGAGGGAGGGAGTACAGTCTAGGGAAGTAAAAACGCGGATTTAGACGAGCGCTTTTCCCTTCACCATTTTTCTGCAACTCATTCAAGAAAGAATATATAGAAGGAGAGTCGACAAAGTAAGGAAGACACAGTAAAGAGAGAGAGAGAGAGAGAGAGAGAGAGAGAGAGAGAGAGAGAGAGAGAGAGAGAGAGAGAGAGAGAGAGAGAGAGAGAGAGAGAGAGAGAGAGATATCTAGTCGATAGGAAATAAACTTATAAAGGATATCTATCAGGTATATTAATCTAGTTTCAGTCTAATTGTATATACCAGTGCAAGGTATAGTAACCATTTTGCCAGAATACATTTGCAAATATGAAATAATATTATCTAAAAAGCCCTAATTATGTAAATACACCTATGGGAGACAGGGAAGTGAAATCTACGGAAGTAAAAAGATGATTTACGCAAGCTCTTTCTCTGGAAACCTTTTTAAGGGGAGGTATTTAGTTTGTTCCCTAGACCTCCATCAAGCTTAAAATTACACCCCCTTGAGTCCCTTTCAAGATAAATTTGTACATTTTTCGGTAGAAAAATGTCCCGGCCGAAGGCCGCTTCCTCTTAAATTACAGGCTCGCTATCGCTCGCCAGGATAAAATCGACACCTGAATTGCACGAAAGGTCTTAATATGGGGTGAAAGTTCTTAAAATCGCTAAACTAATGGGACAAACGTTTTATAATATCAAAAGCAATGGGGCTAAACATGAGGGAGAAAGGGGTCAAGAAAAAAATCCCTCAAGTAGAAATCTCCCCTTAAGAGCAGCTATAGTTTGTCAAGTTAACCTCCAGCAATTTACAGGCTTCTAACTATCTCACTTAACCATTTACAGGCTTCTAACTATCTCACTTAACCATTTACAGGCTTCTAACTATCTCACTTAACCATTTTTACTACCACAGATCAGTTTTAAACTGCACAAAATCGTCTAAGTATAACTACAATATATAAGACATCGCAGGTACAGAAGGGGTTAAACAAACAAAATATGGTAAGAGTGACCGGCGACGTCCTTTATAGTTTATTCTAGCTATATATATATATTTAGACGATTGTGTGCAGTTCAAGAAGGATCTGTTTTTGAAATTGAAATTGAAAATGTTTATTTAGCCAACCATAATATATACAATAATATACAATATTACAATAGTGTTCTGGCTGAGCCTTTAGAACTCTCATATATCGGCACCTTATTGATTAACACTCCAGTGTTCCTCAGTATTAAGTATTCTGAAATTAGGTTATGGTTAAGCGTTAAAACAAATTAAGTCGAATACATAAATCTATGGAAATTCAGCATATACATATTAAATATAATGTACACAGACAAACGTGTTTCCCACTAACAATTATACACAAATGCACACACACACACACATGCATACATGCGTTTGGTAGTTTAGGGGTAGTGCGCTCGACTCACAATCTAGAGGTCCGGGGTTCGAATCCTCGGCCGGGTGGAGACAATTTGGGCTTGTCTCCTTTCACGTTGTAGCCTCTGTTCACCTAGCAGATAATAGGTACCAGACGTAATTTGAGGAGTTGTGACCTCGCTGCCCGGGTGTGAAAAAGTCTCAGCCCTACCCATAGATCGGACAATATGAGCTCAAAGCTCCCTTCCGGGAGGGTAATAGCTGGCGAGAGATCTTCAAGGATCCTCAAGATCGTAAGTGAGTGAAGTGAAGTATGTGCATTCATCCCTGCATACCGATAGCCTATCTTCACACATTAATATTTTTCTTGACATAAACACGTAAAAGGTCGTCCCCAACAAGGTCCATAGATACATCAGGTCAACCCAAGGGTCGCTCAAACTCCCTATCCGCGCGCATGACGTCAGAGCGTTGAAGGGTGAAGGGGTCACCAGTTTCTTCCCGCTCATTCTCAAAATCACAGCCGTTGGGGCAGCATCCTCCGTTTTCTATATCTTCATGCCGTGAATGTATAACTTGGATATTTTATAATACAACAGTGACCATAATGCCGTGTGACAGTGTAGCTCTGCTATTGTAAGTGAACAAAATGCCGTTTTACTGTGAAGTTGTTGGGTGCAAACCTGTATTCATTAAACAAGGAAATGTATCATTCCATCTATTTCCCAAAGATGAACAACTGAGGGCCAAATGGACTACATTATGTGGTAAAAAAAACAGAGTTACTGCACAATGTGCAAGAATCTGCGGCAAACATTTTGAATCAAGTGCTTTTAAAAGAAACTTGAAATATGAACTGCTACGACTACCAGTACCACACAACCAAATAAGATTTCAACCTGGAGCATTACCTACTCTACATATGCCTGCCTCTGAAAGTGAGTCCATAAGAGGCCAGAAGCGCTTTAGAGATGAAAACGACACACAATTGCAGACACCTACGACTCACCAATTCAACAGTCAAGCAAAAGACAATGTACTTCGTGATGCAACCATGAACACCAGATCGCCACTGAAAGAAATAGGTGAGTTTATGTGGGTTGGTAGTATTCTGTTTAGAGCACCTAAATTTAGAGAGAGAGAGAGAGAGAGAGAGAGAGAGAGAGAGAGAGAGAGAGAGAGAGAGAGAGAGAGAGAGAGAGAGAGAGAGAGCGAGAGCGAGAGAGAGAGAGAGAGAGAGAGAGGGGGGGGGGTCAATTTGATAGGCGGGTACAGGTGGACAGAGGGGGGGGGGGGTTATTGGGTAGTAGACAATACACAATATCATAACAAAATACATAAAATCAAGGGCTAACAACAGAACACAGTAATGTGGGAACTACTCTCAACGACTATAAGCATAATATTGCCGAAACACATATTAAACATATAATAATATTGGAGCAGTATAGAACAGTGCTTTATGACACACAATAACAGCAATAATAGTACTAATAATAATAATATTAATTATAATCGTAAAAATGAAAGTACAAATAATGCAAATAGTACAACAATAAACGATGATCATGGTGAGATAATAACAAGTCAAGTTTTAAGATATCATCAACAATTCTGTTAATCACACTCCCTGAAATGAACCAGAAAATCATGTTTACATTGTTACGAACGCTAATACATTACACTGTTGTCTATGTTTTAAATCATTGCCAACAAACACACATAGCTTTTTCTCACATTCTGAGTTTTATAATTTCATATTAGATAGTTCATATTTTGCATTTAAATCTTCCCTATCCTTAACCCGTACAGCCCCAGCGACGCGCCTGACGCGTCGGCGATGTATGTAACGCACAGCCCCAGAGACGCGCCTGGCGCGTCACCCTAATTGCGCCGACCGTAACCTCAGGTGTAGCCACTCAAGAGGGCTCAGATTTGTATGGGAACTGTGTACGTATCCCACGCAACCGTGCCGATGGTTGAAAACTCTTAAAGTCCACGTGCGTGCGCGCGAGCGCGCAATAACCTGTTTTTTTGGGATAATTGCCTTCAATTTTTTACTCTTGTAAAATCCGTTTTCGGGGGCAATGTAGGACCATTTTTTAAGCTTTTTGAGCGGTTTTTCGTGGTTTTTCCTTCATTCCTAACCCATTCGCTATTGTTTCTGGAATAAAACCATTTTTTGAAAACCGGCCGGGTTCTGGTGCGCAAACATTACAAAACTAGCCGGGGCTCCACGGGTTAATAGCTTGCATTTGTTAATATAAAAATTTATCTACCAATTTACTAACCATGTACTGTATGTATAAGGCTAATTTTGATATGTATTTATAAGGCTAAATTTGAGATATATTTATATGGCTAATTTTGAGAGCTTCAACATCAAACTAGAAAGGCATAAGTACGAGATGAGTTAGGTGTGAGAGGGATCTGGCTTGTATGGGCCAACAGGCTTTTTGTACTCACTTCTATTATGTTATTATGTTATTATTGTTTTGTAACCTGTCCAATGTTCTTCATAATAACCTTACGGAACCTTACGATGATACTGGACGCAGGTCTTGTCAGTGCTCTAAGTCCAAATCTTCATAATTTAACTTTAATAGACACATGTATATATTAATAAAATAAGTGTGTACCGAATTTTGTGAAATCCTTATCCCGCTTTGTGCAACCTAGTTGTAAGAAGAAATTAGAACAATAACCAATACCTATAAATTAAACCTGAAAATAGGTATCCCATTTTGTATATGCTAAATATAATATTATAATATTATAATAGTAATATAGTAATAGCCTACATTTGATATGAAAATGATTGGACCGGGTAAACAAATATACAAAGTATTATAAGCTTGTGACAGTGTATAGGCGGGAAGGTGAAGGTATTGAGGGATCACAGTCCAGATATTGTGTGGACTGTGTGAGGGATAAGCCTTTACAACGTCTCGCAGCTGTTAGGGGGCGGAGCTAGGCAGAGCGGCGAGCGTATTCTCTCTTTCTTTCATTTGGTACAACAGTGTGACGTCACTGAGCTGCGCGTGGGTTGACCTGATGTATCTATGGACCTTGGTCCCCAACTGCCATACACACATACCAAAACATAGCACCTGCACGTATAAACGCCCACACCCAATGGATACCCACAAATACAAATTTCAATAATTACATACCCACATATACAGAAACCGTATACATGTTCAAACCTGTTGAGATATTCACCTACGAATATACTCACTAACGCAACATATACTTACCGAACCTGTGCACAGATATACATACTTTCACAAATTCACATAATCATATAAGTTATACACCCATAATCAAAACACCCTTTCCGTTTACCATACTCGGATGCATATAATGAACATACATCTACACATAATATATACCGATAATCTACATATTTAACCTGCGTTGTTACAAAAACTGTTGATATTTCATCAACAGATGACTTTTTAAGGACTGCTTAAAGCTTAATATGCTACTTGGTAGCATTACTATTGTGGTAGTAAAAAGGATTAAATGAGATAGTTAGAAGACTATTAATTGCTGGAGGTCCTTTTAATGAGATAGTTAGAAGACTATTAATTGCTGGAGGTCCTTTTAATGAGATAGTTAGAAGACTATTAATTGCTGGAGGTCCTTTTAATGAGATAGTTAGAAGACTATTAATTGCTGGAGGTCCTTTTAATGAGATAGTTAGAAGACTATTAATTGCTGGAGGTCCTTTTAATGAGATAGTTAGAAGACTATTAATTGCTGGAGGTCCTTTTTATACTGAATCAAATCATCTAAAAGTCACTAGGAGTTATTTTAGGAGGTTTATTTCATACAGACTTAACATTTGAGTCTCTCAGGCCAGAATCGCCATAACTTATTTCCTAAAAAAAAGTGCTAGTGTGTTTCGGGCTTCAGAGTTTATTTTGTCTGGACTCTCTTCTCCCTCATGGTTAGCCCTATTTACTTTTTGACATTTTAAGACGTTCACCCCATTAGTTTAGTGATCTTAAGATTATTCACTCCCTTTCATGGTCATTTTCAAGACTTTTCGTGCCATTTACAGTGGTTATCAATTTTCTTCATGGCGAGCGACAGCAAGCCTGCAAGTTAAGAGGAATCAACCTTCGGACAGAACATTTTTCTACTGAAACACGCACAAATTTATCTCGAAGGAGTGAGGGGGGGGGGATGTCTTTAAGTCATTTTTTAATCTTAATGGAGGTCTAAGGAGGACACTAAACAAGGCAAATACATAAATGAACGAATACAATTATTAAATAATAATAATAATAATAATAATAATAATAATAATAATAAACACAAAACAGTTTCCCTTTAGGAGATGGAGAGGAAAATCCAGGGGAGTAAACATTTGGATATTCATTAGGAATGATTAGGGCTTTTTCCGGGAATTTGTATTCATTGGTTTTAATTCATTATTATTATTATTATTTTTTTTTTTTTAACAGCGTCTAGACTGAAGCTAGACTATTGTAAAAGGATGAATGAATGTAATATCTATAAATTTAAAGCTACCACACCTCAATTTACATAACACAAGAAAATCCTGAAAAAGCTGAAGGGAGCGGGGAGGGAAATCTGGGAGAGGAAAATAGGCGAGTTTTTTTATGTCCTTCGATCGGCAACTAAAATATGGCCACATTTCGGGACTTTTTATGCACTGGTATTGGCAACTAAGGCGATGGTAGATCAGGGTTGCGTTCAGCCTTAAAGCCGGTGTCACACGAACACTTTTTCCGGCATTTTGTTCGGGCAATTGTGGTCTGGCATCTTCTTAATTAAGTAAAGTTATATATTATTTTAGTCTCTTAAAATTACATACATTCAGTCTAGTTGTCAATTAATTTCAATACCAAAACACCAACACCAAGTATGAGAAAAAACTTGCTAATAAAAAATTGACGGAGAAAGAGCTCGTGTGATATCGCCTTAATACAACCTACAATATGCAAGGCAGCGTATCTGGCCGGCAAAGGCGAGACTTTTCATACTCAGTCCCAAAACTAAGTCTCTTGTTTGTAGTGATTATTATCAAATCGATTATTAAAGTTAGATTTATGCTCTATAGTTGCTTCTATGCCCATGAAAGTAATTAAATAGCGAAAACAATGCAACTTCCTCCTGTATTCCTGTATTGAACTGTATTCCCTCTCCCACTCAACTAAACAACATTGCCCGGGTTTGCTACCTTACATACTAATGCGGTGTACCAACTGCCGTGTATCAGTACTGTAGCACAATATACTGTATATACTCAGG
This sequence comes from Paralithodes platypus, assembly GCA_032716605.1. Lineage (NCBI taxonomy): Eukaryota > Metazoa > Arthropoda > Malacostraca > Decapoda > Lithodidae > Paralithodes > Paralithodes platypus. The sequence continues at coordinate 14,392,075 of CM064509.1, read as the reverse complement.
CACATACCCCATAGCTGGGAGTGGCCGACTCGTGACAGAGCCCGAAAAGAAACATGTTTTAAAGTTCAAATTATTAGAGTCCGGGACGCATATTTCCGAAATACAGACTAGTATAATCATAGGCTAAACTAGGACCAATCACAGCTCGAGTTTACCCTAGGATGACTATTACCAAGTCAAAAGACTAACTTCAACCATGCATATAACCCTGGACAGCCAACATTGTAGCACTAAGTCATGAAAATATAACTACAAAGAGATAGGAAATTGTTATAATAATACCCTCGGTACTTTAAATTATGTAAATAAATATATCCCATTATGTTTTACGATAGTAAGAGTTAAAGCGTATCTGGCAACAGTGTTTAGTCCCAGTATAGCGATCATTCGGCATTCAGTGTATTCGCCTTAATACTATATAGGCCTATCCTATTATAATAGACACCTATTACTATTTCAATATAATACAACCATAGACAATGCCATTACATATTATTTGAATACTATATAAAGTTCTCCACTATATGTTAAGCATGAACAGTCATGACAGAACCGAAATATTACCTATGGACTGTAGTGCACAGAGAAGGACCTATGGACTGTAGTGCACAGAGAAGGACCTATGGACTGTAGTGCACAGAGAAGGACCTATGGACTGTAGTGCACAGAGAAGGACCTATGGACTGTAGTGCACAGAGAAGGACCTATGGACTGTAGTGCACAGAGAAGGACCTATGGACTGTAGTGCACAGAGAAGGACCTATGGACTGTAGTGCACAGAGAAGGACCTATGGACTGTAGTGCACAGAGAAGGACCTATGGACTGTAGTGCACAGAGAAGGACCTATGGACTGTAGTGCACAGAGAAGGACCTATGGACTGTAGTGCACAGAGAAGGACCTATGGACTGTAGTGCACAGAGAAGGTTTTGGTTCTATTATGACTCATGACTCGTCGATTGAGATCATTTGGCTTAAATAATAATTATAATTTATTCCAGTTATAAAAATATAATAGGAGTACACTTGAACAAGTCAATTCTACATATATCTTAGTCCATTATACTATTTACAATAAATATAAGCTAGGTTAAGTATGGATTATAGTTACAGTTCTGTAGTTCGAAATTCATTGTATTGATTGATTGATTGACAATATTTATTAAGAGTTACATACACCCTGATAGGGACAGAAAGTCGGCGTATTTGTTAAAAGCACCCCAATACAGCATGATCACTCCCACAGGGATAACCCATGGGCCAACCTACACAATTTTAGCTAACTTATTTCCAGCAAGGTCCCTGTTGTGAGGCAAGACTGAGAAGTCTACAAGGGAGTCAGACAAACTACAGTAGAAAATGAGGTCCACCACATTGTAGACCTTCTGTACCATCTCAATGAAATATCTAATAATAAATATCCTAATAATAGCCTACCGAGACAAATACTGTACAGCAATTAATTACTTAAAATATAGTAGTATATAAAATCAGTTATTTCTACATACAGAGAATATTATTTGGTGGCCTAACACAAGCCGCGAATAATATTTAGTGGCCTAACACATGCTGCAAATAATATTTGGTGGCCTATTACATGTTGCGAAGAATATTTGGTGGCCTAGCACATGCCACGAAGAATATTTGGTAGCCTAACACAAGCTGCGAATAATATTTGGTGGCCTAACACATGCTGCAAAGAATATTTGGTGGCCTAACCCATGCTGGAAAGAATATTTGGTGGCCTAACACATGCTACAAAGAATATTTGGTGGCCTAACCCATGCTGCAAAGAATATTTGGTGGCCTAACACATGCTGCAAAGAATATTTGGTGGCCTAACCCATGCTACAAAGAATATTTGGTGGCCTAACCCATGCTGCAAAGAATATTTGGTGGCCTAACCCATGCTGCAAAAAATATTTGGTGGCCTAACACATGCTGCAAAGAATATTCGGTGGCCTAACACATGCCGCGAAGAATATTTGGTAGCCTAACACATGCCGCAAAGAATATTTGGTGGCCAAACACAAGCTGCGAATAATATTTAGTGACCAAACACATGCCGCTAGGAATATTTGGTGGCTTAACACATGCCGCGAAGAATATTTGGTGGCCTAACACATATCGCGGTGGGATGAAGAGTGCTGGGGGGATTGGGGAGGCAGAGGGAGGGATTGAACGGGGATTTACCGGATGTGATGGAAAAAGGGAGGGAAAGGAAAGATAATTAAGGGGGAGGGTTGTTTTCTGGTCCCACTTCACCTTCATGTTTAGCCCCATTAGTTTTGAGATTATAGAAATTCAACGCATTAGTTTGGCGATATTAATACCTCTCGCCCCATTTTTGTGTCGATATTAAGACCTTTTGTGCCATTTAGGTGTCAATTCTTTCCTGACGAGCAATAACGACCCTGTATTTTAGAAGGATTCGGCCATCAGCCGGGACATTTTTCTACCGAAAAATTTGCAAATTTATCTCGAAGGGGGGTTTGGGGGTATTTTTTTGCATGATGGAGGTCTATGGAGGAAGTAGAAAAAATATTAATACGTTATTAAATGTTAATACGTTATTAAATATTAATACGTTATTAAATGTTAATACGTTATTAAATGTTAATACGTTATTAAATGTTAATACGTTATTAAATATTAATACGTTATTAAATATTAATACGTTATTAAATGTTAATACGTTATTAAATATTAATACGTTATTAAATGTTAATACGTTATTAAATGTTAATACGTTATTAAATGTTAATACGTTATTAAATATTAATACGTTATTAAATGTTAATACGTTATTAAATATTAATACGTTATTAAATGTTAATACGTTATTAAATATTAATACGTTATTAAATGTTAATACGTTATTAAATGTTAATACGTTATTAAATATTAATACGTTATTAAATATTAATACGTTATTAAATGTTAATACGTTATTAAATATTAATACGTTATTAAATGTTAATACGTTATTAAATATTAATACGTTATTAAATGTTAATACGTTATTAAATGTTAATACGTTATTAAATGTTAATACGTTATTAAATATTAATACGTTATTAAATATTAATACGTTATTAAATGTTAATACGTTATTAAATATTAATACGTTATTAAATGTTAATACGTTATTAAATGTTAATACGTTATTAAATGTTAATACGTTATTAAATATTAATACGTTACGTTATTAAATGTTAATACGTTATTAAATGTTAATACGTTATTAAATATTAATACGTTATTAAATGTTAATACGTTATTAAATATTAATACGTTATTAAATGTTAATACGTTATTAAATGTTAATACGTTATTAAATGTTAATACGTTATTAAATATTAATACGTTATTAAATGTTAATACGTTATTAAATATTAATACGTTATTAAATGTTAATACGTTATTAAATATTAATACGTTATTAAATATTAATACGTTATTAAATGTTAATACGTTATTAAATATTAATACGTTATTAAATGTTAATACGTTATTAAATGTTAATACGTTATTAAATGTTAATACGTTATTAAATATTAATACGTTATTAAATGTTAATACGTTATTAAATGTTAATACGTTATTAAATATTAATACGTTATTAAATGTTAATACGTTATTAAATATTAATACGTTATTAAATGTTAATACGTTATTAAATGTTAATACGTTATTAAATGTTAATACGTTATTAAATATTAATACGTTATTAAATGTTAATACGTTATTAAATATTAATACGTTATTAAATGTTAATACGTTATTAAATGGATAAACAAATTATAAATATAAATTAAACAAATCAAGGAGAAAAAATAAAATGGTGATAATGGAGGGAAAATATGCAACTTATGTATACCATAAGGTAGTAAACAATGATTCTAATGGGTGGGTGCCCAACCCCGAAAGGAGTTGAAATAGGGGAGCTATCCCCCCCAACCCCCCCCACCCCACCCCGCCAAAGGCGGCTTTCTAAGGCCTTTCCTAGCTGATACTGAGAGGATTGGGTTCGAGTCATGTGGTGATGGGCTGGTCTATCAGAGTGAGAGCTGAGCGATCTTTGCCATACCCATAGCTTACTCTGACTGTTCCTTTTACTTTTATATTTTCTAGATCTCAAGTGACGCATCTCTTCAGTGGATTGACCTCCCTACTGCCAACCTAGATGTTGACAGATTGGGAGCCAGAGCGTCACATTTTTCCTTTGCCCCTCAACTTTCCCTTCATAATTGCTGAGGGGCACAGGGCCTTTGGTGAGGCTTTGGTTTCCCGGGCGTTTCCGCACCCTCCTCAGCTCCCCGCCTTTGAGTGGCTTCGGTCACCATGGTTTTATTAGTGGTAAGCAGGGAGGGTTCTGTGGGGGCGCTGGTTTATGGCCTTGGCCTTGCTCGGAACCTTGTGGCTGTTCGGCCAGACAGCCTGGGGAACAGCAACAACAACAACAACAACCATTATAGCTTAGTTGGATATATAATACTGCACCAACATTATTATAACTGGAAAATTAAAGGAGAAGTATGTATTTAACCCCTTCAAGATACGATAACGCATTTCTTTTATCTGTTCTGGCTATTATTATATTGTTTTATTTAGAATAGGAAGGGTATATGTAAGCCAGAGGGTTAATGGATATATCTTTACCCTTTAAATGCACACAGATCTTTCCTATGCTGTATAAAATCGTTTAATGATAGCCAAAATAAACTGTTTAAGTGCGTCATAATCCTCAAAGGGTTAAGAGTACGATCTAAAAATAAATAAACCGTGAAGAAATAATTATAAAAAACACAAACATTAGAAGACAGGGGGTAACCTTAACAACGGGTTTTAACTCCCGTACCGGCGACGTCGTTTTACATTTTATTCTGGCTATAATTAGACGATTGTGTGCAGTTTAAGAAGGATCGGTGGAAGTAAAAAGAGTTAAGTGTGATAGTTCTAAAGCTGTTGATTGCCGAATACAATCGTCTATTGTTTCCAGTATAAAATGAAAAGGACAGCACTGGCACTGAAGGGGTTAAGACGGAGTATTGAGTACACATACAGTAAGAGGAGAAGAGTGGAGACGCAAAGGGTGAAGAAGAGAGTAGAAAAGACTTAAGGAGAGGAGAATAGAAGAGGGGATAAGAGATACGAGGAGAGGAGATAGAGAGAAGAGAGGGAAATAAACAAAAGTGAAGATGAGATGAGAGGGGATGACTGAAGAAGAGAAAAAAATAAAAAAAATAAAAGCAGTGGGGATGAGAAGAGAGGAGAGGAGAGAAGGAGGGTGAAAAGGGAAGAGGAGAGAAGAGAAGAGAAGAAAAGAGAAGAGGAAAGGAAAGGAAAGGATGGTGAAAAGGAGAGAAGAGAAGAGAAAATATATATTAAAAGAAGTGGGGACGAGAAGAGAGGAGAGGACAGGAGAGAAGGAGGGTGAAGAGGGAAGACAAAAGGAAATGAAAGGAAAAGAAGAAAAGAAGCTACGGAAAGGAGTGAGGTGGAAGGAGGTTAGCATAGGGAAGATTAATTACGATAGGACCTGCTCTGAGTGGGGAGGAGGAATATAGAGGAGGGAAGGCAAGAAACGGGAGGAGAGAGAGAGAGAGAGAGAGGTGATAAATACTTTAATATCTAGCACCCAGGAAACTGTAGCAGCAGTCCATATGATACATCTCCAATAGCAAGTATCACTGGTCCATTACACAGGAAATCACAGCAACACTACATCTAGCTATCCAGTATTTGGACAATCTGCTCCCTTCTCACTTAACTACAATGTTGACCAACAACTGCGCCCCTAAGCACAAATGTTCCATCAATTAAATAAGAATATTGTCAGCTAATGTGAGGGGTTTTCACACAATTGTTGGCGACCTGAATCAACAATTTGTAAATAAAGAAAAAGCTGATATAGTCTTCTTGGAGGAGAGTTTCCTAGATGATACTGTGTCTCCCAACTATGCGAAAATTGCAGGTTTCACATCGTGGTGCAGGAACGATCGCAACACGAAAGGTGGAGGAGTAGCTCTGTGTTGTAGGGAGAGACTTCAAATGTAAGTTATTGAAAATCTAATACCTAACGAACTGGAGATCATTCTCTTCAAGATTATTGACAATGAATCTTGAGGTATTCTCTGCTGTGGGTGTTACAGCCCACCCTCACAGGGTACAAAGTTATTAGATTTCCGCATGAACAATGTCGATCATCTTATGCATAAGAATAACTGCGACAGAGTGTTATTATTGGTGACCTGAACCAACACCGAGTACAAGTGTTATTTGATCATCTCTTGGCAGTTTTCAATCTCCAAAATTATGTGAATTTTCCTACTCCTACATCTGGTTCATTCTTGGATCTTGTATTTACTTATTTGCCTTCCCACACTGTTCATTGCTCTCCACTTGGGTTTGTTGGCTCCTCCGATCATGTGGCAGTTCTCACCAAGATAAGATTACAGATACAAAGAGAAGAGACTAGTGAGAAAAAGTTGTGAAAGTGGGAGAAAGCAGATTAGCATGGATTTAGACAAAATCTGAATAATACAAGATGGACAGATGCTATACAAAGGAATGCAAGCCAACAATTAAAGGCATTCACATCTAAGATCAATGAATTGCAACAAATGTATGTTCCACACAAAACTCACACATCCAGACCTTCTGACCAGCCATGGTTTTGCCCACAGCGTCAAGCTGCATCAGATGTCAAATATAACACTTGGTTATTATACAAAAATCAATCTTCATTAAGAAACAAAAATTACATACAAAAAAAAAGCTGTGGCCTGCATGAGCAAAAAAAGCAATGGGAAAACAGCACAAAGCAGAAATTAAGACATGGAAAAACTTTGAGGTAAGCAATGGTGGGCAATGGTGGGGCATAGTCAAGGAGAAACAAGGAAGTTGAAAAGATGAAACTATCCGGCCACTAACTCTTCCAGATGGTACAGTAACATTAAAAACAGAAGAAAAGGTTAATGCACTTGCCCAACATTTTTCTGCAAAGTTGTCTGTACAAAGCCCAAACCAGATCTGCAATGGAGATTTAATATCTCACATAGGGAGGTGTGGCAAATGTACATTTGAAATTATTGGACAAAGTGCAGATTAGAGCAAAAAGAATAATAGAAGATGAATCTCCTACTCCACCTGAAACAAACCTTGACAACCTACAGTATAGGAGGGATGTTGCTGGACTTACAATCTTGTTTACGATCCAGTGTCAGAACACCCTTCACTTACAGTCTCTGAGGCCACATGAACAGTGGAAAGAGCTCCTGATGCGTTGGAGGAGCCGATCTGTCACACTTCAGCATATCAGCGACAGTTTATTCCAAGATACTGTAGACTATGGAATAAAATCCTAAGTCAAGGCAACAAGGTAAATAACCACAATGTACAAAGTAATAAATGCTATGTAAATGTTTGGCTAAACAATTACCAGACATAAAACAAGCCTTAATATAAAGGTTGGGCTTTAAGATAGGTGCCATGACAGAGCATGCACCTTTAGCCTGGAAGAGCATTATTCAGCCTATTATAACACATTTAATGTTACCTCTGAAACATTAGGTATTAACAAAAAAGAAAAGAGAGAGAGAGAGAGAGAGAGAGAGAGAGAGAGAGAGAGAGAGAGAGAGAGAGAGAGAGAGAGAGAGAGAGAAGGCAGGAGTTGATGATGAAGATGATAGTGGTGGAATTCAGGGCCAGCTTGGAGAGAGAGTGAAGGGGAGAGAGAGAGAGAGAGAGAATACAAGCTTGATTGTGTGTGTGAGTATGAATGTGTGCGTTGTATGTTGCATTACGTACAGTATGTAAATGTGTTCTATTGGAATAGGGCCTATAATTTTAAGCTATATTTAATAAAAGTATCATAACTGGGATTCTGAGCCTCTAAATGAACTGACTAAAACAAATCAAAATAAATTGAGGTGAGTGGGAGAACGGATTAACCCTTTCAAGATCCGATTTTTTTTTCGGTGTTCTGGCTATAATTAGACAATTTTATTCAGATAGTCTTTACCCGAACAATTCCCATAAATCCTTCCTAAATTGAATATAATCGTTTAATGATGTCCAGAAAAACTGTAAAAAATGCATCATAATCTGCTATAGCCTACACATACACACATACACACACACTCACTCTCACTCACTCTCTCTCTCTCCTACACATACACACACTATATGGGAGGGATGTAACGTGACCCAGGCTGCCCAGATTAAGTCGGTAGGTATCTGGAGGAGAGAAGAGATGGGTGGGGGAAAGTTGGATGGAGGAGAAAGATTGGGGAAGAAGAAGGATTAGGGAGTGTTGGAGGGAGGGAGAAGGATTAGGGAGTGTGGGAGGGAGAGAGAAGGATTAGGGAATGTGGGAGGGAGATAGAAGGATTAGGGAGTGTGGGAGGGAGAGAGAAGGATTATGGAGTGTGGGAGGGAGAGAGAAGGATTAGGGAGTGCGGGAGGGAGAAGGATTAGGGAGTGCGGGAGGGAGTACAAAGGAAATCAAGCAACAACAGGTCTAGTGACCCTTCTAGGATGCTTGTCCTCCAAAACACTGAGGATCAAGTGTCCAAACAGTGGTTTAGAGTGTGTAAGGGAACATTGGAAAGGGAACTACTGCCCTGGAACTAATGTCCGTGGCAGGATTAGGAAGTTAGTAGGGGACAGATGGGTTAGTAACTGAGGGGGGGATAAAATAAAGTTATTCATTTACAAACGCAGTCAGTCGCGGGTTTGATGCGAGATATTTGTCTATGCGGAGTTTAAATGAATCAACGGTGCTGCAGTCTATAACGTCTCGGGGAAGCCCATTCCACAAGTTGACAACTCGATTGAAGAAGAAATTCTTAGATTCGTGTGAGTTAAAAGATTTACCAATAATTTTGCAACCGTTTCCCAGCGTGTAATTAGATTGGTCGATAGTGAAGTACTTACTACAGTTCATATTGTCGATGCCTTTTATGATTTTGAACACTTGAATTAAGTCACCTCTTAATCTGCGCTGGGTTAAACGAAATAGATTTAATTCTCTAGGACTCTTCGTATGGTTTGTTCTTTAGGCTAGGTATAATTTTGGTAACTCTACGTTGAACTCGTTCTAGCTTGTTTATATCTTTTTGGTAATAAGGGCACCAGGATTGAACGCAGTATTCCAGAAGAGGGCGGACTAAGGAATTGTAAAGGGTTAGGATAACTTCTTTGGATTTATGCTCAAATGACCTGCCTATAAAGCCAATTATTTTGTTTGCCTTCTTAACAACTTCTGAACATTGTTGACTCGGTTTTAGGTTACTCGATATTGTTACTCCCAGATCAGTTTCTCTGTTTACATTCTTAAGCTGAGTGCCATTCATCGAATAGTTTGGTTTCTCATTTAGGTATCCGATATGTAGTACTTTACATTTATCCGCATTGAAACTCATTTGCCAAATTTGGGCCCAACATGACAATTTATCTAGAGTGTGTTGCATATCGTAAACTTGTTCTTTTGAGAGTACGCTATTTGCAATTTTTGTATCGTCAGCAAATTTTGAGATTGTACAGGTGAGACCCTCATCTATGTCGTTGATGTAAATTAGAAAGAGAATTAGTCCTAGTACCGATCCCTGGGGTACCCCGCTACTTACATTGGTCCATTTAGATGCCTTACTGTTTATGACTACTCTTTGCTTTCTGTCGCTGAGCCAATTTTCTATCCATTTCAACACACCGTCTTGTATTCCATGCGCTTTTAGTTTTAGCAGTAAACGTTTGTGGGGAACTTTGTCAAAGGCCTTTTGAAAATCAAGGTATATAATATCTACAGGTTTACTCTCATCGTAGAGGTTGAGGATATCGTGGAAGAAGTCTAAGAGGTTTGTTAAACAGGAACGTTTTTTACGAAAGCCGTGTTGACTATCTTTAAGTAAGTTATTTGCCTCTAAGTGATTTACGAGTCTGTCTCTTATGACCGTTTCTAGCATTTTACATACAATTGAGGTTAAGCTAATTGGACGATAGTTACTGGGTAAGGATTTGCTGCCTTTTTTGAATATCGGTGTTACGTTGGCTAGCTTCCACTGATCAGGCATAGTCCCAGACTGTAAGGATTCATTGAATAACAATGTCAGTGGTTTGGAGAGCTCATCCTTAGCTTCCTTTAGAACTTAGGCGAGATTGTATCAGGTCCAGGCGTTTTATTTACCTTGAGTTTATCTAAACAATTCAATACTTCTCTCTCTGCAACGGTGATATTGCTTAGAACATCTGAATTATCAATCTGAATCGGCGATGGTGTAGGGATATCACTGAGGTCTTCGGTTGTAAAAACTGATGCAAAGAAGGTATTGAGGGCATTACTCATTTGTACTTCGTCTTTGGTGTATTCTCCATTTTCATCGACTAACGGTCCAACAGTTGAAGTAACTACTTTTTTCTTTCTGATATAACTATAGAATTCTTCAGGGAGAAGGATTAGGGAGTGTGGGAAGGAGGGAGAAGGATTAGGGAGTGTGGTAGGGAGAGAGAAGGATTAGAGAGTGTGGGAGGGACATAGAAACTTTAGGGAGTGTGGGAGGGAGAGAGAAGGATTAGGGAGTGTGGGAGGGAGAAGGATTAGGGAGTGTGGGAGGGAGGGAGGAGGATTAGGGAGGGTGGGAGGGAGAAAGATTAGGGAGTGTGGGAGGGAGATAGAAGGATTAGGGAGTGTGGGAGGGAGAAGGATTAGGGAGTGTGGGAAGGAGGGAGAAGGATTAGGGAGTTTGGGAGGGAGAGAGAAGGATTAGAGAGTGTGGGAGGGACATAGAAACTTTAGGGAGTGTGGGAGCGAGAGAGAAGGATTTGGGAGTGTGGGAGAGAGGGAGGAGGATTAGGGAGTGTGGGAGGGAGAAGGATTAGGGAGGGAGGGAGGAGGATTAGGGAGTGTGGGAGGGAGAGAGAAGGATTAGAGAGTGTGGGAGGGAGAAGGAATAGGGCGTGTGGGAGGGAGGGAGGAGGATTAAGGAGTGTGTTGGATTAAGGAGTGTCGGAGGGAAGGAGGAGGACTGAAGAGTGAGGAGGACTAGGGAGTGTGGAAGGGAGGGAGAAGGATTAGGGAGTGTGTAGGATTAGGAAGTGTGGTAGGGATAAGTATTAATGAGTGTGTAGGACTGAGGGATGTGAGAGGGATCATTATACTGAAGAGGAAGTTTGAAACCCTTGTGATACCTACAATATATCCTAACATGAATTATAACGATTTAATGCTACCTTCCCCCTCAAAGAAATACAATAACGTCATTTGGATTAATCGGCTTGATTAATACATGGTCGAGTCCACAAACAATACACCTTTATTAACTCAATCTTCTATAACACTATAAACAAACAGTGAAAGTCACCATGGTGTGCTTTGGAGAGGAATCCTGGACTATCTTATTAAGTACAGTACGTGTGAGGCTGTGTATTTGCAGAAAGGAATTTATTTTTTTATTTTTTTTATTTTTTTTTAATCATGGCATTATCAGGTTGATGCAGCTTAAAAGAGAATGGTTCACTGTTTGGTCGATTTTTTTTGTTTTCATGTATTTATAATTTTTCTAGTTTCCTTCGTCGACCTCTATCAAACATAATATAAAACAACCCCAGGATCCCCCTTCAAGATATATTTGTATATTTTTCGGTAGAAGAATGTCTCGGGCGAAGTACTACAGGCTTGCTATCGCTCGCCAGGAAAAAATCGATATCTAAATTAGACGAAAAGTCTTAATATTGATAAAGAAAAAGGACTAAAGGTCTAAACATCGCCAAACTAATGGGCCGAATGTCTTAAAATCTGAAAAAACATACCCTACCTTTACTCCAAATTCTTTCCGTCTACCTTACATTACCAATCAACAAAATACAAGCTTTCCTTTATACTCGACTAAGCATATTATTTAGTTTTGTTCAATATTGTCAGTTTTACCAATGTATTAAAATTGAACATGTACTGTATAGCCAGCCTGTTTTTCATTAACAGTACAATCATGCATTCCCTCCAATCCCTGTTTTACATAAGGGTAAATATGTGCCGGTCCTTGTATTTGTTATGTTCAATTTGGATGGCCCGGTATTTCCCCCTGGCCTCGTATATATCCCCTCCAACCTGCTCCACTTTCCTCGCACCCAGCTTGGTTTTAGTCCCTACACGTGTATGTCCTTTACCTTCTTTCTGTCCTCTATTTTCCTTTTGTTATTTATAAGCTTTCTAAATGTGTCCCTTTCCCCTCTATCCCTATCTGTCCCCACTTTCCCGCACGTTCATTCTCACCTCTCTACGTGTCCTATACCCCTTTCCTGTCCTCTCTTTCCCTCTTGTCGTTTCTAACCTCTATACGTGACTGTGTCCTTCTCACTTTTCTTTCTCACCTTCTAATCGTGTCCCTCTCCCTTTTTCCACTCTTTGCTTTCTCTTCTCTCTACGTGTGTCCTTTATCCCCTCATGTCCCCTCCTTTTCTCTTGTTCTTTCTAACCTATCTACGTGTGTCCTTTACCCCTTTCCTGGTCTCTCTTTCCCTCTTTATCTTTCCAACCTCTCTACATGTATTCCTGTCCTCTCTACCCCCTCATGTTTCCCTCTTTTTCTTTCTAACCTCTCAACGTTTGTCCGTGTCCATTCATGTTCCCCTATCCCCTCTCTACGTGTGTCCCTTTTTCCTCTTCGCTTCCTCCCCTCTCTACGTGTGTCCCTTTCCCCTCTTCCCTCATGTTCCGCCTCCCCCTTTTTCTTCCCCTTACTTGCATGTGTTCCCTTCCTTCTCTACTTTCCCTCATGTATTCCCCTTTTCATGTTCCTCGTCCCTCTCCTTATGCACCCCCTCCCTCCCTTCCCTTTACGTACTCCCTCCCTTCTCCTTTCATTCTTTCCCTGCATCCCCACTCCTTCTCTCTCCCTTCCCTACATGTAACCCCTCCCCCTTCTCTCCCTGCACGACCACTCTTCCCCACCCCCTCCCCATCCCTCATTAATCTACTCTCTCCCTCCTCACCCCCACCCATCTTCAGTCTCTCCCCATACAGTAGGCTGGTAGATGAGCCGCTCAGGAAGTGTGAGCTCTTCCTCCTCACTCCCTCTCTCTCATATTGCTCTCTCTCTCTCTCTCTCTCTCCCTTGTTCATCAGATGCATCTCTCTCACTCTTCTACCACTATTACAATGATAAATATTCGTCAGAGCCTTTTGTGTATACCTCCTCTGTTACGGAGGAGGTTACGTTACACTCCCACTCCTATACTTGTTTCATGAATCAACATTTAATCCATTATTCAAATCAGCTATTGCTTAGTAATCTTGATAGAAATATAATAACTCTCGCCCGTCTACCATGAGCATATACCCTCTTCTTTATAGGTCAGAAAATCCGATCCAAACCTCTCATAACACAAATATGACTTCAATATTTGAGATGTTATATCTACCATCTAGGAAGAGTCAGCCAGGGAATAAGAATGGAAATTAACAGCTCATATATCCTCGCCCTTTTTAAGTTACAGAGGTTAGGGGTCACGATATGTGTCCTACATATAATGAATAAACTATAATGCTCATGATTATACAGGTGTTCATTCTCACAACTATCTACAGTATCTATCCTTTACACCTTACTCCCTTTCATGAGGGGAGCCTTACATAAAACGCTCCCAAGTGGACCTGTCGTCCGTGAGAAGGACAACTTGTGCCAGTTTATTGCAGGACTTGACCACTAAACTTAGGCTCCGTGTGACTCAGAGGCCCTCTATGGATTTTTATAGGAGTATTTTTCAGCAGTAGTGGGTGGCAAATCTATCCACCAACCTGCTTCACCGTTAGGTGAGCAGTAAGGATTATTATAAGGTTTACTCCCCAGATGGATGGCAACAAGGGACTCAAGGGACTGGGGTTCTCGCAGAGAGGCTCCAGTCCTGACGTTATTCTTGACTTAGTGTGCTGGCTTAATAATCCCATAGGGTTGATAATCTCTAAAGTCCTATTTTAACTAAAAAAAACGAACTGGATGGACAAGGGACTGGAGTTTTCGCAGAGAGGCTCCAGTCCTGACGATATTCTTGACTTACAGTGTGCTGGCTTAATAATCCAATAGGGTTGATAGCCTCTGAGGTCCTATTTTAACTAACTAACGGATGGCCGGACAAGGTTGACGAGTCCCATCCACCCAGATGTATACTGTATAAGGTTATCTCCCCTTTAGGGACTGCCGACCAAGGCTGACGAGTCTCATCCGCCCGAATTATTCTCACAACACATAATATATATTACACTATAATCCTGAACCAGTAAGTGCTGTGAAACCTCCACAGTTCTTGGAAATGGAAATATCCTATGATACATTCAATTTGGCGGCACGTTTTTTTTTTTTTTTTTTTTTATGAGGATGTGTGAGTTGGGGTAAGAGGAGGGGGATGAAAGGTCACTTATTCAAGAATCGGCAGTTTTACCTTTTCATGATTAAAGGGAGTTTATATTGATGTATGTTAATACATTTTTCATTTTTTGTAATTATATTTAATTTTAGTTTCTCCCCTAGACCTCCATCAAGCTTCAGAAAATACCCCCTTCCAGATATATTTGCGCATTTTTCAATAGAAAAGAAGGCTCCGGCCAAAAACCGGTTCTTCCTAAATTGCAGGCTCGACACCTAATTGGCACAAAAGGTCTTAAAACCGTCAAACTAACGGAGCAAATGTCTTAAAACTTCAAAACTAATGGGGCTAAACATGAGGGAGAAGGGGGTCCAGAAAAAATATGCTTAATCATGTATCCCACTACTTCCTCCCCTGGGGCTAAAGGGAAGTACCCCTTTAAATTACACATCACGAATGTGGGTGAGGTCATTAGGCTTCTTTACAGATAATTAGTCATATTATAATATGTGTTGGTTGTTCATACATTTTGGTAGGTAATAGCTGTTGTGATGGTGTAATGGTTAGACCGTTAGAGCATGTAATTTCTGCATGTGATACCCTGGGTTCGAATCCTGGGAGAATCACATCTATCTATCTATGTATCTATTGCTTGACGCCGTGATCCCCGAAGGGGTGGCCACGAACGAACCGCCCCCATGCACCTCAGTCACCAGTCAGTAGACGCCCCTCCTACCAACCAGCAACGCCTTCATCCATATACATACTCACTCCATCCTTCCACCTCGCTCTCGTACACCCTCATATTCATTATCTCGCTTTCCATACGCTCCATATGGCCGAACCATCTCAAGTTGTTCCTTTTCACACCTTCCAGCACATCACATGATTTAATTAATTTCATTTGTGGTATCATTGGTGTTAAGAACGATGTTAAAAATAATATGATAGGCCTTTTACCCCCTCCCCCCCCCCCCTCTTTCCTCAGTGTATTCCTGTATGTATGTATATATATAAGGTATATGAAGACTTTACACACTTTTTGCTAAATTTGATGGATACATTTATGAGGTGCCGATGGCTCCTAGGTGCCCCGTACAAATTAACACATAAAACACAAATTACAATGACGTTCCCTATGCTATTTTCTGATCTGTTGTATTTATTAGAACTTATACAATATGATGTGGTGTTGTTTGCATGCCAACCCTATTTTAGACAAGTACGATTGTTTATATTTTTTTCTTGAGCTGAGGTCGTGGGAAATCCTTTCTGTACCATCGACACTCTTTTTAATTTACTCCGGCTACTACTAATCGATGCTACCCAGTTCAAGAAGGATTTCTATCATTTATATGATTTCAAGCTATCTCAGTCCACCCTTTTAATTAACTACCAGAGACCCACCTTAAACTGCATACAATCGTCTAAATATCACTAGAATAAAATATGACAGACGTCACTGGTACAGAAAGGGTTATGTATGATCAAGTTTTTAATAATTAACAACCACCACACATCTAACTGTTTTTTTTTTTAAATAGCTAATACTTAAGGAGAGATATGTCGTTTTAATAGAACCCCTTCTCCCTCATGTTTAGCCAAATTAATTTCGAGATATTAAAACGTTCATCCCTTTAGTTTGGCGATTATAAGATATTTCACACTATGTCTTTGTCAGTATTAGGACCTTTTGTGTCATTTAGGTGTCGATTTGTTCCTGGCGAGCGATAGCGAGTTTGTAATTTTAGGAGTAATAGGCCTTGGGACGGAACATTTTCCTACCGAAAAATTTACAAATTTATCTCGAAGGTAGGTGTATTGATTTTTTTTTTTTTTTTAAACTTGATGTTGGTCAAGGGAGAAAACTGAAAACATATTAAAAATATATATGAACATGCACACAAATACGCACCCCCTCCCCCCCTTAACGAGGACAATAAGCCCAGTAACGATTAATAATTGTGTTGTTGCCTGCTTTCATTTGTTAAGCCAGTATCACACGAGCGCATTTTCCGGCATTTTAGGATGATCAAGTTATTTCTCGTACTATTTTGAGGCTCTTTCGCATTGGAATTACATACTATAGGTAGATTACATACTATAGGTAGATTACATACTATAGGTAGATTACATACTATAGGTAGATTACATACTATATCGGAGGTAGATTATGTTAGGTAGTTTAATTCTTGTAAAGCTTAAATTTTGAAGCAGCCAGACAACAATTGCCCGTAAAATTAGCGGAAAAACCGCTCGTGTGACATTGGCTTTATCCTTTGTCTCGCATCTGACTCTATCTCTGCCACTATATGTCTCTATCTATCTATCTATCTATTGCCGGACGCCGTGATCCCCGAAGGGGTGGCCACAAACAAAACGCCCCATGCACCTCTCTCCCCAGTCAGTCGACGACCCTCCTCCCATCCATCACCGCTTCCACGCATATACTTCTAAACTCCATCCTTCCACCTCTCACTCGGTCTAACTCACCCTCTCTGTCCTTCCACCTCACTCTTGTACACTACGTCTCCCACCGGCCTAATAATTCCATCCTAGATATATCACCACTTTCCTCTTTTTATTTCCCTCCTGAAATACTTCCTCCTTGTTTTCCATTCTCAGTCTACCTCTTCACCCTAAATATTACCTCAGCACAGCACTAATAACTACCTTCCTACTTAAAAATACCTCTAAAATTAATATACCTCTCCCACTACCGCTTACCTCTCTGATTTTCCCTATGTGCATGAAGGAGACAAAAGGCAAGCTGCCGGTAACAAGTGTTCCCTCCAAGGTTGAAAGAGTGATATAGAGCCAAAAGCAAGGTACGTTATAGATACTTAAGGTGTGTTGGACAGAAGTGTGGTGTGATTTTAAAGTGTAGTTAAATGAATTGGAGATGTTTGTGAGAGTTAGCTGGCTTACTCTTTGTGTAGGTGAGACAGAATAGAAACAGTGGGGGAAGCCAGGCAAATGAAACAGGAGTTACAGCAACTCTTTAGCATATGCCTATGTGGCCTATCTTGGGTACTGCCCTTACCTCCCGAAGTATTTGCTCCATCTACCTCCTTACCTCTCAAAATAATTCTCCTAATACCTCCTTACCTCTCAAACAACCTCCACCGGTGATGGGCTGGTCTATCAGAGTGAGAGTTGAGCGTTCTCTGCCATACCCATAGCTTACTCTGACTGTTCCTTTTACTTATATATCTTCTAGATCTCAAGTGACAGCGTCTTTTTCCGTGGATTGACCTCCCTACTGCCAACCTAGAAGTTGGCAGATTGGGAGCCAAGGCGTCACATTTTTCCCGTGCCCTCAACTTTCCCTTCATAATTGCTGAGGGGCACAGGGCCTTGGCTGGGCTTTTGGTTTCCCGGGCATTTCCGCGCCCTCCTCAGCTCCCTACCTTGGAGTGGCTTCGGTCACCCGGGCTTTGTTAGTGGTAAGCAGGGAGGGTTCTGTGGGGGCGCTCGGTTATGGCCTTGGCCTTGCTCAGGGCCTTGGGGCTGTTCGGCCAGGCAGCTTGGGGAACAACAACAACAACAACAACCTCCACCTCCATACCTCTCAAACAACCTCCCTCTACCTCCTAACCTCTCAAATAACCTCTTCCTCTACCTCCATACCTCTCAAACAACCTTTCCCTCTACCTCTTAACCTCAAACAACCTCTCCCTCTACTTCCATACCTCTCAAACAACCTCTCCACCTCCACCATTACCACCACCACTACCACTCTACGTCTCCCCTCGGCCTAATAACTTCACCCTAGATTTATCGCGCCTCGCCTCTCCTCTTTCTCTTTCCTTCCTGAAATATTTCCTCCTCTACTGGAATTTCTTAATTCGGCCATGGCGGGGTATTCGGAATTGCTTATATATATTATATATATATATATATATATATATATATATATCTATATATATATATACTACATGTATTATACAGTATATATATATATATATATATATATATATATATACATATGTATATATATATATTAATACTATTTTTACTATATATATTTTGTCATGTGTCTTCCCCGTCATTCTTGTTTTACCATGTAGTTTCTAGACAGCGATATGTGTAATGATTTGGCCGTTTCTAAATGTGCATGCCTTAGAAATGAATTGAAAAAAAAAACAATTAAGAACATTTGTAATTAAATTAATAATCCTATAATTGCCATACAATCCTGAGAAATTCTATAATGAATTTGTTTTAACCAATGTTTATGTATATACTTTTATGAGACAATAATTATTTTCCCCACTATTATTTGTTCGTGTGATTTGCCATTATCATAGAGGTAAACTGAGAATGAGATGCAAGGATGGAATTGCTTTCCTAAAGAATGGGCTGTAAGGTTTATTTGATGTAGGCCTATTACCTAAATTGTAACTCTTGTAGCATCTTGTAACGCTCTCTCTCTCACTGCCCCCTTTTACTATCGTGGGCACTATCTGCACCCCTCACTGCCCAAGGGTCGGTCGGGGAGTTGGTCGGCAGATCAATAATTCGGGCCGACACACCGCACGACATCCGACCCCCGACTCAATTCCAACCTGGGCGATGCGTGTGCGTGGGGGGGGGGGGGGGGGGGGGTGTCAAGCAGTTGGAGGGAGGGAGGTGGTAGAGGAGAACGGACTGAAGGGATAGAAGAGAAAGAAGAGTTTATCCCATTCAGTACCGGTGACGTCCTTTTCATTATACTCTGGCAACCATTAGACGATATTATTCAGCTTAGGGAGGACGTAGACCCATTCCAAGGCTACAGACTATCTCCAGTCATCCTTTTAGCTGCCATATATCCTTCCGAAGCTGCAAAGGACTGAAGGGATTGAAGATAAAACAAAAATAGTTAAACGATTTTACTCCTAAGTGATTCTTTCTCTCCGAGCGCCTGATACTGAACGAATGCTGTAATCATGAGTGTTACGTATAGAGAGTACACGGATAAGCACTCCCAAAATAAAACACAACGTCATTTATTTTTCAAGTTATTTCGTCCATTAATCCATACAGTACCGGTGACATCCTTTTCACTATATTCTGGCAACTAATAGATTTTAGCTTAGGAAGGACGCCTACTAATAATGTGTCAGCCTATCTCAACTTATCATTTCAGCGACCATACATCCTTCTTAAACTGAATGAAATCGTCTAAATGTCGTTTAAATCAAACACAAAAGACGTCGCCGGTACAGTAAGGCAGTGGGTGAGTGAGAAAGGTAGAAAACGATGAGCTACATACCCAAGAATCGGTACCATGCCAAGGAATCTGCTTTCTGCTTAATATAGAATGAACTATACTAAATTATATAGATACTCATTAACAATGGGGAAATTGTAGACACCAATCGAGCAGGACAATACCCACGGAAGGCCTCATAGGCATGTGATAGGAGTTGCTGAAACTTCTGTTGCACTTGTCTGGCTTACCTCACTGTTTATGTCTGTGTCTCACCGATATAGATAGTATTCCAACTAGCACAAACACCTCCTCCTATTCATTTCATTACACTAACAAACACACTACACTTCTTTCCAATACACAAAAAAACACGTTTATAATTGCGACTATCACTCTTTCAACTCTGGGGAGATGCTTGTTACAGACAACTTTGCCCTTTGTCTCCTTCATACACATAGACAACAAAAGGCAATTAAGTCATCAGAGCCCCTTCACAGCAATATGAACACAGTGGTTATATGTACCAGTACACGTATTACATATTTCTGTTGGCACCGATTACCTTTACGGCTCATGGACTGCTTGGGATGAAGTACGGTCGATAATATGAGTAAAATAAAACGAAGACAAAAAGATGAAAAGAAGGAAGTTAATCGAACAAGAAGAATGAGCAGAGAAAGTAAACAGAAGAAAAATAAAACTATGATGAAAAACAATAATAAGAGTGTGGAGATAGAGGACATGGGAATAGCTAGCTAGATAGATTGTAAAGGTCCCTCATAACGTATTAGGATCACAAGTTATATTGGCGTGGTAGTTACAGGTAAACAATAATAAGGCGCCCAGGTAAGTGGACAGAGTGAGAGAGAGAGAGAGAGAGAGAGAGAGAGAGAGAGAGAGAGAGAGAGAGAGAGAGAGAGAGAGAGAGAGAGAGAGAGACTAGATTGGATGTGCAATTGAATATTTTGGTTAAAGATGGAAATCGTGTAATATGTAAGTACACATAATGAATAATGTAATAAACTATTTATTCGTAAATATTAAATATTAAATATGGCAAGCGACTATAGTATAGTTCAACACTTTTCATAACCATCACCTCATAAAATGTCTAAATATTGTGTTTGCTATTTACTTAAATATGAAATCCGATACAAATAAAATGTTCAATACGATTTGGTATTTGTTAATTGATAATGATGACATTACATACTATACCATCAGTTTCTAAAGCTAAGAAGAAGTATTTGTATATTTTTCTGAACCTCCTTCTTTCTCATGCTTATTCCCATTAGCTTACATATTTTAAGATTATCGCCAATTTCCTAGTCAATATTAAGACCCTTCGTACCATTTAGGTGTCGATTACTTCTCCTGGCGAGCGAGTGCGAGCCTGTAATTTATGAGGAACCGGCCTTCGGTCAGGAAATTTTTCGCCCCAAAATTATACGAATTTTTCTCGCAGGGGGGTCTTTGGGATTTGTTGTTTTTGTTTTTATTATAAGTTATATAGAGGTCTAGGGAGCAAACTAAACCAATATATATAAGAACATAAGAACATAAGAACATAAGAAAATGGGAGTCTGCAGAAAGCCGATTGGCCTAAGCAAGGCAGATCCCTGTCCCACACAACCCCAATTACAAAGCCCAATTATAGGCTCAACACTCTAATACCCTGAGGATCATCTTACCAAAACGGTTAGAGAATAACGCAGGATTACGGGGGTCTGCAGAGCGCTGATTGGCCCAACCCTGCTGATCCCCCTTCACACCCAACCCTTCTCGTCCATATGCTTATCCAATTTTATCTTAAGCTCCCTATCGTTTTTAATCCCACTATAGCACTTGGTAGTCCATTCCACCCATCTACAACTCTGTTACCAAACCAATATTTGCCTATATCTTTTCTGAAACGAAATTTATCTAATTTGAAACCATTGGTACGAGTTCTTTCGCTATCACTGAGCTTTAGTACATTTGTCATGTCCCCTTTGTTAATCCCACTAACCCACTTGAACACCTCTATCATATCCCCTCTAACTCTGCGTCTCTCTAACGAATGTAAGCCTAATTTCTTCAACCTTTCTTTATACGGAAGATTTCTAATATTATGGATCATTTTTGTCATTCTACGTTGTACTCTCTCCAATGAATCTATGTCCATTCTGTAATAAGGACACCAAAATTGAACAGCATAATCCATATGGGGTCTCACTAATGACAAGTAAAGTTTTAAGATAACATCAGCAGTTCTGTTACTCACACTCTTGAGATGAACCCGAGAATCCTGTTTGCCTTGTTTCGAACGCTTATACACTGTTGTCTAGGCTTCAAATCATTGCTAACAAACACACCTAGATCTTTCTCACAATTCGAGTTTTCTAATTCCACATTAGCTAGTTTATATTTAACATTTGTATGCATCTTCCCTATCTTTAATACCTTGCATTTGTCAATGTTAAACTTCATCTGCCAATTTACTGACCATTCGTGTAAGGTATCTAGATCCCTTTGGAGGCACTCTATATCTCTATCTGAATCAATTGTTCTCCCCATCTTGGTATCGTCTGCAAATTTACTTATCCTACTAGTTATACCTAAATCAAGGTCATTTATGTATATAACAAACAACAGAGGACCTAATACAGATCCCTGGGGGACACCACTTTTGACTGCTCCCCATTCTGACTTCGTACCATTTATGCTGACTCTCTGCTTCCTACCAATTAGCCATGACCTAATCCATCCCAACAACGCCCCACCTATTCCATGCGCCTCAACCTTTCTCATCAATCTCTCGTGGGGGACTCTGTCGAAAGCTTTACTGAAATCTAAATATATTATATCATATGACTTGTCATTATCTACTGCTTCATATACCTCTGAGAAAAAACTAAGCAAATTAGTAAGGCAAGAACGTCCCTGAGTGAATCCATGCTGAGAAGAATTTATTAAATTAAATGTATCTAAGTGGTTTCTAATTTTACTAGCAATAATTGACTCTAGTAGCTTTCCTATGATTGATGTAAGACTAATGGGACGGTAATTGGATGCTATTGATTTGTCACCTTTTTTGAAGATCGGAACTACGTTTGCAAGCTTCCAAGCTTCTGGAACTATACCTGTCTCCAATGACTTGTTAAATAAAAATGTTAATGGGTAACTTAACTCATCCCTACATTCTTTTAATACTCTAGCATATACCTCATCAGGACCAGGCGATTTATGAGGTTTCAGTCTGTCAATTTCCTTAAGCACATCATTTCTACTTATAGTAACCGTACTTAACCTATTTTCTATACTATCGCTATATACCTTACGGACTTCTGGAAACTGTGCCAAATTTTCATTAGTGAAAACGGAAAGAAATTGACCATTTAATGTACTGCACATTTCTAAATCATTTTCTGTCATTTCTCCTATCGAAGTTTTAAGGGGACCAATTACATCTCTAACCTTGGATTTATATAGTTGGTAAAAAGCTTTAGGATTATTTTTTGAGTCATTGGCAACCTTAATTTCATAATTTCTTTTTTCTTTCCTAATATCCTTTTTTACCTGTCTTGATAGATTCTGATAGTAAGCAAGTAGGTGAATTTCGCCTTTTCTAATTTTTCTATATATTCCTCTCTTTTGTCCTAGAAGATCTAATAGTCTATTATTCATCCATTTGGGTTGGTTCTGTGTTGATCTAAATTTTCTTTTGGGGATGTATTTATTTTGTGCATTGAATACTGACTTGATAAAATTATCGTATGTATCTACCAAGGTTGACGTCTCTTCCTGACTTAAGATGACAGGTGCCTGAGAAGGGGTACACTCATTGGACACCTGGATCGACTTAATTTTTTGACCATAGGGTCCGCTAATAGGGCTCTTCTTAACCCACCATAATTGGCTTTTCTAAAGTCAGGTATTAATGTTGTATTCTCTCTGGTATTACCTTTCCATTGTATATTAAAATACACAGAATTGTGGTCACTATTTCCTAGGTGGTCCCCTATCTCTACATTATTTACCATATGTTCATTGTTACTGAAAACTAAATCGAGAATATTATTACCTCTAGTCGGCGTATCTATGAATTGAAATAAAAAACTATCTTGTACTACCTCTATAAACTCCTCAGAATCAGAGTCTCCTATTTGATGCTGCCAATCTATATTCGGAAAATTAAAATCCCCCATAATGCACACATTGCTAAACCTTGATGCCATTTTAATTTCCTCCCATAATGACGTTCCGTCATTTCTACTCATATTTGGCGGTCTATACATAACTCCAATAACTATGGTCTCACTACCTTCGTTAACCTCTACCCCAAACACTTTCATTATCGTTATTTAGTCTAATACCTGATTTAATACAGCTTTTTAATGTACTCCTGACAAACACTGCTATAACCGCCACCCCTCTTACTTGTTCGGTCATATTTAAACAAACTATATCCTGGTATATCAAATTCTGCTAAAAAATGCCTGGTTTCTGTATTAATCCACGTTTCAGTTAGCGCTATTATGTCTATATTTTCTTTGCTAACAAGGGCTCTAAGTTCGTTCATTTTGTTACATAGACTCCTACAGTTTGTGTAATATACTCTCAATTTACTTCTTTTCTTTATACCTAATTTACCTTTGTTTTTAGCGACATTTCCATCTTCTGTTGCACCATCACTACTATTATTTGCATTATAGTCATCATTTTTAGCATGAGACTGAATATCCTTATCGCTTTCGCCTGACGCTAAAATTGTTCCAATTAACCTCTCATTTACACTCTCAATATTTCTGTTCAAAACCCCACAACCACCCTATCTAAAGAACTAGCTAATGTAGAAACCCCTAACCGTGAAAGATGAACCCCATCCCTTGCGTACATCCCATCTCTCCCATAGAAACTATCCCAGTTATCAATGAATGGTATTGCTTTTTCTTTGCAATATTTCTCCAAACGGCAATTGACACCAATCGCCCTGGATGTCCATTCCTTGGGAACTCCTCTTCTGGGTAGGATACAATGTACTACAGGGATCCCTCCCTTCATCCTAACTTTATCTAACACATCCCGATACTGCTGCAGCAGTTCCTCACTTCTACCCTTACCAACATCGTTACTCCCGGCACTGAGACAGATAATGGGGTTATCTCCACTATCTTCCAAGATGTGGTCCATCTTCTCTAAAACCCTCCCAACTCCATGGCCAGGCAGACACACAACCTTCCTAAGTTTAGTGCGGGTAGCCCTAACTAAATGTCTTACCATGGAGTCGCCCACAATCGACACAGACTTACCTTCTCGGGACACAGACTTACCTTTCCCTCGGGAGGATCCAGCAGCTGCAGTTGGAGAACCCCCGGTGGTGGCAGAAGGTCCCTTGGTGGTGGTGGTGGTGGGGTAGTGGTGGTGGTAGGTAGCACAGCGTCAGAGGTTGGAGCTGAGTCGGCGGCAGGCACTTCGGTTATCCCTCCCTTATCCTGACTATCTTTTCCCTCACATTCGTCTCGCAAAGGAGAGAATGTATTTGTCACACTCATACCTATTCTACTATCCTGCTTCTTGAGTGTGACTTTCCCACCCGTATTTTTAACAACCTGCCATGAATAAAATTTGTCATCAACTTCCTCCCTTTTCCCCTTACTTGACTTTATTTCCTCTTGGCTAAGCTTGAAAGCTAGATTTTCGTCTTTAATCAAATCCACTTCCCTCTGAAGTTTAACATTAACCTCCCTTAGAGCCAAGACCTCTTCCTTCACCACAACCATCTCCTCTCTTACCTGGAGAATAAGATGATGCAGATCAGTTAGAGACTCGCACTCCATACCTGCCATGATCCCAATAAGCTTAGCGAGGAACAAGAAACTAAGTACAGAAAAACAAAAACAAGTAAACTAACAGCTAAAAACTGAGCTATAACACTTTTATATAACACGAGTGCACTGCCCCCAAACACAGGTAGGTGTAATGGTCACTAAAGGTCACTGGTAAGTGGTCCGGGCAGGAGCTCAGATTAACACAACCTTCTCTGTCACTGACTGTCACTGAACTGAACTATATATATATACAGTGTATAGGCTATACCGGTAATAATAAAGAATACATACTGTACATACATATAATAAAGTCCCCTTAAGATACGTAGCGAAAAAAAAAAATATAATGTAAGACAATTTTGGAGTGTCTTATTATAGGTAGTACGGAATAGAGAAAGCAAATAAGGTCCTGACGATAAGATGGTCAAATATATTAATGTTCACTACCTCTGATCCTAACAGTGTGAGGGGTAACAGAGATGGACAGCTGAGAGAGAGAGAGAGAGAAAAAAAAGAGAGAGAGAGAGAGAGAGAGAGAGAGAGAGAGAGAGAGAGAGAGAGAGAGAGAGAGAGAGAGAGATTTCCCACGTTATCTCAAGTAAACTCTATAATTTTGTTCTATTGTTTTATTTTTTGCAAGACACCGTAATTCCCGAGAAGGGGTGGCCATTCATATTGGGCGATTGTCACGAATCGCTAGGTCAAGTTGCTCGGGCTTAACATCTACCAATACCATCTTAGACAGTGCGGGCTCGATCCGCCGACCGTTTGATCAGCAACCGACGCTATACTGACTATGCCACGGCTTGCGATTATACTTTATACACACGCATACATATGTATTTTACATACTCTGATCTCAAGCAATCTGATACGCTAAAGAGTAACTGAACAGCAAATTGTGCAATGGCTTCATAGCGATTTTAAACTAAATATATTCAGAACAGAATGAGTGTTAGTAGTATATTCAGAACAGAATGAGTGTTAGTAGTATATTCAGAACAGAATGAGTGTTAGTAGTATATTCAAACAGAATGAGTGTTAGTAGTATATTCAGAACAGAATGAGTGTTAGTAGTATATTCAGAACAGAATGAGTGTTAGTAGTATATTCAGAACAGAATGAGTGTTAGTAGTATATTCAGAACACAATGAGTGTTAGTAGTATATTCAGAACAGAATGAGTGTTAGTAGTATATTCAGAACAGAATGAGTGTTAGTAGTATATTCAGAACAGAATGAGTGTTAGTAGTATATTCAGAACAGAATGAGTGTTAGTAGTATATTCAGAACAGAATGAGTGTTAGTAGTATATTCAGAACAGAATGAGTGTTAGTAGTATATTCAGAACACAATGAGTGTTAGTAGTATATTCAGAACAGAATGAGTGTTAGTAGTATATTCAGAACAGAATGAGTGTAGTATATTCAGAACAGAATGAGTGTTAGTAGTATATTCAGAACAGAATGAGTGTTAGTAGTATATTCAGAACAGAATGAGTGTTAGTAGTATATTCAGAACACAATGAGTGTTAGTAGTATATTCAGAACAGAATGAGTGTTAGTAGTATTTCATTACTGACTTCTTAAGAGCTAAGGAATATTGTGTAGCTATATAGGTTCTCATAATGCTGATATAGGTTCTCATAATGCTGATATAGGTTCTCATAATGCTGATATAGGTTCTCATAATGCTGATATAGGTTCTCATAATGCTGATATAGGTTCTCATAATGCTGATATAGGTTCTCATAATGTTGATATAGAATTTGTTTCCATTGACGTAACGTTCTTGACCATTATATCTTGCTAAAGTTTTACTAACCGAACACACAGGGTAAAGTATTGCGTTTCTTATGGAGCTTAGGACTACATATGACTTTCATTGTTTATTAAGAAATAACAGATACTGATACATTTGATGACTGATTAGGAAGGGACTCTTATACTGTAACAAATATATCACACATTTATACAATTTGCAGCTAAAACTAACAAAAACTTGTTAAAAGGGCCATTGTTATAATGTCTACAGCTAAAGCTAACAAAGAACATGTTAACATACCATAATTATATACAGTTTATATGTTACATGTTAAAAGGGCCATTATTATACTATCTACAGCCATAACTAACAATAAACATGCTAAATGGACCATTATTATTAATAGTTTACAGCTAAAACTAATAAAAAACATGCCAAAAGGCTCATAATACTGTCTACTGCCAAAACTAACAATACATATGCTAACAGAACCATTATCATATACAGATTACAGCTAAAACTATCAAAACACATGATAAACGTATTATCATTATACTATCTAAAGCTAAAACTAAATAAACTAAAAACATGCTAAAAGGATCATTATTATAATGATACAGTTTAGAGCTAAAACTAACAAAAAACATACTAAAAGAACCATTATTATACATTTTACAGCAAAACTAACAAAAAACATGCTAAAAGGACAAATGTCATACAGTTTACAGCTAAAACTAACAAAATAACATCCTTAAGGACCCATTATTGTCGAAGAACTCAAGGGGGGTCTCAAGTATTATTCCCTGCCTACATTACTGCCATTCTCTAGTGACTATAATTCCTGTAATCCACTTATCTCTTGTTATTCCTACTCTGGTCTTAATCCCCTTTCACCCCCACCCCCATATGCCTCCATACCCCCGCCCTTTCTCTACCACCCCTCCCATCTCTCTCTCATCAGCACCCTTTCCTCATACACCTCCCTACCTCTCCCCCCACCTCTATCTCTCACTTCCCTTCTCTAGCAGAACAGACCAGACCAGATGGCTGAAATAAAGTTGGAAAGAAGAGCAATTGGACAGAGGAAGAAGAAGCTGAAAAGTGAGAAGTGAGAAGTCGCGGGGTTTCGCTGAAAATAAAGCCTGAGAATATGAGTAAGAATAATTGTCTAGATAGGGTAAATTGCCGTACTGGTACATCAGATAGGAATAGAAAATATCAGTCACAGGATTTTAATTGTACTGCTAGTAGAAATATTAAAGGTGTAACAGAAGATGGGAATTCAGTTAGAAATAAAGGTAAATCCGATACCAGTAAAATAAATTCATTGCGATTATATTATACAAACTGTAGGAGTTTATGTAACAAAATGGATGAACTTAGAGCACTTGTTAGCAACGAAAATATAGACATTATAGCACTGACTGAAACATGGATTAATACAGAATCAAGACATTTTTTAGCAGAATTCCATATACCAGGATATAGTTTGTTTAAACGCGACCGAACAAGTAGGAGGGGCGGCGGAATAGCAGTGTTTGTCAGGAGTTCTTTAAAAAGCTGTATTAAATCAGGTATTAGACTAAATACTGATAACGAAAGTGTTTGGGTTGAGGTTAGCGAAGGTAGTGAGACCATAATTATTGGAGTTATTTATAGACCACCAAATATGAGTAGAAACGAAGGTACAACTTTATGGCAGGAAGTGAAAATAGCATCTAGGTTTAACAATGTGTGTATTATAGGGGATTTTAATTTTCCGAATATTGATTGGCAGCATCAAATCGGCGACTCAGATTCAAACGAGTTTATTGAGGCGGTACAGGATAGTTTTTTATTTCAATTCATAGACTCGCCTACTAGAGGTAATAATATCCTCGATTTAGTTCTCAGTAATAATGAACAAATGATAAATAATGTAGAGATAGGAGACCAACTAGGAAATAGTGATCATAAATCAATTTCCTTTAACATACAATGGACAGGAAAGGCTAAAGAGAATGCGACACTTATCCCAGATTTCAGAAAAGCCAATTATGTTGGATTAAGAAGAGCCTTAAGAGTCGATCCTATGGTTAAACTATTAAGTGGACCCAGGTGCGCTAATGAACATACTCTCTCTCAGATACCTGTCTTAACTCAGGATAATTTGACAGCTACATATAATCATTTTATTTCTTCACTCCACAATGCGCAAAATAAATATATCCCCAAAAGAAAATTTAGATCAACACAGAACCAACCCAAATGGATGAATAATAGATTATTAGACCTTCTAGGAAAAAAGAGAGGAATATATCGAAAAATTAAGAAAGGCGAAATTCACCTACTTGCTTACTATCAGAATCTATCAAGAGAGGTTAAAAATGTATAAGGACAGACAAAAGAAATTATGAAATCAGGATAGCCAATGACTCAAAAAATAACCCTAAGGCTTTTTACCAGCTATATAAATCTAAAGTTAGAGATAAAATAGGCCCCCTTAAAACTTCGATAGGAGAAATGACAGAAAATGATTTAGAAATGTGCAGTACATTAAATAGTCAGTTTCTATCCGTTTTCACTAATGAAAATTTGGCACAGATTCCAGAAGTCCGTAAGGTATATAGAGATAGTATAGAAAATAGGTTAAGTACGGTTACTATAAGTAGAAATGATGTGCTTAAGGAAATTGACAGACTGAAACCTCAGAAATCGCCTGGTCCCGATGAGGTATATGCCAGAGTATTAAAAGAATGCAGAGATGAGTTAAGTTACCCATTAACATTTCTTTTTAACAATTCATTAGAAACTGGTATAGTTCCAGAAGCTTGGAAGCTTGCAAATGTAGTTCCGATTTTCAAAAAAGGTGATAAATCAATAGCATCCAATTACCGTCCCATTAGTCTCACTTCAATCATAGGAAAGCTACTAGAGTCAATTATTGCTAGGAAAATGAGAAACCACTTAGAAACATTTAACTTAATCAATTCTTCTCAGCATGGATTCACACAGGGACGTTCTTGCCTTACTAATTTGCTTAGTTTTTTCTCAGAGGTATATGAAGCAGTAGATAATGACAAGGCATACGATATTATATATTTAGATTTCAGTAAAGCTTTCGACAGAGTCCCTCATGAGAGATTGATGAGAAAGGTTGAGGCACATGGAATAGGTGGGGCGTTGTTGGGATGGATTAGGTCATGGCTAATTGGTAGGAAACAGAGAGTCAGCATAAATGGTACCAAGTCAGAGTGGGGAGCAGTCAAAAGTGGTGTCCCCCAGGGATCGGTATTAGGTCCCCTGTTGTTTCTTATTAACATAAATGACCTAGATTTAGGTATAACTAGTAGGATAAGTAAATTCGCAGACGATACTAAAATGGGGAGATCAATTGATTCAGATAGCGATATAGAGTGCCTCCAAAGGGATCTAGATACCTTACATGAATGGTCAGTAAATTGGCAGATGAAGTTTAACATTGACAAATGCAAGGTATTAAAGATAGGGAAGATGCAAACAAATGTTAAATATAAACTAGCTAATTTAGAATTAGAAAATTCAGACTGCGAGAAAGATCTAGGTGTGTTTGTTAGCAATGATTTGAAGCCTAGAAAACAGTGTATAGGCGTTCGTAATAAGGCAAACAGGATTCTCGGGTTCATCTCTAGGAGTGTGAGTAACAGAACTGCTGATGTTATCTTAAAACTTTACTTGTCATTAGTGAGACCCCATATGGATTATGCTGTCCAATTTTGGTGTCCTTATTACAGAATGGACATAGATTCATTGGAGAGAGTACAGCGTAGAATGACAAAAATGATCCATAATATTAGAAATCTTCCGTATGAAGAAAGGTTGAAGAAATTAGGTTTACATTCGTTAGAGAGACGCAGAGTTAGAGGGGATATGATAGAGGTGTTCAAGTGGGTTAGTGGGATTAACAAAGGGGACATGACAAATGTACTAAAGCTCAGTGATAGCGAAAGAACTCGTACCAATGGTTTCAAATTAGATAAATTTCGTTTCAGAAAAGATATAGGCAAATATTGGTTTGGTAACAGAGTTGTAGATGGGTGGAATGGACTACCAAGTGCTATATGCCCCACATGGAATAGGTGGGGCGTTGTTGGGATGGATTAGGTCATGGCTAATTGGTAGGAAACAGAGAGTTAGCATAAATGGTACCAAGTCAGAGTGGGGAGCAGTCAAAAGTGGTGTCCCCCAGGGATCGGTATTAGGTCCCCTGTTGTTTCTTATATACATAAATGACCTAGATTTAGGTATAACTAGTAGGATAAGTAAATTCGCAGACGATACTAAAATGGGGAGATCAATTGATTCAGATAGCGATATAGAGTGCCTCCAAAGGGATCTAGATACCTTACATGAATGGTCAGTAAATTGGCAGATGAAGTTTAACATTGACAAATGCAAGGTATTAAAGATAGGGAAGATGCAAACAAATGTTATATATAAACTAGCTAATTTAGAATTAGAAAATTCAGATTGCGAGAAAGATCTAGGTGTGTTTGTTAGCAATGATTTGAAGCCTAGAAAACAGTGTATAAGCGTTCGTAATAAGGCAAACAGGATTCTCGGGTTCATCTCTAGGAGTGTGAGTAACAGAACTGCTGATGTTATCTTAAAACTTTACTTGTCATTAGTGAGACCCCATATGGATTATGCTGTCCAATTTTGGTGTCCTTATTACAGAATGGACATAGATTCATTGGAGAGAATTCAGCGTAGAATGACAAAAATGATCCATAATATTAGAAATTTTCCGTATGAAGAAAGGTTGAAGAAATTAGGTTTACATTCGTTAGAGAGACGCAGAGTTAGAGGGGATATGATAGAGGTGTTCAAGTGGGTTAGTGGGATTAACAAAGGGGACATGACAAATGTACTAAAGCTCAGTGATAGCGAAAGAACTCGTACCAATGGTTTCAAATTAGATAAATTTCGTTTCAGAAAAGATATAGGCAAATATTGGTTTGGTAACAGAGTTGTAGATGGGTGGAATAGGCTACCAAGTGATATAGTGGGATCAAGAACGATAGGGAGCTTTAAGAAAAAATTGGATAAGCATATGGACGAGAAGGGTTGGGTGTGAAGGGGGATCAGCCGGGTTGGGCCAATCAGCGCTCTGCAGACCCCGGTAATCCTGCGTTAATCTCTAACCGGTTTGGTAAGATGATCCTCAGGGTATTAGAGTGTTGAGCCTATAATTGGGCTTTGTAATTGGGGTTGTGTGGGACAGGGATCTGCCTTGCTTAGGCCAATCGGCTTTCTGCAGACTCCCATTTTCTTATGTTCTTATGTTCTTATGTTCTTATAGTGGGATCTAAAACTGTAGGGAGCTTTAAGATAAAATTGGATAAGCATATGGACGAGAAGGGTTGGGTGTGAAGGGGGATCAGCCGGGTTGGGCCAATCAGCGCTCTGCAAACCCCCATAATCCTGCGTTAATCTCTAACCGTTTTGGTAAGATGATCCTCAGGGTATTAGAGTGTTGAGCCTATAATTGGGCTTTGTAATTGATTTGGGGTTGTGTGGGACAGGGATCTGCCTTGCTTAGGCCAATCGGCTTTCTGCAGACTCCCATTTTCTTATGTTCTTATGTTCTTATGTTCTTATGTTAAGTACAGTGGAAGACTGAAAGTTCTCGGGCTCAACCAAGTTACTTGATTGTTTACTCCTCACCCTCCACACTTTTATAACCCTGCTCCCTCTCTCACCAGATCCCGCTCCACATATACTGTATATCCATACCACCTCCCCCCCCCCCCCCATCCACCTTATCCCCTCCCCCCTTTCTCCAGTATACCCCCTCCCCGTCATCTGTAACTCCCCAACCTCCGACCCCTCTCACAAGCATTCCTTCCCCATTCTACTCGATACCCCCTTCTGCACCCCACCCCATCCACACTTTCATAACCCTCTATTTCCTCTTTCAGCAGCCCTAACTACCCCCTCCTCTCCATCATCTATAAACCCCCACCCTCTACCCCTCTCTCAAGCACCCCCCCCTCACCCCCCCCCCCCCCCCCTTTCCCACTGTAAACAAGTATTGGTAATTTCGCCTGGTAGTATAATCGGAGAAAAGAGGGCTGGATGTGATGGAGATGAGCTGCTTGAGGAGTATGTGTGGAGTTACTCGTAGAGACAGATTGAGGCATGAAGAGATACGTAGGAGAGTGGGGCAGCAGGAACATTTGTCAGCCAGAGTGGACAGAAGGGTGCTGAGCTGGTATGGTCATGTTGAACGAATGGGAGATGAAAGGCTTACAAAGAGAATATGTGAGTCAGGTGCAAGGGGAGATAGAAGGGCAGGAAGACCCCCATTGAGATGGAGAGACTGTGTAAGAAAGGCTTTGGATGATAGAGGAATGACTATAGATCAGGCAGGGGAAGTGGTGGTGGACAGGAGTGAATGGAGAATGCTTGTGAATAGTTGAGTGAACACGTGGTCATTTGAAGTAAGGGGTCGGGCGCAAGTTGGACTAGATAATAGTCCATCAGGCGCCTGGCCCGGGGAGACGATTAATATGAAGGGTGTGCCTGGAAGTGTGGTGGGAGGGCTTGTGGCTTTGGCTCCGCTGCATGTCTGCCTGCCGAGATCGGAACCTCTCTGGGTGGTCAGGGGCCGGGGGAGTGCTGGAGCGACCTTTGGTAACCCTTGTCTCTGGGTCTTCTCCTGGGTGACCTGGATGTGTGAGAGTTTGTGTTTTTTATCTGTGTTTATTTTTTGTTTTATGTTGTTTTTGTGTTTTCCCTGTTCTTGCTCTGTCTTGAGTCGGCTACCCCCAAAATGGGGATTGGGCCTGAGCATATAGATAGATAGATAGTATAATCGTCGATATTCTTTTATAGGCACGATATTAGGTAAGGATTATGCGTGCCATTGATAGGTTCCATTTGATTTTTATTTCCGATATTAATGTCGAGAAATATTGATATTTTCGCAATTACTTTTGTACTTTGGCCCTCTGCCCCCGGAGACTTAGATTATTTGGATTGTAGGAAATATCGACCCCATAGTTTTTACTGCAGTTCAAAGTCCATAAACTATCTGGTCCGATGTGTTGGGGATTATTATGATAATTTGTGTATTCCTTATCGAGGACATTGCTTGTTTTTGTCATTTACGAGCAATGTGTTTTAGTTTGTCCCCTCAGCTAACACAAAAGCTAAAAACTGCCCACCCAGACTCCCTTCAAGCTAAACTTGTCTTTATTCGATAGAATTCTTGTAAGTTACAGGATTGGTATCGCTTGCCCAGAGAAGCTGAACACCTGAATGGTGTGAAGCGTCTTAATTACTACCAAATTAAGGAGGTAATTCATGTAGCAAAACAGGGGAGGTCCAAAAAATATCTCCTCGGTCAAAATAGGGTTAAATGAAATCAAGCCGACTCTGAAAGTAGACGAAGTGAAAATAAACAAAATAACCTATGAAGGAGACTACCCTAAGTCCCTCTAAACACAGTCCTGGGGTAACTAGTTAATCTGGTATTGTTAGAAGGAGCTTGGAGTCAGAGGGTGAGGGCCAGGCAAAAATAGTATGACTGTAGAGTAGAAGTCACACCAGGATATTTTCTGGCAACTTATAATCGGCAATTACATTTTTGAGGACGATCAGGAATACTTTGCACCGGTATAGACTGCTAGATGTGTGTGTGTGTGTGTGTGTGTGTGTGTGTGTGTGACTTGAGTAGCAAAATTGCCATAGAACTTAAGTTATAAAATTGCCATGGCTCAGTTGCTAATAAAACTTGCCGTTAAAAGCCCTTTGTGAATCTTCACCGTAAGTAGATATGAGTCAGAGGGTTAAAGGACACAATGTGTTATGGTAAGGGAGTGTTTGACCAAGAGGGGGTGAGTGGCAGGCACAACTGTGGCTGAGGTGAGGCTGGATGAAGGCGGGGGAGGGGGGGGGGGGGGGCAAGAATGTCGGATTAGTGGAGAAGAGAGGAACATAAATAGGATATTTTAAACAATACGTATATACTCCTTCATACACATAGGAAAACAAAAACTCGTCATATCTTGCAATGCACAATCGAGCCTTTTTAATTATGTCATAATTACCGTACCGTTAATAATAGTAAAAGTAAAGAAAACACAAAGGAGAGGGTCACTCGGGAGAGCGCATACACCCGCCTACGCTGGTGGAGGTATTACCTTCTAATTTGAATAAATTCTTCTTTGGCGCATATCCTATCTGCCCACCAAATTTCGTGAAAATCTGTTCACAACATTATGAGACAGACAAACGAACAGATTAACAAACAGAGGCAAACATATAACCTCCGTTAACTTCGTTGGCGGAGGTAGCAAAACAAATGAGCTCTAAACATTCACGTGTACACTCGGACTTTACCTATTTCGAATTATGCAATTATTGTTCTGGACACGAATTTATATATATAATGGTATATACATCAACTACAAAACTATTTATACTATTTACTGAGAAGCAAGATTTATCCAAAAATCAATCCATATAGTTATAATTGCATAAACAAAACCAAAGGGGTCCACGAATTCTTATGAGTGAGCGAAAGACTATGGCATCGGAGTGTACAGTAGTATATATACATCCTCAGGTCACTCAATATGTTTAGCATGTACAGACAACATTTTGGAACTAACACTTTTCCTTTTCTTGTGTGTTATTATTAAGCTTATTAGAAGCTAATATGTAATTTAGAAAGAATAGTATAAATTATTGATTAGGTATGCTCAAAATATTAGCCTATGATTAAAGAGGGGAATATATCAAAACCAGTAATGAACTAGTGAGAGAGAGAGAGAGAGAGAGATATAGTGTGTGCGTGAGTGTGTATGCATGTATGTTCCTGTGTGTGTGTTTATGTGCCTGTGCGTGTGTATGTGTGTGTGTTTGTATTTGGCTGTTTATGTATGTATGTGCCTGTGTGTGTGTGTGTTTGTTTGTATTTGCCTGTTTATGTATGTATGTGCCTGTGTGTGTGTGTGTGTTCGTTTGTATTTGCCTGTTTATGTATGTATGTGCCTGTGTGTGTCAGCCAGCAGAGTAACCCAAGCAGCTGCCACTGTCAGAATGTGTCAGTGTTACCCCAAGTATAATCTGACAGTCTGGAGCCCTGAGAGGCGTTGTGTGCTGTTTACTCAAGGACTCTTAAAGGGGGGATGAGCCGCCTTCTCCCTCGTGTTTAGCCCCATTAGTTTTCAGATTATAAGACGTTTGGCTCTTTAGTTAGGCGGTTTTAAGAACTTTCACCCGCATTCCTCTGTCAATATTAACCCTTTCAGTAGCAGCGACGTGAGTTATATTTTATTTCAGGTATATTTAGACGATAGTATGTTTCTTAAGAAGGTTCTGTGGTAGTTTAAAGGATTGATTGAGATAGTTTGAAGCCTTATTATTGCTAGAGGTCTTTCCTAAGCTTAAAATCGTTTAATAGTTCCCAGAATGTGATGAAAAGGACGTCCCTGGTAGTGAATGTGTTAAGGAGGGATGGGCTGGTTTTTCTGGCCGCCTTCTCCCTCGTGTTTAGCCCCATTACTTTTCAGATTATAAGACGTTTGGCTCATTAGTTGGGCGATTTTAAGATCTTTCACCCCCATTTCTTTGTCAATATTAAGACTTTTCCTGTTATTTAGGTATCGATTCTTTCCTGGCGAGCGATAGCTAGAGTTAAGATTTGTGGCCTACCTATCATGAACAGGGTTTAGGCTTCTCCATTGACTCCAACAATGGAAAACCCTCAACATTTATTGAATGATGTTCGAGATATTGGTTGCTTAATTTGGCGTCACCTGTAAACTATACACGCCACATATTGCTTGATGCGCTTTGTCATATCCAAGTCACAGTGTGTATACCTGTAACCAAAAACAAATGCACCATCCATGTCACCACCACCCAAACCATCCCTTCCCTATCCACCACCCAAATCTCCCATTCACACCACCACCTCCCTTACTCACCAATATCCATTAATCAAACCTTCCATGCACATCACTATGACTCATATCACCTCCCCTATCCACCAACGAAATTCCCCATCCATGTCACCAGCAGCCAAACAATCCCTCCTCTATCCACGTCACCACCACACAAATCACCTCCCCCTATCCACCAATATATCCATCAACCACTCTCATCGCAAACCCATCATCGTCTTCCCCTCCTATGTTCATCAATCAGCACTCCACCTACATTGATCACCTCTCCACACAACCTTTCACCCTAACTACACAAATCCCTCATCTGACCCTTCCAGCTTTCTCCGCCGTTAACTCCCCATCAAAACCTATCACCTGAACACACCACTGCCTTAACCCTTTCAGCACGATGATGCAATTCTCATCTTATTTTGGTAAACCCCCTTTGTACCGGCGACGTCTTTGTATTTATATTTTAACTAGATTTAGACGATTGTATTCAGTTTAAAAAGGGCCTCAAACACGTAACAGGCTTCGAACTATCTCACTTAACCATTTCTACTACCGCAGATCCTTCTTAAACTGCACAACATCGCCTTAATATAGCTAGAATACAACACAAAAGACGTCGCCGGTACAGAATGGGTTAACATGAGTCAATTATCGTTAATTCATAAATTACCTATAGGACTCAAACTGGTCAATGTTATCTTAATAACCCATCTGAATAATACAGATCCCCCACAAACTACATAAACTCGTCTAATACAAGCCAGAATAAAAGGTAAAAAGGGCGTCGTCGTGCTGAAGGGGTTATTGTCATCTAGTACATCTACACACATTGCCTTTGTCCCTCTTTCCACAATGCTATCAACATCCAACATCACCTATATATCAACCTATCTACCACCCACTATACCGCACCTGACCTTTGGATAACTGATAACATACATCCTTCCCACCTATATCCACCCCTACCTCACACCACATATCCACTCATCTACACACACATTCTTCTTGCAAGGTCACTCATATAAAATCGTGGGCACCTCACAGTGTTTACAATGCAAGTATATATGCGAAATTATTTGTATATAACATTTTGTATGCATTAATAACAAAACCATGTGTCATAATATCGTATACAAAACTATAGTGGCAGTTAGATCATGATTACCTTTTTTGCATAAAGAACACATAAGAGGTCTATGAAATTGTGTGAGTGACTGTACCTCTCCTAACTACTACCTTCCCTATTTCACCCAACAACTACCATTCTTTACCTCACCTACATCCCCTCACATCACCTAATAACCAACTTACACACATCCTCCTTATCCCTCTCTTCCCACCACTGCCTCACCACCTACATCCATCAACAAAAGTCTGTTCATTATAAGTAGGCCGAAAATCTTAACTACTGACCTCTACTCAAAACCCGCTACGGTAATCGAGCTAATATTTCTACCATTTAGGACGGGTTAGTCAGGGAACAGGTGTGAACATCTACAGGCTATTTTGCTCTAGCCCTTTTTGATTTGCAGAGGTCAAAGTTCACGATTTCTGGCCTACCTGTATTGAATGGACTACCTATAAGAATCACCACCTCATATCAACTAGGGCCTATCAATCCATTTTTTTTTTTTTTTTCTATATTCCAACTTACTCCCTCTCGGGCATAGGCTGAGAACCTGGACATTCACAGATGTACAATGAGCAGTGAAGCCCGTGAGGTTTTGTTCCAGTCTAGGGAGTGAGGCATGTGAAGCACGTAGAGTACAACGAGCACCTGCCACATACACACATATCTTATCACCTACACACATATCTTACCTTTAACCCTCTCCCTCCTGTTTAGTCCTGTTAGTTTTGTGATTTGAAGACATTTGCCCCAATAGCTTTATGATTTTAAGATTTTTTGTGCCATTTTGGTGTCGATTTTTTTCCTGGCGAGTGATAGCAAACCTGCAATTTAGGAGGAATCAGCCTTCGGCCGGGCCATTTCTCTACCGAAAAATGCACACATTTACCTCAAAGGTGGTAGGGGGGGGGGGGGGGGGCTCGGGGATGTTTATTTAACCTTGATGGAGGTCTAGGAAGAAACTAAAACAATGATGAATATGTAAGTAAATCGACCAATAAATAAACCCTTCCCCCTTAAAGGGAGGGGGGGGGGGGGGGGTGGAGTGGGGGGGGGGGGAGGGGAGGGGTAATATGACCGCGTGTGCCTCCCTCCCTCATATATAAAGTGAGAACATGGAAAAGAGGATTTGGAATGAGAATTAGCTTTATGTCGAAATCCGGCTCGTTTTCTCCATTTCTCTCTTGTTCTTTCGCTTACTTCTTTCTTTCATTTGCTCTCTTTTTACCTATATTCTCTCATTTCCTTCTCTTATATATTATATATCTTGATTTCCAAAAGGCCTTTGACAAAGATCCCTACAAACAATTATATTCATCGTCCCTATCTTTAATACTTTTCTGTTGTCAATGTTAAAATTCATCTGAAAATGTACTGACCATTCGTGTAAGGTATCTAGATTCCTTTACCTAGTATGTTTTGTATAGGGACCATACCTATGTTGAAGCAATCATAGGAGCCTACGTTTGCTACTACACAAGATCCTGTTGGTATAGTAGAGTTACACATGTCGTTGGTGAGAGAGAGAGAGAGAGAGAGAGAGAGAGAGAGAGAGAGCGAGAGAGCGAGAGAGAGAGAGAGAGAGAGAGAGAGAGAGAGAGAGAGTACAATTATTTAGGCCTCATTAATTCAATTCATTGCTTAGAAGACAAACAAATCCCTCTTACAGATAGTCATTCTATTTTTTTTTTTTTTTTTTTTTTTTATAAATAGTCTGTTTTTTAATTTACTTGGCTGATATGATTCATCACCAACTAATACAGTGAATGTCATTAAAATTGAAGATAACTTTTTTGTTCTTGAGACAAATTAACAGAATAATTAAGAATGTTTAGAGTTTAATGACGAAATTGAACCATCTCTTTGAGGGTACAATGTGAGGTTCAAAAAATGTATAATATAATCGTTCATAAATTTCAAAGATATCTTACAATTAGAAACAATGGAAAACCTAATGACAATCACTAAGGATCGCACAACATTCTCAAAATATTCGATGGTGAAAACAAAAACAAACATATGAACTGTATCACACACCAGGAAAATGTAGTACAGAGAACGAAGATAAAGGGAGAGGAAGCGTATGGAAGGAGTAAACCAAGAAGTAGGCGAATAGAGGTAAAAGGAGAAGCGTAAGGAAGACGTAAGCGAAGGAAGCGAGAGAATGGAGATAAAGGAAGAGTAAATGTAAGGATGAAGTAAGCGAATGGAGGTAAAGGGAGAGGAGCGTAAGGAAGAAGTAGCAAAGGATGCAAGAGACTGAAAGTAAAAGGGAGAGGAAATATAAGGGAAAAGTAAGCGAATGGAGGTAAAAGGAGAAGTGTAAGGAAGAAGTAAGTGGAAGAAGTAAGTGGAAGAAAGGAGAGAATGGAGGTATAGGGAGAGGGAATACTCTAATTAATTAATTTCACTCCCAACACCAAATACCTTTCAATGAAATTAATGAAACCATGTGATCCACCCGGGATTCGAACCTGGGATACGACTCACAAATCTGAAACACTTTAAACAGTTCACCAACAAGACAGTTAAAGGTAAGAAGTACAAAGGAGTACAAAGGAAATCAAGCAACATCAGATCTAGTCAACCATCTAGGCTGCTTGTCCTCCAAATCACTGAGGATCACGGGTCCAAACAGTGGTTTAGAGTGGGTTCGGGAACATTAGAAAGGGAACTACTGCCCTGAAACTAATGTCCGTGGCAGGATTAGGATGTTAGTAGAGGACAGATGGATGTGTCGGATGGTTGAAAGCCACAGTTGCTCGCGCGTTTGGGGCTAGCAACACGTACTATGAAAAACATGTATCCTCTTTCATTCACTGTCCCCCCCTTCACTCACTCAACCCCACAATTTGCCGGAGGATAACAGGTTTTTCACAATACGTAGACGGAGGTCTTTTAAAAAAAACCCAGAGGGGTTAGTAACATAACGCAATTATACGTGATCTTTCGTATATCTGGAAAAAAAAAGAGAGTAACGTCTTAGTAATATATACTGTATATGCAATAATCCTTGATGAATCAGATTGGGAATAAAACATAGTTATTAATTTACAAACACAGTCAGTTGCTGGTTTGAGGCAAGATATTTGTCTAAGCAAAGTTTAAAAGAATCAACGGTGCTGCAGTCTATAACGTCTCGGGGAGGCTTATTCCACAAGTTGACAACCCGATTGAAGAAGACTTTTTTTATATTCGTGTGAGTTAAATTATTTACCAATAATTTTGCAAACCGTTTCCCCGCGTGTAATTAGATTGGTGATAGTAAAGTACTTAGAACTATTCATATTGTCGATGCATTTGATGATTTTGAACACTTGAATTAGGTTGCCTCTTAATCTGCTCTGGGTTAAAGGAAATATATTTAATTCTCTAAGACACTCCTCGTATGGTTTGTTCTTTAGGCTAGGTATAATTTTGGTAACTCTACGTTGAACTCGTTCTAGCTTGTCTATATCTTTTTGGTAATAAGGGCACCAGGATTGAACGCAGTATACCAGAAGAGGGCGGACTAAGGAATTGTAAAGAGTTAAAGAAAAATCTACATTTCAGAGAGAAGATTTTATCAGGCCACTGAAGGAAACTACAGTCTCAGAAAACTTAATTTGGAAGCTGAACAAGTGTGCTTATGGTTTGAGTGATGCTTCTCGGGTATGGTATGAATCTTTGAACATGGTCTTGCTGAGATTAGGATGTGTACAGATCAAAACAGACCCAGCATTGTTTTGTTGGTATCACGAAGGGAAGATTGCTGGAATGATTCTAATCCATGTTGATGATTTTATCTGGGGAGGATCTGAATTGTTCATAAGACAAGTAGTAGATGCTGTTAGGACAGAGTTCAAAATAGGTAAGGACGCTAGTAGTGGCTTTAAATATATTGGAGTTGATATCAGTCAGAGTGAATCAGACATAACACTACAGCAGAAATCATACATGGATAGTGTGTTACTAGAGCCTCTACGAAAGATGATGCTTTGAATAAAGGTGAGGTAGATGCCCTTAGAAGTCTCATTGGGCAACTCAACTGGTTGAGTTCACAGACGAGACCTGGCATTAGCTATGATGTTTTGGAATTAAGCAGTTCGATAAAAGATCCAAAAGTAGAACACATTAATAGAGCCAATAAAAGTGTTAAGAAACTACATTTCAATGACACTAAGATCCTTTTCCCTAATGTAGGTGATCTAATGCAATGTAAGCTTGTTTTGTTCAGTGATGCTTCTCATGCCAACCTTCCTGATGGTTGTTCGAGTGCAGGTGGATACATGGTGCTATTGCTGGGATAAAATGGAAAGTGTTGCCCTTTGGCCTGGGAATCTAAGAACATTAGGAGAGTAGTCAAGAGTACACTAGCAGCAGAAACTCTCGCTTTGGTTGAAGCTGTAGACAAGGGTTGTTTTATGCAATATCTTTTATCTGAAATATTAAGTGGTGGTAAAGGTGCTCTTCACCCGTACATTCCTATTGAATGCTATGTGGATAACCTTTCTCTATGGGATAATGTACACTCTACAAAATATGTATCTGAAAAAAAGATTAAGAATAGACTGGCAAGTATAAACAAATGGTGGAGCAGAAAGAGGTTTATTCAATTAGATGGGTTGATGCAAGTAATAAATTATCTGACTGTCTAACTAAAAGGGTGGCATGTTGCATGAAGCTCATTGATGTACTACAAACTGGCACTCTATTTAGATAGATATTTAAGGCAGGTAATAAGAAAAACAATCTAATTTGGATTATGCTTGTTTGTGTAATCTGTATATATTAAATGCAACATTATGTCAATGCTATTTATATAGTTTGGTATTCCATTAAACAAAAATATATATTGTTAATAATAAAATAAACACTTATTCATAAGCTTATAGTTATGAATCCTATAATTGCCTTTGTTTCATTTATGTGTTCATGTATTCCATTATGGTTCATGTATATATGTTTGTTTCGTCAGTTTCACTTTATTTCGTCAGTGTTATGAACAACATTAAGGAATGGGAACGGGAGTTTGACAGTAGCAGCAATGCTGTCAAATACTCTATCTGTATCTTAAGATTAATAACTAATTATGGTCAACGACGTGTTCTTCTCTTATCCTCCACTGAACTGAACAAGTGGGATTAATAAAGGGGACATGAAAGATATATTGTAGCTCAGTGATTGTGAAAGAACTCGAACAAATGGTTGCAAATTAGATAAATTTAGTTTCAGAAAAAAATATAAGCAAATATTGGTTTGATAACAGAGTTGTAGATAGGTGGAATAGGCTATCAAGTGCTATAGTGGGATCAAGAACGATAGAGAGCTTTAAGATAACATTAGATAGGCATATGGACGAGATGGGTTGGGTGTGAGGGGGATCTGCCGGGTGTTGACCAATTGGCGCTCTGGAGACCCCCGTTTCCTGACCTCTGACCGTTTTGGTGAGGTTGGTCTTCATTGTATTAGTGAGCTGGGCCTATAATTAGTCCTTGTAATTGGGGTTGGTGTGAGAGGGATCTGTCTTGTGTGGGCCAATCGGCTTTCTACAGACTCCCATTTTCTTATGTTCTTAACTTATTAAAATGATAAA
Source organism: Paralithodes platypus (assembly GCA_032716605.1). Classification (NCBI taxonomy): domain Eukaryota; kingdom Metazoa; phylum Arthropoda; class Malacostraca; order Decapoda; family Lithodidae; genus Paralithodes; species Paralithodes platypus. The sequence goes on along the minus strand of CM064509.1, from coordinate 14,348,312 downwards.
AAGCAAGGCAGAACAATGCGTGAGAAACGGAATCATCCCTAGGTTGGACGCGAACTCCTACAGTAATAGTCGAGCACAGGAAGTAAATAATTCAGTAAAAGAAATGCGTGACACAGAAAATGTATTATTTGTATATACAGTAATTGGAGAGAATTCAAAGGCAAATCGTCCCCCGTCATTTATTCAAAGCAGGTGTGAGGTATATGGGAGATATTTTGAGCACAGCTGTATACAAAGTTCACGAATGCTCCACTAAGCAGGAAACAACTTTTCTGAGTAATATGGAGGATTATTTGACCTAAAGACCTCCCTCCTCCTCTTCAACCCATTAACAGTATTCCCTCAGCCCCCGAAATTACTGTTATTACCCACCCATCCACCCATCGAAACCACTGACCGTAAATAATCGCTCCTTGACCATGAACACTCTAACTATAAACAAACCTCCAACTGTGGCCCAAAATAAACGATTAACTCAAGCAATTCCAAAATCATATACCTTCCTCAATCAAGAGTTCAGTATAATAAAAGTACTATCCTTCAATGCATGTTCTATTAGGAACAAGATAGATGAACTAAAATAACTTGCGTTAACCGAAAAATAGACATAATTAGTGCAAACACAAATTCACCTCGATTGTACCAACAGAGATATAATTTCTGAATACCATATCGACTTATACAAATTTGTTCATAAATATAGATGTAACGGAAAGTCGAGAGGTGGGTGGCTACGTGGAATGCCTGTCATCTAAATCCAACCGAGGTTTCACTCCCCCAAAATAATAAAGATATAGGGTGTGTCAAATTAAACATGAAAAACTCAAACATTAATATCACTACTGCATACCGACCTCCAAGTCAAAATGAGGCCGATGATATAATCACCTATACGAAGTATTGCAACAAACCCTCAATGCTAACGAAAGCATAATACTCGGAGACTATAATCTGCCCAACATTGACTGGGGCCTTATGACCGGAAATAATTCCAATTAGCCAAAAATGATTACTTTTATACATAATAATTTTCTACATCAAAGCGTAATAGAACCAACACGCGAAAACAACATACTAGATCTCGTTATCAGTACAAATGAAAACTTGATATATAAACTTGATATCGAGATCATCTATCCACCTCTGATCACAAGCTCATTAGAATCGACATAAATTGCAAATATACTATTGAAAAAAAGGAAATGAGATACCAGATTTTAAATATGCGAATTACAGACTCAGGAAAGCCCTCAGTGACTTGCATACACACTATACAGCTTAGCAATATTGACTAAATAAGTGAAGTATGTGACAAATTTCAAGATATGATCATGACTGCACAACAAAAATACGTACCCATGAAACTTAAATTAAATACTGGTAAAAATAAACCTCCCTGGTTCAATCAGAATATATGCAAGGCGCTAAGGGAAAGGAATACATATCATCAACTAATTAAAAATGCCCTAAATAATAACACTGGAACTATCTATACAAACTAAGTAGAACAAAAATGAAAACAAAAAATTCGGACAAAGAAGTTTAATTATCAAAGTTATATAGCAAAGGAAAGTGTTAAAAACCCAAAGCAATATTACGGTTACATTAATGCTAATAGAAACATATAAACTGGAATAAGGCTTCTAATTTATAATGACCAGACAGTAACAGGCGATAAAAACATTGCAAATTTGCTTCATGAATATTTGTGTTCTGTCTTTACTAAGGAAGAATATAACACCACTTCAGAAAAAAAGTATCGACACACGAAATAAGAAACTTTACCATAAGCAAAAGTGAAGTGTTATGTAAGTTGAACAATTTAAATACAAATAAAACTACGGGCTGGATAATATTCACTCAAGAATTCTAAAAAACGTGAAAGAAGAAATAGCTCAATCCTTGACTAGCATATTTAACTTGTCACTCAAGCTGTACCACCATAATCACCATCACTACTACCACCACTACTACCATAATCACCATCATCAATCACTACTACCACAATCATCACAATACTACTACTACCATAATCACCGGCCTCGACCTCCCTGTGCCACATTAAACGGCGACCTCGATTTCGGCCGCTAAATGACCTCCGATTTTGGATCTGACCTCATCCGTACTCCTATTTAGGGGGGCTGCGAAAAACTTTCGTTCCATACACCTTTTCGATCGGAGGCCTCCTTCTGCCCCAAACGGCCATTTTTTTAATGTGTGTTTTTTTTTTCAATTTCGGCCTCAAAACGACCTCCGATCGTGGCCTCGCCCCCTCTATGACCTGACCCAGGTCAATTGACACCCACATGCAAAGTTTCAGCTCCCCAGGTCCAAAACTGCGGCCGCCTATTAAGAACACACAGACAGACAAACAGACACACAAACTGATTTAATAATATAGACTAGCAGGGGTACCCGGCGCTGCCCGGGTAATAATACTGTACCACCATAATCACCATCACTACTACCACCACTACTACTACCATAATCACCATCATCAATCACTACTACCACAATCATCACAATACTACTACTACCATAATCACCGGCCTCGACCTCCCTATGCCTCATTAAACGGCGACCTCGATTTCGGCCGCTAAATGACCGCCGATTTTGGATCTGACCTCATCCGTCCTCCCATTTTGGGGGCCTGCGAACAACTTTCATTCCATACACCTTTTCGATCGGAGGCCTCTTTCTGCCCCAAACGGCCATTTTGTTCAATTGTTTTTCAATTTCAGCCTCGAAACAACCTCCGATCGTGGCCTCGCCCCCTCTATGACCTGACCCAGGTCAATTGACACCCACATGCAAAGTTTCAGCTCCCCAGGTCCAAAACTGCGGCCGCCTATTAAGAACGCACAGACAGACAAACAGACAGACACACAAACTGATTTAACAATATAGATAGTTGAGTGGTCAGACAAATGGGAGATGCTATTCAATATGAATACTAGAAGAAATGCCAGCCAATTAAAATAAGTGCATTAGTTAAAGACCTGGGGGTTCTTATATCTGAAAACCAAAAGACCTCAGATCAATGCGCAGCAGCTGCGAACAAGGCCAATCGAGCATTGGGATAAAAGAAATTTTACTTATACAAACTAGAACATTATAGTACCGTTCAGTACCACTCAATTTCGGTGTGAGCATCCTAGGTTCGAATCCCTGGACTGCCACATGTATTAATTTTGTTGATTTCATTAATTGAGTTTAGGAGTAAAGTCGGTTGGTGGAGGTAACATAATAATTCATTCAGGTTCAGGGGTAGTTTATAGAGAGGCCTTCCTTAGGGTTAAGACCCCAGTAATTACTCCTTCCATTCATCTATCCATAGCCTATGATAGCGCAGTTGGAAAGTGTGTACATGCTTAGATTGATATGCAGGATTCGAAACTACATAATAAATCGTTGGCTTGTCCACCATTCTTTAACAGTCTTCGTAGCGCAATGGATAAATGCACTGAATTTCAGTGTGAGCATCCTAGGTTCGAATTCATGGACTGCCACATGTATTTGTTGATTTCATTAATTGAGTTTAGGAGTAAAGTAGGTGGAGGTAACATAATAATTTAAAAGCATAGTGAGGCCCCATTTTGAATATGGCGTGCAATTTTAGTCTCTTATCTGAACAAGGACATTGAGAAACTTGAGTCGGTGCAGCGTAGAGCGACAAAGTTGATACCACCAATAAGAAATAAATCATATCATGAAATTATGCAAATTAATTTTGTTTTCACTTAAGAAAAGAAGAGTGAAAGGTCAATTACTTGAGTGTTTCAAGATACTAAAGGGCTTTGACAAAATTGATGTAGAGTAACTTTTCAAAATCAACAATAGTTCATTAAGTCGGGGAAATGGAATTAAATTAAAAACCAGGAGGCCGAATCTCGATGTCACAAAGCACTTCTTCACCTACAGTGTGGTCAACGAGTGGAACAAGCTGCCAGAGAAAGTGGTGCAATGTAAGACAATTGATATTCAAAATGAGTCTAGGCATCCATTTTGAGGAGGTTGGAATAATATAGTTACAAAAATAAAAAATAAAATAAGCATCAGTAGTATATAATATTTCTCAACTTGGTTCGATAAAGTCCCCCTCTGAAAGATTGCTGAGGAAACTAGAAGCTCATGGAATAGGTGGAACTCTATTAAGATTGATTAGATCATGGTTAATTGGTAGATAGCAAAGAGTTAGCATAAATGGTATACAATCAGGATGGGGTATAGTTTAGAGTGGAGTCCCACAAGGATCTGTTTTAGGCCCTCTGCTGTTCATCATTTATATTAACGACCTTTATGTAGGAATAACCAACACAATCAGTAAATTTGCAGATGACACTAAACTAGGAAGTGATCAATTCTGATCATGGTATTCAGGCTCTCTAAAGAGATTTAGATACACTACACGAATGGGCAGTAAATTGGCAGATGAAGTTCAATGTAGATATAATAATGCAGTGTAGTAAAATTTGGGAAATCGATAGAAAATGCAGGATATAGATAAGATAATGTAAATATAAGAAACTCAGATAATTAAAAAGATTTGAGAATCATCGTCAACTGTGATTTGAAACCTAGAAATCAATGCATTAGTGCTCGAAATAAGGCAAATAGAATTATCGGATTTATATCTAGAAGTGTGAGTAATGGAACTGCAGACGTAATCTTAAAACTTTATCTAGCCTTACTAAGACCACAAATGGATTACGCTGTCCAATGTTGGTGTCCCTATTACAGAATGGACATAGATTCCTTGGAGAGGGTACAACGAAGAATGACAAAATGATCCATAATATTAGAAATCTTCCATATGAAGAATGGTTGAAAAAAATAGGCTTGCATTCGTTAGAGAGACGCAGAGTTAGAGTGGATATGATAGAAGTGTTCCAGTGAGTTGGTGGGATAAATAAAGGGGACATGAAAGATGTACTGAAGCTCAGTGATAGCGAAAGAACTCGAACAAAAAGTTTCAAATTAGATAAATTTCGTTTCAGAAAAGATATAGGCAAATATTGGTTTGGTAACAGAGTTGTAGATAGGTGGAATAGGCTATCGAGTGCTATAAAGGAGTACAAAGGAAATCAAGCAACAACATATCTAGTGACCCCTCTAGGTTGCTTGTCCTGTAAATCACTGAGGATCACGTCTCCGAACAGTGGATTAGAGTGGGTAAGGGGAAATTGGGAAGGGAACTACTGCCTTGGAACTAATGTCCGTGGCAGGATTAGGAAGTTAGTAGGGGACAGATGGGTTAGTAGCATAACACAGTTATAACTGATCTTTCGTATATCTGGGAAAACAGAGAGTAACGTCTTAGTAATGTATTATTATTATTATGTTTTGTTTATACAGTATATAGGCCTACGCAATAATCCTTGATGAATCTGAGGAGGGAATCAAGTAAGATCAAGAACGATATAGAGAGCTGTAAGATACAATTAGATAGACATATGGACGAAATGGGTTTGGTGTGAGGTGATTCTGCCTGACGTTGGCTAATCGGCTCTCTGCAGACTTATGACGACCTCCGACCGTTTTTGTGAGTTGGTCCTCATGGTGTTAGTGAGTTGGGCCTATAATTGGGCCTTTTAATTAGGGTTGGGTGTGTGAGGGATCTGCCTTGTGTGGGCCAATCGGCTTTCTGCAGACTCCCATCTTCTTATGTTCTTATGTTTACTATGAGTTTCCAAGTAGAATTTTTTTCATTCTACTGGGGGACTTGTTTCCCCAGCTAAATTTAATTCCGATCAGTGTTCGGAGGAAGTGTTGGGGGGTGGGGGGGGGGGGGGATTGAACCAAAGTTTATATACATACAAGAAGTTAACTCACCGAAGTAATATTGGAACCTCCGACATCCAGTGTGACGTCACGCCTGGTACAGTAGGACCATATTTCATATACAAACCTAAATAATCTAAGGATATGTGGCTTTGAAAAGCTGAATAACATGTCTTTCATTGCAGTATAATATATTTAGCTGCGATTATGTCTAATGACAGTATCTTGTGAGCTTGTCACCACTTTAAGGAGTCATTATTATATCATTTTCGGGATAAAATCGTTGTATGAATATCATAGCCAAGGCCTCTGCATACTGTCTGCATGCAGTTTTGGCCAGTCATCAACTCATCATGCTAACCTATTGTGTTCCATAATGAGGATTATGGTGAATTGTCTTAAAAATGGGTTAATGTTGCGATATATTGGTCATGGGGGTGTTTACTGTGTCATAAGATAGTGAAATATACGCGGAATATAGGCTACGTGGTGGTAGAGGGCGACGCACACTAGGACAGCTGACGCATACGATAATTTAAGTGTTACACTTACACTTAGTTGTATTCCGTCCGTTTGTGACACAGTTGAGCTGGGGCTCCACTGCGACCAGGCAGCTCCCTTTCTTCCACTCTCCATTCCAGAAGTCGGTTGGAGTTGGTGCTGGGGTATCCTGGTGTTGGTGGCCGGTCCGGTATTTTGGCCAGCCACATGTCCAAGTGTTTCTTGAAGGTGTCTGGAGACACCCCGGTCATGTTCCTGAGAGGGGCTGGTATACAGTTGAACAGTCTGGTTCCATTGTATGTAAAGCTGTGATGGATCAGGGATTTGATTTGTTGTGTTGATCCCGGCGTAGTCCTCACATAGCACAGCCTCCCTCGCCTTTGGTGCTGAGTCTCTTGGATGTTTGGATTTGGTACCTTTTTTCCCAAAATCTTCCAGACGTAGATGATGATGTATCTCTCCCTACGTCTTTGAAGTGAGTACAGCTGCAGCTCCTTAAGTCTCTCCCAGTAGTTAAAGTGTTGAAACCCATGGATTTTACTGGTGAATGTCCTCTGGGTGGCTTCAATTTCTGTTATTTCTCCTACTTTTTGGGGAGACCAGAGCTGGGAGCAGTACTCCAGTCGTGGTAGGACCAGTGACTTCCACAGTGTTAGCATACACCTCTCATTTCTTGTGTGGAAGGTTCTCAGGATCCAGCCTGCTATTTGTTTTGCTGTTGTTGTGGCTTTGGTAATATGCTGGGAAAAAAGTGGCGTCACTGCTCATATTTACTCCCAAGTCCTTCACTGTGTCCTTGGCGGTAATTTCTTGCTGTCCACTTTTGTAGTTGGTGTCGTTTTGTAGTGCTCTCTTGTTCCCGTACCTTAGAAGCTCGAACTTGTCTCCGTTTAGGGCCATGTTGTTTTCTTCTGCCCACTTCAGGATTTTGTCCAAGTCTTGTTGTAGTAGCTGGGCATGTTGTGAGGTGATTTTCTTCATGAGTCTGGTGTCGTCTGCAAACGATGTGGCTGTTGAGTGTTCCAGGTCCCTGTCGATGTCTCCTATCATGATGAGGAATAGGAGAGGTCCCAGTACTGATCCTTGTGGTACTCCGCTGATGACCCCACCTGCTTCTGATAGGCTTCCTTGAACCGTGACTCTTTGTTTTCTGTTGGTGATGAAGCTGTGGAGCCATCTTCCAAGGTCTCCCCCTATTCCCAGTGATTTGAGTTTATGTAGAAGGATCCCATGGTCCACCTTGTCAAAAGCTTTGGCGAAATCTAGATATATGACGTCTACATTTTCTCCGTCTTGAATATCCTGTAGGATTTTGTCGTAGTGTGTTCATTATTATTTTCCCATTAACCTTCTCCCACTAACACATGATTGCCTGAGCAGTATAAACTTCCTTTAAATATAGTCACCACAACGCACCCGGGTACATGCAGTATGATTGTACTGTAGGTACTGCACAATTGAAAACAGAACAAGAAAACAAAGATACTTTGAAATATGGCAACACCGTCTAAAGCCACTCGGGAACACAGACACACACGAACCCCGTTATTATGACTGACATATTCTTTAATTTGTTTTCTTTTTCACCACTATCATGAGTACCTAAAACATGTCCAGCTTTTGTCTGGTTTAATTATTATAACTTTCGCCAGCATACAATAATAGACCTGGGTAATATTTTAAATGCTCTATGAGAGAGTTCGCTATGACAACTGTGCTTTCGTCTGAGGGGAAGGCATGGCCGCAGCCGCTATGCCCTGACATTTAAACCGAATCACGATTCTATTTCGATGCATTTAAAATACTTTGATGATAAAAACTATCCCAACCAACGTAACCAAACCTAATTCAAGACATACAGTAAACATACATCGACATTTACCTGTAATTGGGCGTGAATATAGTAGAAGTATACCGGCTGCAGGGCATGAGCTTCTTTCGTCTGCATATTTATATCGAATATCATTACAAAATTAATGACAATTGATTTTTGTTCATATTCTACTTGTTCTTAATATAGTGCTTTTTTGAATTTCTAGCCATAAAATATGCAAAGCTTCTACCAGTATGAGTTAATAATGGAAAAACAAAGTGGAACGACATTCTCCCCATGTTGTCAACATCTAGCCTACATCCCATGCGTGATGTCACGATTTTACAAGACTAAAAAAATTAGGCGAGCTACCAGAAATTTGAGTATCTGGTGGGTCTACTTGTTAGTGTGTATATACCTTGGATAGAACCTTCTGCTTTGGTATCATTGTCTTCCACTTTGTAGCACATTCTATTTTTGCATTAATTCCGGTCTGCCTAGTAGGGACCGCAAGGTCTGTGCAGCCAGTCTGTGTATCTATGTAACTCTCTCTCTCTCTCTCATTGTGTTTACTCCATGTCTCCTGTTGGCCAGCACACCATCAGGGTCAGCCAGTGTTGTCCCTTCCTAATCCATGTTTGCTTAGTGGCTCCCAACTTTTAGACTCTCCACTCCTACTCCCCCCCCCCCCTATCTCTATCTCTCTCACCATCATCTTCGACGTATTCTCCTTCGAAAGAGAACACACAAGGGTGAGAGAGAGAGAGGGAGAGAGAGAGAGAGAAAAGGTATTGTAACTTATAGATTAAAAGTATATAATCTCTTAAGCTTAACCCTTTCATTATATTCTGTCTACTATTAGACATTTTTATTCAGGTTAGGTAGGAACTCTAGAAATTAATGACGCTACATACTATCTCAATTTCCTCTTCAAGTTAATTAAGTACCACGGATTCTTCCTACGATGCATACAATCGTCTAAATCTAGCTAGAAACAATGAAAAAACCATCCTCCGTGCTAAAAATGTTAGTTAAAGGGAACCCCTTTCTCCCTAATGTTTAGCCCCATTAGTTGGGAGACTTAAAGACGTTCACCCCATTAGTTTGGTGAGTATAAGACCTTATGCCGCATTTATTTAACAATACCAAGACCTTTCGTGCCAGTTAGGTGTCGATTATATCCTGGTTATTGATAGCGAGCTTGTAATTGAGAAGGAACCGGGTTACCGGCAGTTGGCCGGGACACTTTTCTACCGAAAAATGTACAAATGTGTCTCGAAGGGGGGTCTTGGGTGTATTTTTTTAAGCTTGATGGAGGTCTTGGGAGGAAATTAAAGACAATAATAAATGCATTCATAAATAACCAATTAATAAAACCTACCCTTCTGTGTCTCAGGTTACAAGATAATAAACAATGGAGCTGCATTATACTCGTGGTACTAGAAGGAGTAGGTTATACTCGTGGTACTAGAAGGAGTAGGTTATACTCGTGGTACTAGAAGGAGTAGGTTATACTCGTCGTACTAGAAGGAGTAGGTTATACTCGTGGTACTAGAAGGAGTAGGTTATACTCGTGGTACTAGAATGAGTAGGTTATACTCGTGGTACTAGAAGGAGTAGGTTATACTCGTGGTACTAGAAGGAGTAGGTTATACTCGTGGTACTAGAAGGAGTAGGTTATACTCGTGGTACTAGAAGGAGTAGGTTAGGGTAGATAAATATTGAGAGTAGACTATTAACACTATTTATACATTATCAAGCTTTAGCATCACTTTATGGGATTATTGTCTTGTTCTCCTCTTCTTCTTTATTTGCTTTCCATTTCCCATCAATTTAATATCGGATCATTGATTTAAGGGAAGATATTATATTATATATTTTTTCATATATTATTTATTTTTATGTTTTTAAGCTTTCTCTTAGACTTATATCAAGCTTAAGAATATACCCCCAAAATCCCCTTCATGATCAATGTGTGCATTTTTCGGTAGTTTGACACCTAAATGGCACGAACACTCTTAAAATTAACTACCACATTGGTCGAAAGGTCTTAACGCCTTACGAGCGGGCCCGTAAGGAATTTCTACTACTCGCCAAGCGGGTGGTTTTACCCTAAATAGCCTTGTTTCTGTTCTCTTTTTCATGCATAAACAAGAGCCAGAGCGTAATACAATTATGTATCCATGAAAGGGCGTTAATTCAGCTTTCCAATGACACCAGAACCATCCTCCTACGACCACGCGTTCTCTTGCAACGATGATCGTGCAAGACGAAGGAAAAATCCCTAAAATACGGTAATTTCTTGACATAATACCCTGTGTAGTGAGGGAGGGAGGGTGGATGTGTGTGGAGTAAACGTCAGTAGGCCCGCGGGACCCGTGGCGAACGGTCAGAGCCCGACCTACGCTCCGCCCACCGCTCGTCTCTCTCTCAGAGTCAATATTGCTCCAAAATTGCACACAGACTTACAGTAAGTCGGGCCCCGCTCTTTGGGCAGGTGTTCTCTATACGGAATTAAGTCGGGCCCCGCTAAAGAAGGGTTAACATAGTCAAATTAACGAGGCGAACGTCGTAAAATACCAAAGCCAATGAGGGAGAATAAAACCCATCGTAATCATTAATTTGTTACAATTATTCTGTTGATAACATCCCCCCCCCCCACCCCTCCCTCAACCACCAAGCCCTAATTGTAACTTCAGTAAGAGACTGGCAATTTTATTGAGGAGCTAGGCTCTGATTGGCTGAGCAGATTGGGGATGTCATTTTGCGTCCTGGTGGCTGTCACTTGATTCTAGATAGATATAAATATTTTATATTATACTTAATCTTGTTATTAACCCTTTCAGGTCCGGGTGTTGCCATTTAGTATTCATAAATAGAATGATCTTAACCCTTTGAGAACTGTGACGCGTTTAAGCAGTTTCTTCTGGCTATCATTACACGATTTCATACAGCTTAGGAAAGATCTGTGGGAGTTGCAAGGGTAAAGGCGGTTTCAATCAATCCCCCTGACTGCCATACACCCTTCCCAATCTGAATAAAGTTGTTTAATAAAAGCCAGAACAAAAAAAATGCAATGAGTCCTATTATACTGAGAGGGTTAATCTCATAATTACCTCTCCAAAATCTGTGTTCTGCCCACAACTCGCTCAAAAACAACTGCAGAGGTTGAAGTAATGAAACTAAAAAACAAAATTAACACCAATGATGGTAACAAAGGTTTAAAGTATCCCTGCAAGAATGCAGCCCCGTCCTGCAGAACGCGAAAGGGTTAATTGTAATTAACTTCTTATTGTAAGTCTGAGCAATTTAATATACTAAAGAAACTATAAGTAGGCTAAACATATAGTAATTAATAAAGTATAAGTAGGCTAAACATATAGTAATTAATAAAGTATAAGTAGGCTAAACATATAGTAATTAATAAAAACTGTAGTATAATATAAATATATATGGTTTAGTCTTCTATTAAAATACACCAATTTTCTATAATTAGTTTGCAGAAAATTAATTTTAGAAGAGTAATTCTAAAATATTGAACCATGCAGAAAGCTAAAACATTAATTAAATGCCATATGATAAACACTATATTAAATTTTGTGTTCAGAATGAGTTAAAAAAAACATTATATTTAAACACCAATCTGACACAGTTTTTACTGTAAATACATGCACAAATTCATATAAACAGAATAGTTATTCCCAGTAAACAATTTCAAAATTATTTCAGTGATCTACATACTTCGGCAAACCAGTATCTATCAGTGATTCTTCTGAACCACTCACAATATATCTTAGGATATTGTGTGGATTTATTAATCAGTGCAACATCAAAATATAAGGGTTCATCAATGCTGAATGCCTCCTTAGCACACATAATGTCGGGAAGCCTGGGTTGGCCAGTCTCTTACTTACTATAGGGTCTCCATATACCAGTGGTCACGTCGGGACAGAAAAGAACAAACAAGGGGGTAGAATTGTGTGTTCATAAGAGTTGAAGGTACACTCGGATGCCATAGTAACCCACTCATAAGAATTCGTGGACCCCCCTATGTTCTTATTAAAGCAATTATGAGTCTCTGGATTGATTTAGGATAGAACTTGCATTTCAATAAATGTTATATATAGTTTTGTAGTTAACGCATAGAAAATTATATTCAAATATTCGTTTCCAGAGATATACCTCTATAATAAGAAATAGGTGAAATCCACGAATATTTGTGAGTGGGCGAGAGACTATGGCATCCGAGTGTACTACAGGGTTCGAGACTTGAGAGAGGGATGGGAAGGAGGATGGTGAGAGGTGGATGGAACTACAGAATTAGTATATGATGGAAATAAGCAACAACAGGAAGAACGGTCAGATAATCTTAGATAACTTCTTTTGGCGGAGATAGCAATCATTAAGGAAGATTATATGATGAGTTTCTTCGCTTTAACACGACCGCGAAGACGCAAAATACATTCGTAATATATATTTCAGTGATAGAGGAACTGTTGCACAATACCTAAGTTAGATAGATAGATAGAGAGAGAGAGAGAGAGAGAGAGAGAGAGAGAGAGAGAGAGAGAGAGAGAGAGAGAGAGAGAGAGAGAGTTAGTTAAATCCTAATGAGTGTGAATATGTGGCGAACAAACTAGAAGTCAATCACGTAAGATATTTAAGCTGCAATTCTGCCAGGGTTGCATATCCTTGACGTTGTTAAGCCTTTCAGTACAGTATGACGCATTGTTTTATTTTTTTCTGCTATAAATTAACCATTTTGATCCGTTAAGGGTTTCGGAAGTGTGAAGGTTAATTAAGATAAGGAGCAATCATTATTTCCTAGAGTAAAATCCGAATAAAATCGTCGAATGTCAGCCAGAATACAGTGAAGAAAGCGTCATACTACTGGCGAGATAGTGAATGAGGAGTATGGTCGGCTCTTCAAACGAACGATGCTCTATTGTCTCCAAGGCCTTCAGAATAAAGGCTGATTCAAAGGAGCATTTTTTCCCGGCAACTTTTTCAGAAGCTTTGATGGGCCAGTATTTGAATGGGGTGCTTTCCCAAGTCAGATACTCCTGCCATATTAGATGTTCTGGAATTTTTTAATTTTTCATACTACGTTCTCAGTCATTGGTAGTGTTTCTCAGGTAAGTGCTGTAGGGTTATACTTAAGCACACCTTATATCTACATAATTAGGGAGGATGTATATTTCTTTGTACCTATGCTAGAGTCCCTCAGATGAGACTGGCTATAATTTGTAAAACAGCCGGTCTCGTCTGAGAGACTCTAGTACCACTGTAATAAATATGGAGCTTCTCCAATAAAAGATATATTAGTTGAGTCTAAGTATAACCCAACAGCACCTACCTTAGATATCATACACCAGTAATGACTGAGAAACGTAGTATGAAAAATTACAAAATTCTAGGTGGTCTAATAAGGTGGGAGTGTTTGATTCTGGCAGAAAAGAGAGTGCCGAGTAAATGGAACCAGAGCCGGGTGACCCTCCTGCACAAGGGAGGTCACAAGAGTAAGAAAGAGCAAAAAAATGACCAGCCAATAACTCTTACGGACACAATTTCCAAGGTGTTTTGTGGGGTTTTGAATGAAAGGTTGAAATGTATCTTTGAAAGGAACACAGTGATGGGTGAAGAGCAGAATGTTTTTCGAGTGTACAGATGAGAAGATAACATGTTTGTGGTGAGAGAAGTGATAGAAAATACCATAAAGTCCGGGCTAAAGGGATACTTCACTTTTCTGGACATAGAGAAAGCATATGAGAGAATAAACAGGTACAAGTTGTGTAGGATGCTAGAAGCAGTAGGTGTGAGTGAGAAGGTAATAAACATAGTAAGATGTATGTATGAGAATACCAGAGCTAGACATAGAGACTGACTGGGTTGTAAGCAAATGGGGAGTGAGGCAGGGCTGTGTGCTGTCCCCTCTCCTGTTTGGGCTGTACACAGAGGAAATAGCTGTGAGAGTGAAAGAAGCTGATAGGGTAATACAAATTGGGAATGAGTGTCTGAGTATCCTGTTTTATGCAGATGATGTGGTGGTCATGAGTGACAACCGAGAGGATCTGCAGAGGATGTTAGATGTAGTTCTGAATATGGGAATTATCTGAATATGAATTTAGAAAAGCCAGGTGTTAGTGATAAATGAGGATGAAACGGAATGGATGCAACGTGGCTGATTGGGAATAATACTATTAACCGAACAAATTAATTTAAGTACCTGGGGATGACTGTGGATGCAAGAGGATGTGAGAAAACAAAGGATGAGAGGCTAGCAGGAGCGAGTCAGTGGGGGGGAAGACTTGCTAGGGCTGCAAGGTGTAGAACGAACAAGTACAAAGTGGTGCAAGGAGAGTGGAGCCCTTTTACGATGGGAGCATGGGAAGTGAACTCCTCTTCAAGGCCCGGACTAAATCGCTTGAGCTGAACAGCAGGTCATATAGGTGGTCAAATGAAGACAAAAAGGTATGCGAGATGTATGAGAGCGGTGAGGATGAGACTGTGGAGTATATTCTCCTAAAGTGTGACAGATAATTATGAGAGAGAAAGGCGGGTAATGCTAGGATCCATAATGCAGGAAATTGGTGAGGACAAATGGGATAAAGTGGTATGAAAATATGAATAGGTGATCGATAGGATATATATTGATCTACCTGCTTGGCCTGAGCGACCTAATCATGTGGAATGAGATCACTGCACAGAGTGTTAAGGACTTCCTAGAGGCATTATGGAGGAAAAGATCAAGTTCACTGTAGGAAATGGGGCGGGAAAGCCCATGGGGTGATGGGGAACAATCTTCTTTACTCTCAACCTGTCCCTTTCCATTATAGTTTATAAGTTTACCCTAGGAGAGAGAGCTGATTCCAAGGCCACACCTTGACCAATCAATTAGGGGAGGTGTGGCGGAGTGGTCTTGCCACTGGACTGGTAATCCAATGGACACGGGTTCGAATCCCAATATGTCAATGGGAAGATATTATTGGGATGGAATTTGTGCTGTACCTAGTATCAGTGCATTACCACAGCACACCATAATGCCAAATAAATATCCTCATTGTTCCCTGATTAAATAGCATTGTATGAATATTCCCATATTCAAAAATATGCTACAGGGGGTCAATGCCTAGTGAGTTAATTGCTCAATAGGTGACATTCTGAGAGTGAGGGTCCGAGCCTGGGGGATGAGACTGTGAAGCACAGAGGCGAGGGGGCTTCAGAGATGGAGTTGCTTCGAGCCGTGAAGCTTCGCATGTCTCACTCCCTAGACTGGAGCAAGACCTCACGGGCCTCACCGTGTTCAGCGGTGTGTGTAAAGGCTCTCAGCCTATGCCCGAGAGGGAGTAGTTGGAATATAGAAAAAAACAAAAACAAAACGTGACTCTCACACCAAGACCAAGACCAAGACCAAAATCTGGAAAGCGCCTCATTGACCACTTGCGAGTTTCAGGCTATGAGGAAGTTGAAGCTGTAGGCATCGATATTTAGCATAATTACTAGCTTAAATACGGTTGTAATGAATAAATGAAAATAATAGAGAGATAGAGAGAGACAGAGAGAGAGAGAGAGAGAGAGGGGGGTGGGGGGTGGGGGGTGGAGGGGGTGGAGGAGGGAAGGAAGGAGAGAAGCTGAACAAATAGGGGTCCTCAATGGTCGAACTCCCTCCTTGTTTGCCTCCAGGGAAGATTTTCGTCAATAACTCTCCGACAAAAATGCCAGAGTCGGGCAAATGGACGAGTTTACCTTTCATTTACCTAAACAAAAGGGAGAGGGTGAGGGGGGCGGAAGAAAGGGGGGGAGAGGGAGGGAGAGAAAGGTAGAAAAGAGACGAGAATGAAAGAGAAACGAAGGAGAGAACAATAGTAAAAATAGGTCTGAAGTGTTGAGAAGAGAATGGAAGAGGGAAGAAGGGAAGAACAGTAGAAAAAACAGAGAATTGAAGAGAGAAGACGAGAACAGTATATAATAAGAGGTCTGAAGTGTTGAGAAGAGAATGGAAAGTAGAGAGAGAGAGAGAGAGAGAGAGAGAGAGGAAGGTAAGAGATTAAAGGGATAGTGCTTGGTTTTTGGGCCATATGTTTATTTATTTTTGAGTTTCCTTGCTAGACTTCCATCAAACTTAAAAAAACACCCCCTAGACCCCCTTCAAGATAAATTTGTACATTTTTCGGTAAAACAAAAAATCCCGGCCGAAGGCCGGCTACTCTTAAAATTACAGGCTCGCTATCGCTTGCCAGGAAAAAAATTGACACCTAAATGGCACGAAAGGTCTTAAAATTGACAACAAAATGAGGCGAAAGGTATTAAAATTGCCAAACTAATGGGCCGAATGTCATAACATCTGAAAACTAATATGCTAAACATGAGGGAGAAGAGGGTCCAGAAAAAGCGAGTACTACTCCTTATGAACAAGAGTTAACCCTCAGTGCCAGCGACGCCTATTACATTGGATTTCAGCTACATTTAGACGATATAATAAAGCTTAGGAAGTGTATATGGCAGCTAAAGACTTTAATTGAGATAGACCGTAGCCTTTTAATTAGCAGACGTCCTTTTCAAGCTGAATACATCGTCTGACAGTTACAAGCATATAATGAAAAGGATGTCACCGGTACTGAATGGGTTAATTAGGAAATGGTTATGAAAACTGGAGGCCGAGGATGAAGAGGGAAAGAAGAGAAGAAGGGGAAACGTTGATAAAATGAGAGAAGGGGAAACGTTGATAAAATGAGAGCAAGAGAGAAGAAGGGAAAACGTTGATAAAATGAGAGAAAGAGAGAAGAAGAAGAAACGTTGATAAAATGAGAGAAAGAGAGAAGAAGGGGAAACGTTGATAAAATGAGAGAAAGAGAGAAGAAGGGAAAACGTTGATAAAATGAGAGAAAGAGAGAAGAAGGGAAAACGTTGATAAAATGAGAGAAAGAGAGAAGAAGGGGAAACTTTGATAAAATGAGAGAAAGAGAGAAGAAGGGGAAACGTTGATAAAATGAGAGAGAGAGAGAAGAAGGGGAAACTTTGATAAAATGAGAAAGAGAGAAGAAGGGAAAACGTTGATAAAATGAGAGAAAGAGAGAAGAAGGGGAAACTTTGATAAAATGAGAGAAAGAGAGAAGAAGGGAAAACGTTGATAAAATGAGAGAAAGAGAGAAGAAGGGGAAACGTTGATAAAATGAGAGAGAGAGAGAAGAAGGGGGAACGTTGATAAAATGAGAGAAAGAGAGAAGAAGGGGAAACGTTGATAAAATGAGAGAAAGAGAGAAGAAGGGGAAACGTTGATAAAATGAGAGAAAGAGAGAAGAAGGGAAAACGTTGATAACATGAGAGAAGAGAGAAGAAGGAGAAACGTTGATGAGAGGAGAGAAAGAGAGAAAAGTATAAACGTAGATAAGAGGAGAGGAAAAGAGAACAAGAAGAAAAATATAAAAGAGGAGAGGAAGAGAATAAAAGGGATGAGGAGGCCTGATGTGCTGAGAAAACGATAGATTATAATTATATATATATAGAGAGAGAGAGAGTAGTGCAAGAGATTATCTGAAGGAAAACAAATTAAGGGGAGGCTTTTAGTTTGTTCCCTAGACCTCCATCAAGCTTAAAATTACACCCTTGCAAGTTAAACTTGTACATTTTTCGGTAGAAAAATTTCTCGGCCGAGGGCCGGTTTCTCTTAAATTACAGGCTCTCTATCGCTCGCCAGTACAAAATTGACACCTAAGTGGCACGAAAGGTCCTACAATTTACAGAAATGAGTCGAAACGTCTTAAAATCGCCAAACTAATGGGGCAAACGTCTTAATATATCAAAAGTAATGGGGTTAAACATGAGAGAGAAAGGGGTCCAGAAATAAATCCCTCAAGTGGAAATCTCCCCCTAATATATAGCCTAATAAGGTTATGCAAAGTGGAGTACGTGGGAGAAGAAGAGTTGACAGAAAAAGAGGCGAATGCAATATAAAGAGTAGGAGGGTGGGGAGAGAGCATTCTTTGTTGCTATTCTTTCCTTCCACTTTCCGGTACAATCGGGTTTGCTATCCCTACTAGAATTAAGTCCTGACCACCTCGCTGGGATCGTAAGGTATGTGTGGCCAATGTATCTATGTAAATCTATGTACTGGAGAAGACTTGGCTGCTTAGGAAGGATCTCTAGGCATCAATAGGGTAAACACTATCCTAATCAACCCTCTGACTTTCCAAATTCCTTACCGAAACTGCCAAAAATCGTCTAATGATATCCAAAATATACTGTTACAACGTGTCCAAAACCACAATGGGTTAACCCCTTCTGTACCGGCGACGTTATTTTCGTTATAGTCCGGCAATTATTAGACAATATTATTTAGCTTAGGACAGACGTGTAGCAATTAAGAGACTACAGAATATCTCAATTAACCCTATCTATTGCCACAGATCATTCCTAAGCTGCATCAAAATCGTCTACGTATAGTTGAAATAAAACAACAGACATCCCGGTAGTGAAGGGGCTAAGGAAAGGAAGAATTGTAGAGCGAGTGTATTAGAATATGCTTTAGATACTATTTGTTTGTCTTTATTTGCCTTGAAGACAACATTTGTGTTTACATGTCCATAGCTAAGTGTCTTCATAGTGTCAACATAGTGTCAGCATCGAGTCAGCATGGTGTCATCATCGAGTCAGCATAGTGTCTTCATAGAGTCAGCATAGTGTCTTCATAGAGTCAGCATAGTGTCTTCATAGAGTCAGCATGGTGTCTTCATAGAGTCAGCATAGTGTCTTCATAGAGTCAGCATAGTGTCTTCATAGAGTTAGCATAGTGTTTTCATAGAGTCAGCATAGTGTCTTCATAGAGCCAGCATAGTGTCTTCATCGAGTCAGCATAGTGTCTTCATAGAGTCAGCATAGTGTCTTCATAGAGTCAGCATAGTGTCTTCATATAGTCAGCATAGTGTCATCATCGAGTCAGCATAGTGTCTTCATAGAGTCAGCATAGTGTCTTCATATAGTCAGCATAGTGTCTTCATAGAGTCAGCATAGTGTCTTCATAGAGTCAGCATAGTGTCTTCATAGAGTCAGAATAGTGTCTTCATCGAGTCAGCATAGTGGCTTCATAGAGTCAGCATAGTGTCTTCATAGAGTCAGCATAGTGTCTTCATAGAGTCAGCATAGTGTCTTCATAGAGTCAGCATAGTGTCTTCAAAGAGTTAGCATAGTGTCTTCATAGAGTCAGCATAGTGTCTTCATAGAGTCAGCATAGTGTCTTCATAGAGTCAGCATAGTGTCTTCATAGAGTCAGCATAGTGTCAGCTAACATCTCTCACAACCCTAATTCTTACTGTCCACACTCGGCATTACTGTATTATACCCAAGCTTAATCCCATCTACTAACCGTATTTCCTTCTACTTTCTTGTCTCTACTCTTATACTCCTCCAGATCATTATTACCTGAATTTCTTAGCATCTGTCTCTCTCTCTCTCTCTCTATCTCTCTCTCTCTCTCTCTCTCTCTCTCTCTCTCTCTCTCTCTCTCTCTCGCATTATTTTGAATGATATACTGTATTTATAATCAGTAAATATGTAAGTGTAAATTCCCTTTCAGATTAATTAATTTCTATGCTATAATTTGTTTTCCTTGTGGGTATTTCCTGATCCATAAGAATACACTTCATCTTAAAATCAGGTACGGGTTTTTAGCCCGAGGAAGCAAAGGGTGGAAAGAGAGCCTTCAACTTTGCTGTCCTATTCTTCTGCTACAAACTGTCTTTGTTTTTGCTAGGATTAAGGCCGGATCACCTAGTAAGGATCACAAGGCCTGTGTGGTCTGAGTATCTGTGTAGCTATGTAACTCTGTGTAACTCTCACTAACTCACTCTCTCTCTCTCTCACTCACTCACTCACTTACTCTCACTCTCTCTCGACAGACCAGCCTCGGGACCAATAACAAGACACTTTACTCAAATTTGTTCACCAGATGTACACATTTGTGGTCAGGAAAGAGCTCTTGAGGTGAAGTAGTGAGAAAGGGTTACATAGAGTTACATAGATACAGACAGTACAGACTTTGCGGTCCCTACTGGGCAGTCTGGATTTAATGCTAAAATATAATTTGTTACAAAATGGAAGGCAAGGATAGCAAAGCAAAGGGCACTCTCCCCACCCACCACTCCCTCCGACCATTGGTCGGCATGAAATTTAGTTGGGGAAACAAGAGTCCCTCGGTAGAATGAGAAGAAAATCTACTGGGAAATTCATAGGAAAGAACGAAGTTGGGAAATATTATATACTACTGACACTTAACCTATATTATATACTACTGACACTTAACCTATATTATATACTACTGACACTTAACCTATTATATACTACTGACACTTAACCTATATTATATACTACTGACACTTAACCTATATTATATACTACTGACACTTAACCTATATTATATACTACTGACACTTAACCTATATTATATACTACTGACACTTAACCTATATTATATACTACTGACACTTAACCTATATTATATACTACTGACACTTAACCTATATTATATACTACTGACACTTAACCTATATTATATACTACTGACACTTAACCTATATTATATACTACTGACACTTAACCTATATTATATACTACTGACACTTAACCTATATTATATACTACTGACACTTAACCTATATTATATACTACTGACACTTAACCTATATTATATACTACTGACACTTAACCTATATTATATACTACTGACACTTAACCTATATTATATACTACTGACACTTAACCTATATTATATACTACTGACACTTAACCTATATTATATACTACTGACACTTAACCTATATTATATACTACTGACACTTAACCTATATTATATACTACTGACACTTAACCTATATTATATACTACTGACACTTAACCTATATTATATACTACTGACACTTAACCTATATTATATACTACTGACACTTAACCTATATTATATACTACTGACACTTAACCTATATTATATACTACTGACACTTAACCTATATTATATACTACTGACACTTAACCTATATTATATATATTATATACTACTGACACTTAACCTATATTATATACTACTGACACTTAACCTATATTATATACTACTGACACTTAACCTATATTATATACTACTGACACTTAACCTATATTATATACTACTGACACTTAACCTATATTATATACTACTGACACTTAACCTATATTATATACTACTGACACTTAACCTATATTATATACTACTACTGACACTTAACCTATATTATATACTACTGACACTTAACCTATATTATATACTACTGACACTTAACCTATGTTTGTTGTATTTATTAATGTTTTGTTTTACCTATATTATTCCAACCTCCTCAAATTAGATGTCTAGACTCCTTTTGAATGAGTCAATTCATAGTACATGTTAGCTTCAGTAATTGTTATATAAATCATTATTACAACTTTCATATAATTTTAAGGTGGTTTACTTGCAATGAATCGTATATTTATGCGGGTGACTGTACAAAGTGTACATTCTATGAGGGTATTCATTGTAACTTCCTGGTTTGAGTTTTCCCGAGTCAAATCTTCCTCACGCTCCTTTTAAACTCGCTCGCACTTTTGAGCACCAGGGACTGTACACGTGAATCGGAAGTTAAGATCACATGTTAGGGGTGTGCATGGAGGTTTGTAGTGAAGGAAAGAGAGAAGGTTTTGACTACACTTAGACATGAGCTATGGGGACGATCACAACCCCGGGAGATTTCCTCTAATTTTAGGGAATTCTCTTTGTAATATTTAAATCTACATTTGTTTGAATAAATCAATATGGCTTGGATACAGAGATATTTTCCTTTACCTAAATGTAAGGGTGATGACGGCGATTATCTATCACATCTAATCTATCTATCAATCTACGAGAGAGCGGGACGCAGAGCAGAAAACCTACCAGTACACTGCAATCAACCTAAAACTACATTAAACCATACAATATCACCATAAGAAAAGACACCCTCAGTCTTCCTAACTTGGAGTTAACCCCTTCCGAACATTGGCACTAAACGTCCTTGTTACATTCACTGACGACTCAATTGTCTTACAATGTACCACTTTCTCTGGCAGTTTGTTCCACCCGTTGGCCACACTGTAGGTGCTGTGTGACATCGAGATTCACCCTCCTGGTTTTGAATTCCATTCCATTTCCCCGAGTTAATGAACTATTATAGATTTTGAAAAGTGAATCTACATCAATGTTGTCAAAGCCCTATAATATCTTGAAACACTCTATTAATTGACCTTGCAATTTTCTTTTCTTAACCTCTACTGTACCAGAAGGTATTACTATACATGTAACCTCCAGTAATACACATTGTGGCCAAAATGGCTTCAAAGTCAAGAGAAAGGAACCTCTCACCCCGAAACTTGAACGAGTACTGAGCCAGCTCGGCTGTGTGACCTTATATACACTCTGAGAAGTGTTGCCAAGGACTCAAAGCAGTGTTTACAAGTCATGGTGCCAGATCCCTTGATATTGGCCCTGTCACTCTTTCAACTCGATACAGGCAGTTCTGCCTTTTTTTCTCCCTCACTCACATAGAAAAAAAAAGTACCGCTCAATACAAGGACCGTATATTACGGACGTACGTCATACGTCGCTGGTACTGGCGAGTGACTATTTTACTGTCGGCTAACGTTCATCGCTGGTATAGTAAGGGTTAAGGGGGGTGACCTGCTTTTTTTTAATTATCTCCTTTTCTCTCTTCCTCTGGCTTGTATCCATTCGGCCCCATTCAGCCAACTAATTTAAGACGTTTATCCCCATCTAGGTGTCGATTTCTTCCTGGCGAGCGATAGCGAGCCAGCATTATATTAAGAAATCCGGCTTCGCCGGAGACATTTTTCTATCGAAAAATGTACAAATTTAGCCTACTGTCAAAAACATTTAAGAAATATGCTGGCTCGCTACCGCTCGCCAGTAAAGAAAATTGACACCTGGATGGGGATAAACGTCTTAAAACAGTAGGCTGAATGGGGCCAAATGGATACAAGCCAGAGAAAGAGAGAAGAGGAGAGAACAAATGCAGGTCACCCCCCTTAAGTGAAGACAAATATATATTTTTTAAATCGTTCATGATATGATATATTTTTTAGCAACAGAATCAACTTTGTCCCTCTACGCTGCACTGACTCGAGTTTCTCAATGTCCATGTTCAGATAAGGAGACCAAAATTTCATGCCATATTCAAGATGGGGCCTCACTATGCTTTTAAATAACGGTACTATAATCTTCTCATTTTTATAAGTACAACTTCTTTTAATATATCCCAATGCTTGATTGGCCTTGTTCGTAGCTGCTACACATTGATCTGAGGTCTTTAGGTTTTCAGATATAAGAACCCCCAGGTCTTTAACTAATGCACTTGTTTTGATTGGCCTGCCTTACATTCTGTATTAATATTTTTTTGTTTGTATTACCTATTTGTAGGACCTGGCATTTGTCAACATTGAATGGCATCTGTCATTTTTCTGACCACTCAACTATTTTATTTAAATAAGATTGCAGCATATTTCTGCTTTCTTCATACGGCATTTTCTATCTTTTAATTGTGTCATCAGCGAACTTTGAGATAGTATTATTTAGTTCTACATTGATATATTTTATATAGATAAGAAACAAAGCTGTCCCCAGGACTGATCCCCGAGGCACTCCACTAAATACTGGTTCCCACCCAGATTCTACTCCATTTATCACAACTCTCTGGCTTCTGTTCTGAGCCAACTTTCATATCCATGCATGATTGTTTCCTTTAATGCCTAACATTTCCAATGTATTCAAAATAATTTAATGTGATACCTTATCGAAAGCCTTCTGGAAATCTGAGTAAATTATGTCTAATGATTTAGTTGAGTCTTTATATGTAAATAGTTTATTATACTATTTACTTATTGGATCTAAAGCCATGTTGGCTATTTCTGATCAACTTGTTTGACTCTAGATAATCTACAATCTTGTCTCTTAGAATTGTTTCCAAATGTTTTCCTATGATTGACGTTAAACTAATTGGTCTATAATTACTTGCTTGGGTTTTATTTCCTTTTTAAAATATTGGTGTAATATTTTCAGTTTTCAAATCCACTAGGTATGGTTTCCTGCTTGAGTGACAAGTTTAATATACTAGTCAAGGAAATAGCCATTTCTTCTTTCACGTTTTTCAGAATTCTGGCGTGATCATTATCCGGACCTGGAGTTTTATTAGTATTTAAATTGTTCAACTTACATAGCACTTCACTTTTGCTTATGGTAAAGTTTCCTATTTCGTGTGTCGTTATGTTTGTTTCTGAAGTGGTGTTATATTCTTCCTTAGTAAAGACGGAACAAAAATATTCATAAAGCAAATGTGTAATGTTGTTAGAGTAAGCTATGGGTATGGCAGAGATCGCTCCGCTCTCACTCTGATAGACCAACCCATCACCTTGTAACGTTGTTATCGCCTGTTACTGTATGGTCATTATTAATTAGTGATCCTATTCAATTTTTAATTTTTCTATTACCATTAACGAAACCGTAAAATTGCTTTGGATTTTTAACACTTTCCTTCACTATATATCTTTCATAATTACATTTCTCTGTCCTAATTAATTTGTCCACGTTTTGTTCTACTTAGTGTGTATAGATAGTTCCAGTTTTCATTATTTATGGCATGTTTAATTAGTTTATGATATTTATTCCTTTCCCTTAGCGCCTTGCAAATATTCTGATTGAACCCGGGAGGTTTGTTTTTACCAGTATTTAATTGAAGTTTCGTGGGTACGTATCTTTGCTGTGCAATCATATGTTTGTATCTTTAAATGTATCCCATACTTCACTTGTTTTGCAATATTGCTAAGCTGTATATGCAAATCACTGAGGGCTTTCCTAAGTTCATTGTAATTCGCATTTGAAAAATCTGGTATCTTTATTTCCTTTTTATCAATAGTGTATTTGCAATTTATGTCGATTCTATTGAGCTTGTGATCAGAGGTGGATAGATGCTCACCGATGTCAAGTTTATATATCAAGTTTTCATTTGTACTGATAACGAGATCTAGTATGTTGTTTTCGCGTGTCGGTTCTATTACACTTTGATGCAGAAAATTGTCTTGTAGAAAATTAATAATTGTTCGCGAATTATAGTGCTTTCCGGCCATAAGGCACCAGTCAATATTGGACAGATTATATATATATATATATATATATATATATATATATATATATATATATATATATATATATATATATATATATATATAGAGAGAGAGAGAGAGAGAGAGAGAGAGAGAGAGAGAGAGAGAACATTTGGTTCTACTGTACATTAGAGAGAGGTTGCATAAAAGAAGAAGACAGAATTAGCAAGATAATATACATTAATTTAATTATACAGAGCGATAAGTAGGAACATACAAACAAAACAGGGTTTATATATCAAACATGACACAGACTAGAAACCAAGCAATACACTTTAGTATTTAAAACCAACCCAATGAAATAAAAGAAAACTAACAATCGGTAGACGAAACACACCTACGGAGAAACTCTACGCATGTACGAGATCACCTGTAGAAAGATAATAGCCCTAAATTAAAACTGAGAGCATTAAACCCTTTCACGCACATATGACGCAGAGGTTGCCAGATTAGCAATAACAAGTAGAGTTCTCTCACTCTTATAATTACCTCTCCAAAATTAGTTTTCTGCCCACAGCTAACTCAAAGACAACTGCAGAGGTTGAAGTAACTAAACTAAAGGTTTCTAAATACCCCTGATGGTAACAAAGGCTTTAAAGTATCCCCAATAGGCTCAAAATCGCGTCATATGTCGGAGAAGGTAAATAGTGAGACATAGCCCTAACTTGAAACTGAGGGCAATACATAGCGAGACTTAGCCGCGTGAAATATGTTTTTGAAGTGAGAGACAAAAGAAAAAGGCACGGAGAGGGGGAGAGGCACGCAGCTCATATTAGAAGGTGCGACCTACCAGATTCACGCCAGCAAATTGCTCAGCCACTTTTTTTTTCGGCAAATCTGATAGTACTAATTCGAAAACAAACTTATAGAGGATTTACGTCAGCTATGGACCATCCACCTTCACTCCAGTTTCCGATACCAGTGCTAAATACTTCCTCTATGTTGCAGAATATTGAATTGCCGATTATCAGTTGCACGGAAAATGTCCGTGTGACTTGGTTTTGAGATATAAGGGGAGATAGGGCGTGATGGGAGATGGATAAGGTTGTGTGTAGGAGGCTGGAAGGGAATGTTGAGGGGAAACGACAAAGGGAGGACATCGAGGTACAGTCGGCCAAATAAGTGATGTTGCGGCACCACGTATATATTTCGATCAATAATTGGTATCAGCACTATCTAAGCATTAATTGATCGTTTCGAGTGAGATATACAAACATGTTCCTATCTTTACACACCCTATTCAACATCTGACAGACATTAATACAGCACAGAGCGAGTTAAATGTAATGACAGTGGCGACACGACATATTTGGTCAACCGTACGATGACTACAAACAGTAACATACAGTAGATAGGAAACACAGACCTTGCGATTCAAATTAAGGGGAGATTTCCACCTGAGATATTTTTTTTCTGGACCCCTTTCTCGCTCATGTTTAGCCCCATTATTTTTTGAGATTTTAAGACGTTCGTCCCATTAGTTTGGCGATTGTAAAATGATTTTATCTATTTCTTTCAATGTTAAGACCTTTCGTGCCATTTAGGTGTCGATTTTTCCCTGGCGAGCGATAGCGAGCCTGTGTTTTAAGAGGAACTGGCCTTTGGCCGGCTTACTTTTCTGTCGAAAAATGTACAAATTCATCATGAAAGGGGGTCTAGGTGGTGTAATTTTAAGCTTGGTGGAGGTCTAGGAAACAAACTAAAAACATCCCCGTAAATGGTCGTGACATGGTTTTAGTAGGTATAGCAATAGCTTATTAATGGAGCATAATTATATGAATAGAATATAGCATGTACCAGAAGGCTCTCTCCCAACCTTCCTCTGGGAAATGGCCGCACGCGATATTATGTTGTAGCCTTCCAGACATGAACGTTCTGTATCTTGTCCAATCCAAACCAGATGGTAAACAACATTTTAAAGTTACCCGCCGAAGTCAAAAGCTCGACCAGGGTAAGGTAAGCTATACCCTGTTCCAAGTAGGTAGTCCAGAAATCGTAAACCCTAACCTTTGTCATTCAAAAAGGGCTAGAGCAAATGGGCTGTACAATTGCACACATATTCCCTGGCTGCCCCTTACCAAGTGGTAGAAATATCAGCTCGATTACTCAAGGGGAGAACTCCACTCGAGGGATTTTTTCTTGACCCATTTCTCCCTCATGTTTAGCCCCATTGCTTTTGATATTATAAAACGTTTGCCCCATTAGTTTAGCGATTTTAAGAACTTGCACCCCATATTAAGAACTTTCGTGCCATTCAGGTGTCAATTATATCCTGGCGAGCGATAGCGAGCCTGTAATTTAAGAGGAACCGGCCTTCGGCCGAGACATTTTTCTACCGAAAAATGTACAAATTTATCTTGAAAGGGACTCCAGGGGGTGTAATTTTAAGCTTGATGGAGGTCTAGGGAACAAACTAAATACCTGCCCTTAAGTCGTTTGTGAGTTTTTGTTCGAGGGTATTGACCTACTTACTTGGAACAGTCAGCATGTGTTATTGTTCGAGGGTATTGACCTACTTACTTGGAACAGTCAGCATGTGTTATTGTTCGAGGGTATTGACCTACTTACTTGGAACAGTCAGCATGTGTTTTTGTTCGAGGGTATTGACCTACTTACTTGGAACAGTCAGCATGTGTTTTTGTTCGAGGGTATTGACCTACTTACTTGGAACAGTCAGCATGTGTTATTGTTCGAGGGTATTGACCTACTTACTTGGAACAGTCAGCATGTGTTTATTGTTCGAGGGTATTGACCTACTTACTTGGAACAGTCAGCATGTGTTTTTGTTCGAAGGTATTGACCTACTTACTTGGAACAGTCAGCATGTGTTTTTGTTCGAGGGTATTGACCTACTTACTTGGAACAGTCAGCATGTGTTATTGTTCGAGGGTATTGACCTACTTACTTGGAACAGTCAGCATGTGTTATTGTTCGAGGGTATTGACCTACTTACTTGGAACAGTCAGCATGTGTTATTGTTCGAGGGTATTGGCCTACTTACTTGGAACAGTCAGCATGTGTTATTGTTCGAGGGTATTGACCTACTTACTTGGAACAGTCAGCATGTGTTATTGTTCGAGGGTATTGACCTACTTACTTGGAACAGTCAGCATGTGTTATTGTTCGAGGGTATTGACCTACTTACTTGGAACAGTCAGCATGTGTTTTTGTTCGAGGGTATTGACCTACTTACTTGGAACAGTCAGCATGTGTTATTGTTCGAGGGTATTGACCTACTTACTTGGAACAGTCAGCATGTGTTATTGTTCGAGGGTATTGACCTACTTACTTGGAACAGTCAGCATGTGTTATTGTTCGAGGGTATTGACCTACTTACTTGGAACAGTCAGCATGTGTTATTGTTCGAGGGTATTGACCAACTTACTTGGAACAGTCAGCATGTGTTATTGTTCGAGGGTATTGACCTACTTACTTGGAACAGTCAGCATGTGTTTTTGTTCGAGGGTATTGACCTACTTACTTGGAACAGTCAGCATGTGTTTTTGTTCGAGGGTATTGACCTACTTACTTGGAACAGTCAGCATGTGTTATTGTTCGAGGGTATTGACCTACTTACTTGGAACAGTCAGCATGTGTTTGTTCGAGGGTATTGACCTACTTACTTGGAACAGTCAGCATGTGTTATTGTTCGAGGGTATTGACCTACTTACTTGGAACAGTCAGCATGTGTTATTGTTCGAGGGTATTGACCTACTTACTTGGAACAGTCAGCATGTGTTTTGTTCGAGGGTATTGACCTACTTACTTGGAACAGTCAGCATGTGTTTTTGTTCGAGGGTATTGACCTACTTACTTGGAACAGTCAGCATGTGTTATTGTTCGAGGGTATTGACCTACTTACTTGGAACAGTCAGCATGTGTTTTTGTTCGAGGGTATTGACCTACTTACTTGGAACAGTCAGCATGTGTTTTTGTTCGAGGGTATTGACCTACTTACTTGGAACAGTCAGCATGTGTTTTTGTTCGAGGGTATTGACCTACTTACTTGGAACAGTCAGCATGTGTTTTGTTCGAGGGTATTGACCTACTTACTTGGAACAGTCAGCATGTGTTTTTGTTCGAGGGTATTGACCTACTTACTTGGAACAGTCAGCATGTGTTATTGTTCGAGGGTATTGACCTACTTACTTGGAACAGTCAGCATGTGTTTTTGTTCGAGGGTATTGACCTACTTACTTGGAACAGTCAGCATGTGTTATTGTTCGAGGGTATTGACCTACTTACTTGGAACAGTCAGCATGTGTTATTGTTCGAGGGTATTGACCTACTTACTTGGAACAGTCAGCATGTGTTATTGTTCGAGGGTATTGACCTACTTACTTGGAACAGTCAGCATGTGTTATTGTTCGAGGGTATTGACCTACTTACTTGGAACAGTCAGCATGTGTTATTGTTCGAGGGTATTGACCTACTTACTTGGAACAGTCAGCATGTGTTATTGTTCGAGGGTATTGGCCTACTTACTTGGAACAGTCAGCATGTGTTATTGTTCGAGGGTATTGGCCTACTTACTTGGAACAGTCAGCATGTGTTATTTATGCAATACCTTGAAGTGACACGCCACATTATACAACTAGTTCGTTACAGTGTAGTATGCAAAATGGTAATGTTTAGTCATTTATGCCCACTAAGATTTTCCGTTGCATAGTAAATGATTTAACCCCATGAGGATGATGACGCGTTTTGGCAGTTTATTATGGCTATCATTAGACGCTTTTGTATATATAAGGAAGGGTCTTCTCCTGGGTAACTTAGATGTGTGTGAATTTGTGTTTTTATCTGTGTTTGTTCGTTGTTTTATGTTGTTTTTGCGGTGTCCCTGTTCTTGCTCTGTCGTGAGTCGGCCACCCCCAAGAAAAACACAAAAACAAAATAGAATGAAATAGAAAATAAAAATAAAAGAGGAATAATGGGGATTGGGCCTGAGCATAGAGAATCTAATAAAATAGAATAAAATATGGAGGTCAGGGGGTTAATTGTGACAGTATTTACCCCTATATTTCCCACAGATCCTTCCTAAGCTGTTTAAAATCGTCTAATGATAGCCAAAATAAATTGTCCAAAACGCGTCCAGATCTTCAAGGGATCTACTGGGGCAGGTTGGGTTAGGGCGATGTAACACGAGGATTTTTTCCGTTATTTTTCGATGAGATTTTTTGTTTTTTATTAATTTTTTTGTTTTGTATTTCCTCACTGGAATCGACAACTATACTGGATTTATATGATTTGAAGAGACTGGAATAATATAAAACTTTAATGTATAAGAGGCCAGTCCATAATTGCTTGACAAAATTGCCAGACAAAACGCTCGTGTGACACTGGTTTTATGCGTTTTCAGATCACCAGGTGGCTAATGGGGATGATAAATTTATGGGAGATTTCCACTTAAGGGTTTTTTTTATGAGTCCCTTTCTCCCGCATGTTTAGCCCAAGCTTTTTTGAGATTTTAAGACATTCGACCCATTAGTTTGGCGATTTTAAGAACTTTCGCCCCATTTCCGTGAATGTTAAAACCTTTCATGCCATTCAGGTGTCAATTTTTTCCTCGCGAGCGATAGCGAGCCTGTAATTAAAAAGGAACCGACCTTCGGCCGGGACCTTTTTCTAACAAAAAAGTTACAAATATATCTTGACAGGGGGTTCTAGGGGGCTCAATGTAAGCTTGATGGACGTCTAGGGAATAAACTAAAAACTTCCCCTTAACGCATAGCATAACATACTCGGTGTTTATAAATGCTTGTGTGCTTGTTTTTGAGGTCGAACTATTATATATCTTTTTCTCCTGTCACTTCTTCCTTTCTCGTGACTCTTGGTGATCCTCCCTACCCGTTGTGGGAGTAAGGGCTGGCTACTGACTGACATATAAGGCGTCCTACTTTATTGCATGCACTAATTCCTTGTAGGTCTCAAACAGGGACATGTTAACCCCTTCTGTACAGGCGACGTGTTTTTTTATTTTATTCTTGGTATGTTTAGACGATTTTGTGCAGTTTGAGACGGATCTGTGATAGTGAAAAAAGTTAAGGTAAAGAGTTCGAAGCCTGTTAATTGCTGAAGGCTCTTTATAATATGAAAACATAGTCTAACAGTAGCCAGAATAAAGTTAAAACGACGTCACCGGTACAGAAGGGGTTAATCAGACAAATAAATGTTGTTTAATTTGTGTCTGATGGGGAACTTCTAGCCTTGACTAAATTAGTGTCTAGTATCAACATCTCAAGCATTAACGCAGAGAGTGAGGCAAAGAAGAGGATTATATAGACATCCCTTTGCCTCCTTCATACACATAGACAAATTAATAACGTGAAATCCGAGATGAAACCAAAAGAGATATAGAGAAAGAGAGGATGCAGAAAGAAGGAGAGTGTTCGGAGGGCAGGGAGACGGAGGAAGGAATTAGGGATGAACGATAAAGCTAGGAAGATAGGGAGGCAAAGAAAAGGAATATTGGAATCTGAAAGGAAAATAACAAATATTGAAATTAAAGAGAGGCAGCAGAGAGAAGGAGAGGGGTCGGAGGGCAAGGAGACGGAGGAAGGTATTAGGGATGAACGATAAGAAGAGGGTCGAAAAGGGGAAAGAGGGGAGGAACAAGAGAGAGAGAGAGAGAGATAAGGAGGAATGGATGGACACTGGAAGGAGATCAAGAAGGGAGGTGGAGGGGGGAGAGACCTTATTAACGGCCACCTAGTAAGAAGGAAACAATTTATACAAGTTCCTGCACTGAAATATGCTACAAAGGTTTATCGAATAACTGATACTGTGATTAAATATTTTCGAGCATTCCCATTAAGTACATGCCTGTGTCAATGTGTTTTCCTCGATTCAATGTACAATGTCTCGGTTTCATAAAATACTAACAGTACCGGCTACTTGTGAGACAAAAGACAAAGCGAAGCATGTAACTCCCATCCTCGAAAAATAAATACTTAGATACATATATCAAAATAAATACAGCATATCTCTCTATCTATCTATCTAACTATCTCTCTCTCTCTCTCTCTCTCTCTCTCTCTCTCTCTCTCTCTCTCTCTCTCTCTCTCTGTGCAAAGGCGAGCCACTAAACAAATCCCTTCATTGAGAAATAAATCATATGATGAAAGCCTGAGAGAACTTTTTTTTTTTTCACTTAACAAACGAAGGATTAGAGGCCAATTGATAGAGTGTTTTAAAATGCTAAAAGGATTCAGCAACATTAACCTAGATAAGTTATTAAAAAAAGCTGAAGACACATCTACAAGAGGGAACAATTTAAAATTATTGGGTAGGAGAGCGAATCTAGATACAACAAAAAATGTCTTCACTCACAGTGTAATTGATGAGTGAAACAAACTTCCAAATAAAGTAATAGACAGCTCCTCTATAGATGCATTTAAGGAAAATCTAGACTCATACCACAGAAAAATTGGTATGGAGTAGGCAGTAATTATCACCGTTATTATTTGTTCAGCTGAAGAAAGCGTAAGGAAAATAAATAAATAAAAAGTAAATAAACAAATGGAGAATAATAATTATAAAAATAATAATTAAACATTTACATACTACCAAGGGTGATGGATTGGATGATTCCAATTAACCCAAAAATGTACATGCTACCAAGGCGAAATGTAGCATAAATTTTCCTTCCTTTTTTCCAATCTTTCCTGTAAATTTCCTTCTGGGGATTTCGAAGCCCAGCAAGGTTAATCACTTCTAACTTTGTTCATGTACGGCAATTGCCGGAGGGAACGGAGGGTGGGGAGAGATCCTTCTTCTTTTCTATCCTTTCCTTCAACTTTCCTTTTCTATCGGATATGACATCTCTACTAGAATTAAGTCCTGACCACCTTGTTTGGATCGTAAGGTCTGTGTGGCCAGTGTATCTATGTAAATCTCTCTCTCTCTCTCTCTATATATATATATATATATATATATAAAACAGTATATCTATCTATCTATTGCCTGACGCCGTGATCCCCGAAGGGGTGGCCACGAACGAACCGCCCCCATGCACCTCTGTCCCCAGTCAGTCGACGCCCCTCCCCCCAACCAGCACCGCCTTCGTTCATGTACTTCCTCACTCCATCCTTCCACCTCTCATTCGGTCTACACTCCCTCTCTGTCCCTCCACCTCGCTCTCGTACACCCTCTTAGTCATTCTCTCGCTTTCCATACGTTCCATATGGCCGAACCATCTCAAGTTGTTCCTTCTCACACTTTCCAGCACATCTACCTCCACACCACACCTCCTTCTTACTTCCTCATTAGTCTGTCTATCCCTCCATGTAACTCCGCACGCACTGCTTAAGTAATTCATTTCCACTGCTCTCACTCTTGGTCTGAGTCTCTCAACCAACGTCCATGCTTCGCTTCCGTAAGTCAGTGTCGGGATTACCACACTGTCATGCAAGGACTTCTTCACTTCCATACTGACCACCCTATTTCTTGTTACTGCTTTTAGCGTTCCTACAACCCTCTTCCCCTGTTGTACCCTCTCCCGAACTTCATCCATAGTCCCATCTTTACTCAACACACTGCCCAGATACTTAACCCGGCAAGCGCGATAGGCCTCACGGAAGGCTTCCTATAGGGAACGCGATAGGCCTCACGGAAGCAGGACCATAAAAAAAGCCTTCCATAAAAAAAAAGGGCCTATCAAAACAAAGTAATTTGTCTCTAGGTGAGATAATTCCCCTCCAGTACTCATCCATGTAAATCTCACCCACCCCCCTCCCCTCCTTCCCCACCTTATTCCCCCCTCCCTCCCCTCCTCAATTATCACCTATTTTTCCTCTTATTATCATCATTTATCGGTTATTTTTCTCTCCCCCGATAATGTAGCACAAGTGGGTTGCATAAAAGATCGTTATGCAACACCCAGACACCGGCACACACCGCTCCGCTCGTCTCAGTTGACTCCCAGACAGCGAGAGGGGAGGGCTGCCTGTCTCTCTCTCTCGCCTGAGATTATGACCGGGTGGCCAATATCTTCGTTTTTCACCACCCAAATGCTTTTCCCACTTATTTTAGCACTCTTGAAGGTTCATATATACATCATATATGTAAAATAAAAGCATACCGAAAACAAATAATGGTTTATATTGTAAATATAACGAATTCTGTCAGAATCCAGGGCTAGAAATGCACAAATAACTACCCTAGCCCCTATGTCTATATCGCGCTTGTCAGGTTAAAAGAGTTGACGATCTCCATAGCCTGACCGTTCAGCTTCACCTTACACTCTGTGACTTCATCCCTTTCGAAGACCATAACCTTGCTCTTCCCCGCATTTACCTTCAAATTCCGTTTTTCGCACACTGTTCCAAACTCATTACCAGACCCTGCAACTCCCATTCATTATCACTCATCAGAACTGTATCATCCGCAAACAGCGTGTATAGGTAGCTTCCAATCAATTCCCTCCCTTTTCAGCGATACACCAACATCCACTGCTCTTGCTAGTATTTCTTTCATGACTCCATCCATATATACAGTAAACAACCACGGGGACATCACACACCCCTGTTTCAAACCAACATTCAGGTCAAAGAACTCGCTCTGCTCACTCTCCACACGTACTGCCGCCTTTGCACCCTCATATATGCTCTTCACTGCTTTCAGCAACTTGCCATCTACTCCGTATATTCTAAGTACTTTCCACAAAACTTCTCTATCCCCTCTGTCATAGGCCTTCTCCAAGTCCATAAAGGCAACATACACCTTTTGTTTCTTCTCCAGATATTTCTCCACAACACGATTCAGGGTAAAATTCTGATCTACACATCCTCTTCCCTTCCTAAAACCTCCCTGCTCGTCGCCTATCCATTTCTCCGTTCTCACTCTCACTCTCTCAATCACTACCCTACTGTATACCTTCCCTACTACGCTTAGAAGACTTATTCCTCGGTGGTTACCACACACTCCTCTTTCCCCTTTGCCCTTATATAGGGGGACTATTATGCCAGTCTTCCAGTCATCGGGTGCACTCCCCTTCTCCCATGCTAGTTTGCACATTTTCCATACCCATTCTATCACTATCTCACCACCATACCTCAACATTTCCCCACACACTCCATCTGTTCCTGGTGCTTTCCCCAACTTCACTCTTTTCATGGCTTCCCACACTTCTGACCTCCTGATCCCCACCTCCTCCTCCACTACTTCTCTTCTTCTCCCTCCCATACCATATCCAGCTATGTTTGCTGGCTCTTCATTCCTTACATTTAGCAACTCACTGAAGTACTCCCTCCATCTTTCGACTCTCTCTTGCTTCTCGGCTAGCATTCTCCCATTCTTATCTTTCACACCCTTACTGCTTCCCCTGCTACCTTCCCTAACTATCTTGACTTCTTTCCAGAACAGTTTCTTACTCACCCTCCATTTTACACTCAGATTCCTTCCAAATTCCTCATCTACTCTTCTCTTACTTTCCTTCACTACTCTCTTTACCACCCTCTTACTCTCCACGTACCTCGCTCGTTTCTGTCTCTCGAAATCTTCATTTCCTCTACTACCCAACCACTCTCTATATGCTTTCTTCTTTTCTTCCACAGCTATTCTTACCTCTTCTGTCCACCATGCTGTACCTTTCACTCCCCTCCCTCTTCTCCTCACTCCACACACCTCCTCACATGCTGCACAGATCTCATCCTTAAACAGCTTGCTCATCTCCTCCACTTCCTCCATATCTTCCAGGTCGAACCCACCTAGTCGTCTTTCCACTGCTCTCCTGTACTCCTCCCTTACTTCCTCCTCCTGCAGTATATATACTGTATATATATATATATAGCATAATATGTCTTGATAAAAAGCAAACCACACTGGCACGCAGACTGAGCAGCGAATTCAATGAAGGCTAAAAACTAGAACCCCACTGGCCTATTACAAATAAAGGTGAAAAGAAGGAAGGAATAAATACGCATAAGTCTGGGGAAATAATCTTGGAGCTTAAGAGTCTTCCTTCTGGAACGCGGAGGAATGCCGGGCTGGGTGGGAATTGGAGGTTATAGACGAAGCTCAAGGGGGGAGATTTATTTAGTGGCTTATCTATATAATTATTTGTATATTTATTTATTTATTTGTATATATATTTATCTATTTATTTGTTCATTATATATATATATATATTTATTTTAGTTTCCTCCTTTGACCTTCATCAAGCTTGAACAATACCCCTAAGAATGTGCATTTCTCTGTTGAGATATGCCCCGGCCTCATCCTAAATTGCGGGATCGCTATCGCTCTCAACGAAAAACACCGACACCTGAATGGCACGAAAGGTCTTAAAGTCTCTAAACTCATTGGACAAATGCCATAAAATCTAAGAAACAAAACAAAACTAATGGGGCTAATGGAAGGAAGGAAGGAATAGGTCAAAGTATGGGAAATATCTCTGAGCAGAAGAGTCTCTGGAACGTAGAGGAATGCCGGGCTGGGTGAGAAGTGGAAGAAACAAAAAATGTAGTTTATGGAAGATGGTGAGGGGAGAGCTATATATATTGGTTTGTTTATTTGTTGATATACTGTACTTGTATATGTATTTATTAATATATTTATTATTATAACTATATCGTTTTTTCATGTCCTCCGTAGACTTACATCAAGCTTTGAAATATACCTACAAGCCCCCCCCCCCCCCCTTCGAGATATATTTGTGCATTTTTCGGATATAAAAAGACCCCGGCCAAAGGCCAGTTCCTTCAAAGTTGCAGGCTCGCTATCACTCGCCAGGAAAAAGAAGACACTTAAATGACACGAAAGGTCTTAAAATCGTCAAACTAATAAGGCGAATGTCTTACAATGTCAAAACTAATGGGGCTAAGCATGAGGGAGAAGGGGGCTATACATCACTCCTAAAGGGAGTATCACACGATTTTGTCTTTTTCCTCAATCTTTATCATCAACATTGTTTATTTAATGTATTTTTTGAATATATATGTCATGTACATTTTGTTTTCTGTTTATATTTATTTAAGTTTGCTTTCTAAATATCTATTAAGCTTAAACAAAAATATTTTACCGCCCATCGAGATCATTTTGTAAATTTGTCGGTAGAATTCCCGGATTGATGTTCTTTTTCAGACTGAATTCATTTTTTTGGTGTTTTTTTTTTTTATCTATGTGGATGAGGGAGAAAGAAGGAGAAAGAAGGCCTGTGACGAATGCCTCCCCCAGAGTTGAAAGAATGACAGGG
Source organism: Paralithodes platypus (assembly GCA_032716605.1). Lineage (NCBI taxonomy): Eukaryota > Metazoa > Arthropoda > Malacostraca > Decapoda > Lithodidae > Paralithodes > Paralithodes platypus. Next base: position 14,310,813 of record CM064509.1, on the reverse strand, counting down.
CCAAAATCAAGGTATGTCCGAGTTTGAAGCAATTTAAGTCATAGGATGAGGGAAAGATGGATTCAGGAAGAGAGTTCCCGAGCTCAACTGTTGAATAAAAGAAAGATTGTGAATATCATTTCTCTCTTGGGCTGGAGAGTTGCACAGAGTAGGGGTGGAATTGTGTTGCAAGACGGGTGCTACGTACTCTACGTAATTACAGACCCAATTCTAATTACAGGGGTTCGATTCCCACTTTAATTAGAATTCTCAATTTCCATGCAAGGCCAAATTCCAATTTCAAGCCCAATTCCCATTCCAGACTCAATTCCCACTAAAGCCCCTCACCTCCTCTCTTTACTCGAGTCGCTCCGGGTTTATTGCCAAGTGGAGTAATCAGAAAATGGGATTTTTTCGTGGTCTGCCATTCCCACTTGACTTGGAGGAGAAGCATTTTTTCACAAAGTATCATAGTAACCCACAAAACCTCGGAATAGAGAGTGTTAACCCTTTCGAGGTACTATTACGCATTTCTTTTAGTTTTTTCTGGCTATCATTAAACGGCTTGGCTGAGATTTGGAAAGGTATATGGAAGTCAGAGGGTTAAATTAAATAGTAGTTACCCTTTACATTCCTACAGATCCTTCCTCAGCTGCATAAAACCGTCTTATGATAGCCAAAATATACTATCTTCATGGGGTAAAAAAGTGCATACGAACTTAATCTTTATGTTGGGGTGTAATAAATGTGGTGTGTTAGGCTGTATATGACGCAGATTATTTTCCAAATACAAATATAATTATCCTGTACGAATCTCAAGCAATATCACAATGAGGAATATTTTTGTTGTTGTGGGGTGGTTTATTGACACCCAGAATTATTATACCTGCTCAAAAAGGCTTAATTATTTAGGATATTTGCAACTGACTGTGTGTTAAACAATTAAATATAATACTTGTACTGTTATATATAGTACTATCATATGTTTTTTAGCACCAAAGAATAAATAACAATAATTAAGTGAATATATACTCTACAGTACATACCAATAATTACACTAATAATATGAATATTATAAATAATAAAACAAATGAATATAAAAATACAATGAAATAAAATCAGTAAGTACAACTAGAATATTATTTTTGAAATATAGGTTCCAAGGGTGACAACAAACTCTTACTTTAACACTCACTTTCGGATGTCCCCCAATGCTGTGATCGAACCATAGACCAGAGCTTCAGGATTGATAGGGATGTTGCCTACACCAGATGACCAGGGAGCTGTGAGAAGACAAAAGGAATATGTTATTGGTAAGGTTATGGCCTAAGAGAAGAGGTGCAGTCACTCATCAAAACTCGTAGACCTCACCTACTTCTAATTATTGAAGGATATCTCTGGAAGCTCTGGGTCTTGATGCGGGATTAAACTAGGGAACAAACTAAAAACCTGCCGTTTAATCTAGGACATAGCATAGAGTTATTTGTTATAGCCCGCCCCCCCACCCCCCCCACCCCTCCCTACCTCTCAAAATAACAAAATAATAAGAACAAACAAATACAGTATATATAAAACATAAAATAAGTAATTAACGTCAAAATAAATTTATAAATTTTTCGGTAGAAAAATATCCCTCCTAAATTAGGCTCGCCATCGCTTGCAAGGAAATGAAATCGCCACCTAAATGGCAAAACAATTGGCAACATTTCTTGAAACCATTAAACTAATAGGACGAACATCTTAAAATGTCAAAAGTAATGGAGCTAAATATGAGGAAGAAACCCTCCCCCCTTAACCCCTTCTGTACCAGCAACGTCTCTTTAATTTTATTCTAACTATATTTAGACGAGTTTGTGCAGCTTAAGGAATATATGTGGTAGTAAAAAGGGTAAATTACAATAGTTCGAAGCCAGTTAACTGCTGGAGGCCCTATATAAACTGAATAATATCGTCTATCAGTAGCCAGCATAGGTTAAGGGGGGATGGGCGTACTTATTGGCTCATTTATGTATCTTTTACATATACGTTTAGTTTCCTCCCTAGACCTCCACCAAGCTTAAAAACAAACACCCGCCCTCCCTCCTTCACGATAATTTTGTACATTTTTGTTTGTATAAAAATGTCCCAGCCGAATTACATTTTAGGTTCGCTATCGCTTGCCAGGAACAAATCGACACCTAAATGATACGAAAAGTTTTAATATCGACAAAGAAATGGGGCGAAAGGTCTTAAAATCGCCAAATTAATGGGCCGAACGTCTTATAATCTGAAAACTAATGGGGCTAAACACGAAGAAGGGGGACCAGAAAAACGACCCCTCTCCCCCTAAAAGGACGCCATGGGTTAAACTGAGCTCTGCAGACTGTGATCCATGAGCGTGGCAGACAGCAGCGGGTTTACTGACATTTATCACACGTCTTTCTGGGGGACACAGGATGTCAGGTCGGCCCTCTCAGTCTCAGGGTTTATTAATACTACTATTACTGTATTCACTTTAAGGGGAGGCTTTTACTTTGCTCCCTAGGCCTCCATCAAGCTAAAATAATTGCCACCAAGACCCCCCTTCGAGATAAATGTGTATATTTTTCGGTAGAAAAATGTCCCGGCCACATTGCAGGGTCACTTTCGCTCGCCAGTAAAAAAACAACACCTAAATGGCACGAAAGGTCTTAAAATTGACAGAAACGGGGCGAAAAGTCGTACAATCGCCAAACTAATGGGGCGAGCGTCTTAAAATGTCAACACTAATGGGGCTAAATATAAGGGAGAAGGGGGTCCAGAAATCCTCCCCCCGTTACAGATAGCAGCGGGTTTCCTGACATTTATCACAAGTCTTTTTGGTGGACACAGAAGCCAGGATGACAGGTCGGCCCTTTCAGTTTAAAGGTTTATTTTTTGCTACTATACTGTATTAATGCTACTATACTGTATTAATGCTACTATACTGTATTAATGCTACTATACTGTATTAATGCTACTATACTGTATTAATGCTACTATACTGTATTAATGCTACTATACTGTATTAATGCTACTATACTGTATTAATGCTACTATACTGTATTAATGCTACTATACTGTATTAATGCTACTATACTGTATTAATGCTACTATACTGTATTAATGCTACTATACTGTATTAATGCTACTATACTGTATTAATGCTACTATACTGTATTAATGCTACTATACTGTATTCACTTTAAGTTGGCCAATATCTGTCCGTCCATTGTAGTTGAATTGTTAACCCCTTCTGTACTAGCGACGTCTTCCTAATTTTATTCTAGCTATATTCAGACGATTGTGTGTAGTTCAAGATGGATATGTGGTAATTAAAAGGGTTAAATGAGATAGTTCGAAGCTTGTTAATTGCTGGAGGCCCTCTTTAAACTGAAAAAATCATCTTAAAGTTGCCAGAATCAAGTTGAAAAGGACAGCACCGGTACCGAACCGGTTAATATATAGAGGAGAAGGACACAGACTAACTATTCTCCTTTCATTATGAAAATCAAGAATATCTATTATCACCTTCGTGTCTAACCCTTACAGTACCGGTGACATCCTTTACATTATTTTCTGGTAACTATCAGAAGATCTTTTCCAGCTTAAGAAGGACGCAAACCAATGAAAAGGCTACAGACTATCTCAATTCATCCTTTCAGCTACCATACATCCTTCCTAAACTAAACATAATCGTCTAAATATAGCTGAAATCAGAAAACAAAATGACGTTGCCGGTACAGAAAGGATTGTTTTTTTTCTATATGAGTAAGGGAGACAAAAGGCAGAACTGCCTGTGACGAGTGATTTCCCCAGAGTTGAAAGAGTGACAGGCCCATAATCAAGGGACGTTCGAGCCAAAATGCCTGGACACACGGACTTTGAAGCAATTTAAGTCATAGGAAGATGGACAGACTGATTATGGGAGAGAGTTTCAGAGCTCAGCTGTTGAATAGAAGAAAGATACCTTGGGTTGGAGAGTTGCACAGAGTAGGGGTGGGATTGTGTTGCAAGACGGGTGCTACATGTTCTACAAAGAGGAGTGGTATACAATGAAAGATCTCTGAGGAACACTAATTATTGTAATAGCGTTAGAATAGTGAGAGAGATGCAACATTGCGGCGAAGAGAGAGAAACTGCAGAGAATTGGTGAGTGGACGTGAGTTAATGAGACAGAAGGGTTTCTTTTCTACTTTTTCTAGAAGTGTTGTGTGAGAGGATCCTCCCCACATGTGTGAACAATACCCAATACATGGACACACTGTGCCCCTGTACAGTGCAAGATCCAGCACATGGGTAAAGAACCCCATGAGGTGGTTGAGCACACCCAGCTTCGGGGAAGCTGTTTTAGCATTAACGGTAATATGATCTTTCCAAGAGAGATCAGAAGAAAAATGGACACCAAGAATATTAAGAGAAGATGAAGGGTTAATTTGTATGTTGTTGAAGAATAGGTTATAGTTTTCTGGAAGGGGGCGACGAGTAGACTGATGGAGAAATTGAGTTTTGGAAGCATTGAAAGTAACAAGGTTTTCTCTGCCCAATTAGAGATAGTAGAGAGATCAGAATATAGGTATTTTATGGCCTCCTTACGTGAGTTTTGGAGTTCCTGCTGTGAATGGTGCTGTGGAAGGCTAGTTGAATTATGTAATATAGAGTCGGTAGCATATGAATGAATGGGACTGGAGGTGCAGTTGAGAAGGTTGTTAATGAATAATAGGAAGAGAATTGGAGATAGAACAGAACCCTGAGGAACACCATACTTGATAGGTTGAGGAAGTGAACAGTAGCCGTCCACAACTGCAGCTATGGAACAGCCGGAAAGGAAATTAGAGACAAAGGCACAGTTGGAGGGATAGAATCCATAGGTGGGTAGTTTGGAAATAAGGGATTTGTGCCAGACTCTATCAAAGGCCTTCGATATGTCAAGCACAACAGAAAAATTCTCACTGAAGTCCCGAATAGAGGATGACCAAGAGTTAGTAAGATAAGAAAGAAGACAACCAGTAGAGCGGCCCCTAACCCTCAACTCTTGGCGACCGTCATATGACGGGAGAGAGAATATTGGCAACTTCTGCGGATTTTGAGGCCATTATGAGCGATGAGAGAGTGACTGAGCATTGCAGGGACGACAGGCGGGCTTGGTCTGGTGACCACGGCAGCGTGGCACGTACTAGGGTCTACTGTATACCTCCCTCAATTCCTACCTCACTCAGACAGGGAAAACGCATTAAAAAATACCTAATTTTCGTCAATTTTCCCCTTCAGTTGCACGATCGTTGCAAGATAACCTAATTATCCTACAAGGATGATTTAGGTGTCATTGGAAAGCGCTATTATCGCCCTTTCACGTATAAATAATTGTATTATGCTCTGGCTCTTGCTTATGCATGATAAAGAGCATGGAATGAAACTCATTTCTTGTAAATATACCTGCCAGGCACTACCATGACACACCCCGCCACCCCCCGCTGGTTGGGAGTTAAGGAAGCCATACTGGTGGTCTGAGAGTAGGTTATGCGAATATAAATGCTTAAGAAATTTTGAGGTAAGAATGTTTTCAAACACTTTAGAGATGCAAGAAATGAGAGCAATTGGACGATAGTTGGAGGATTGAGAGTGTTCACCCTTTTTGGGACAGGTTGAATGCGAGCAAACTTCCAGCGAGAAGGGAAGACGTTAGAGGAGAGACAGAGATGGAAGAGTTTGTCTAGGCAGGGAGTCAGCACGGAAGCACAGTTTTTTAGTACAATAAGAGGAACAGCATCTGGTACGTACGCCCTCTTAGTATTAAGCCCGGAGAGAGTGGAAAGTACATCCTTGGAAGAGCTTATGATGTTAGGCATAAGTAGGAGAGTGGGGGGTGGAGAGGGAGGAATAGCACCAGAATCATCAGAAGTGGAATTTTTAGCGAAGGTTTTAGCGAAGAGTTCATCTTTGTCAGAGGAAGAAGTGACGGTAGTGCCATCAGAGTGGAAAAGAGGAGGGAAAGACAAAGAAGAAATTGTTGGGAGAGGTTTTTGGCTAGATGCCAGAAGGCTTGGGGAGAGCTAAAATTTAATAGTTCAGTATATTCATTATTGATGAAAGAATGTTTGGCGCGGCGAAGAACAGATTTGGCTTGATTTCGGGCAGAAACATCGGAAGTATGAGATTCTTGAATTTGAAGGCGACGGTACCGTTTAAATGCTTCCTCCTTATTGTGGACAGCAATAGAGCGGTAATGCGTTCAGCACACTCCTAGGGTCACCGGCCATGGAAGTAAAAGTCATTCCATGGGAAATCAAAGAAGTACTGCTGAAGAACTTCCCAGTCGGCAGCGCCAAAGTGCCAGAAGCGCCTCCGGCTGGAAGGATCGGGTGGCCATATCGGAGTGATAGGAGAGGTGACAGAGATAAGTTTATGGTCGGAAAAACCCAAAGGAGATAAAAGATTTACAGTATAAGCATATGGGTTAGAAGTTAGAAATAACTTAAGAATGTTGGGTCGATCCCCGAAGCGATCAGGGATACATGGGGGTTACTGGACTAACTGATCTAGGTCATTTAGGATAGAAAGGATGTAGGCTTGTTCACCAGGTTGGTCAGAGGAAACAGAGGAGAGCCATTGGCAGCGGTGAACGTTGAAATCTCCTAGGATGGATATTTCTGCGAAAGGAGAGATGGATAGAATGTGTTCCAATTTAGAAGTTAGATAGTCAAAGCATTTTGGAATGTAAGTAGAATTAGGTAAGAGATAAACAACACAGAAATATTTAATTTGAGAGTGACAAGAAAGCTTTAGCCAGAGAGTTAAGAATTTAGAGGAGTACAAATTGTGAACATGAGAGAAAGCAAGATTGTTGCACACATATACGCAACATCCACCTTTGGCTTGAAACTGAGGATAGAGATAGTAGGAGGATACAGAGAAGGGTTTGCTGTCGGTAGTCCCAGATAACGGAGTTTCGGTGAGAAAGTGAAGATCAGGGTTGGCAGAGGAGAGGTGGTGTTCCACAGAGTGGAAGTTAGAGGAAAGGCCACGAATGTTGCAGAAATTAATAGTAAGCGTAGAAGGTGGTGGTCCAGGGCATTTAGGGTAGTCGTTGCCAGGGGTCAAACCAATGGCGGCATTTCTGGTCAGCTGGTGCCTACAGCCTCCTCCTAACAATTCTGGAAGTGGAATTCCCAGTCCGACCCCCAGGGGCTATCTGCGCCACAAAGTGACGGAGGGGGGGGGGGGGAGTGCTGCCATATTCCTACGCCTGAATACACTATAATTTATACACTATAAACAAAATAGTAATATACACGTCAGCACCATCACGACTACATGATTGTGAGAGTTCAGCAATACACTACCGAACCTATTTCATCACCGACAGTGTACAGACGCCAAGAGCTCAAACTGGTCCAGAGCTAATTTTGATTATTTTATAGAATTCAATTATGTTATACTACATAATAATAAACATGGTAATCACACACATTGGGTTTCGCTATAAAAAGTATGAGCTAAATTTTCATACTGTGCTTGAAGTTCCTACTCTCTTAAATAAATAAAAAAGTTATATATATAGTAATCTTTAATTTAAGGAAACTCGGCATTATAAAAACGTCACATTTTACAAACAGTAGATACTTAAACATAACTGTAATTTGATACGTACTCTTGAGCTTAAACTATAACCTGTTCATTATAGCTGTGGATAATTACATCCCATTTGCTTTAGCACATTTTGAGTTATACAAGTTAGTGGTTCAGATGATTGGCCCACTTAATCCTTTCAGTACAGGTGCCGTCCTTTTAACTTTACTCTGGCTCCTAGTAAACGTTTTTATTCAGTCTTTAAAAGGACCTCCAACAATTAACAGGCTTCGAACTATCTCAATAAACCATTTTTACTACGACAGATCCCTTTATAAACTGCATAAACTCGTCTAAATATAGCTAGCATAAAATACAAAAGACTTCGTCGCTACAGAAGGTGTATAATTAACAAACTTTATTTTACTTGACCCTTTCATTACTATTCAAATGGTAACTGTAATATCATAAGGTTTTTCTCAAAGTTTATCTTGAGAAATTGAGCCATTACAATAGAAAGCACGGGCACTCAAGATACATCAGTACAAAGGAAACTTGCTGAACATAAATTAAAAAGACGATACAATTAAAGAATACAGGCGGTGTTACACGTGCGATTATTTCGTCATTCTTTTAAGGGCAATTGTAGTTGGACAGCTTCAAACTTAAAGCACCATAGGAACAAAACTACCTAACATGATTCACCTTCGATCTATTTTTCGATTCCAATGCGAAAAAGTCTCAAAATAATACGAGAACAAAAAATTGCTTATCGGAAAATCCATTCGTGTGTCACCTCTTAAGGGCAAAGGGTTCAATAAAAGATAAAATCTGGCAGGAAAGCGCGACCGAGTGTGTGGAAATGAATACAGGGGTGAGAGAGACCCTCATAGTCCGGGAATTTAGCGTTAAGAGCCTATAAAAGAATCTCACGGCCATAAGGTTTAATTAAAGCGTTCGATCAGTTGGGATTTAATGTGAAAATGATGAGCAAGAATGAGAGAGGCAAGTACTGGAAATGCGGAGGAGTTACACAAATTATTTATCTGGTATTTCTGTAGGTAATTCCGAGCTGTAGATTTCTAAATTGAGATTTTGATAATTATAGGGAATAAGGCTTGCAGCCTTATTATACATAATTTATTAGGGACAATGTAGGTCTATGGAATCTTTATACTGTGCTTATGTATAATCCACTGTGGGAGAAATTTTTTGATCACATTTATAAAACCCGATATTAATAGGAAAAAATGCCCATTCTAATCAATCTAGGAGCTCTTTCGGACATCCTCACTGTTTACAAACGCCTTCTTTATGCATTATAATCGATATTTACCCCCTGCTGGCAACATAGATGACGATTTCAATAATTCATGGGTGGGGGGAGGGGGGTGGAGGGGGGCTTAACCCATCGTGTATCCCACATCGGAATTATATCTAAAACCATGAAAACACTCATTTCTCAAAATCTGGAGGAAAAAACATGAAAAATAAAGGTGCGAGCCTATTCCCTATAAATGCCGAGATTTTATGAAACACCATTCACGCAGAAGAACTTTCCTTCAATCTAGTTGTTCATACCAATAAAGTGGAAGCTCCAATTGTACCAACAATAAAATTGCTGAACAAAATGCTAGTGCAACTCCGCAATAGGGGTGAGAATGATTCCAAAAGTAAACAAAAAGTACCAGAACTATAATGAATGGAAGACAGTGATTTAGTATGAAGCTTAGTAAATATTTAAACATCCTACGGATAATTTTATATCTTTATCTCTATCTATCTCTCTATATATTATATATATATATATATATACTGTATATATCCCCAAGCTCTCCATTCGAGATACATTTGTGCATTTTTTCGGTAGACGAATCCCTGGCCGAAGGCTGGTTTCTCCTAAATTGGAGGCTCAATAACACTCGCCAGGAATAACATCGACACTTAATTGACATGAAAAGTGTTAATATTGCTAATTAAATTAGGCAAAAGGTTTTAAAACCGCCAACTAATGGGACGAACGTTTTAACACTTATGGTGGGCTTATTTCCGCTATATTAGGGCTCATTCAGGCACTCCTGAGTGATTGAGCAAGTGTTTGAATTAAATAAAATGTATTCAGCCAAAAACTAAAAGGAAATAGATTCAAAATTACACCAGAACTAGCATGCAGGGTTCATCCGCAGCGCTACCATAGACATCGTCAAATATTTGCTAATACTGAGCGAATGTTGCTAATATAGCGCTACATTTGCCTTTGGCAGCGCTGTATATGTCTAGCGAGACATGGCTGATATCCCTCAATGCCACGGCCGCCTCGCTGGAGAGCGGACGGGGGACAGCCACGCTCCCGCTCACTTAGACTCGTCTCTCCAGGCTTGAAAATCCGGTAAATTGCTATAAATTGCAATGGCGTACCAGAACGGTCCCCATAGCCAATGGGTTAAAATGTCAAAACTAATCGGACTAAGCACGAGGAAGAAGGGGGTCCAGAAAATAACACCCCCTTAACACTTACACTAACAGGACATCTGTTTACCTTTAATTATGGCTGAATTAGACGGTTTTATGCAGTTGAAAAAGGGCCTACTTAATTCAGAGGGCATGTTGAGATCGTATTTACACCTGTGAGACCAAGAGCTGCATTAAACAATAAAGGAAATCATCTAACGGTGGCCAGAGTATAAAGGAAGTGCGTCCTGGGTCTCAAGGGGTTCATAGTCTTTACTATCCCTAACAATATTTTAGTGCTCATAATAATTACATGAACAAATGATATAATTCTTTTACAAAGGAAATGTATCAAGTATTGTTCACACGTCTGGGGAGGATTCTCTCACACAGCACTTCTAGATAAAGTAGAAAACAAGTCTTCCGTCTCATTAACTCACGTCTACTCACCAATTATCTGCAGTCTCTTTCTTTTCGCTGCAATGTTGCATCTCTCTCACTATTCTACTGCTATTACAATAACCAGAGTTCATCAAAGCTCTCTCAGTGTATACCTGTTATACCAGGTTTTTACTGGGGTTGATTGGATAAAGGTAGGTTCTTACTCAACTGGAGAAACTAAAGTCAGACTACACATGCACGAAAGTCGTAATGGATAAATATAATACAGAGTGCACACATGAGTTTTCTTATTAAGAATAACTTGATACAAACATAAAAATACACTCAAAATATATAGTACACTGGTTACATGGAAAAATGACAGTAATATAACACCAAGCACGGACGAGGATCCACGACGAACTTAGAGAATCCACTAGCACTTCTATTCTAACACTGGGTAGAGTCTTGAAGTAACACTAATTCTGTTGATCTAGTTGTTTGTTGCTAAGTCCTTTCTTCTGTCTTCGTCGGGCCGCTTAGGTGGTCCTGCTGTGTGGTCAATGGAGTGGGATTTACAGATGGACTATGTGGTTTGGGGCCTTTAATAGTAGTTCCTTATGTCATGACACAGGTGGCGTACTATCGGATTAACGCGAGCATGAGTGAGGACATGTCCCGCACTATGGTTGCTCGACTATCCTGACCGTTATAATAGTCGGTGATGAAGTTCTGTTTCGGTACTCTTGGATGTGGGTTTTTTAATGAACAGTCGCTCAAGTCATGACAGAGTAACTATTAATCAGGCGAACGTAGGGAAGAAGTGTGACCATCTGGAGCGGAGATATCTCGGGCATATTATGTTTTGCGAAGTCTTCCTGCTCTGCCTTCCTTTTTCGTTATCCAGAATTGGTGATGATGATGCGTATGTTTTTCCCTGGCGTGAGCGGCAGAGTGGGCGTGAAGGCAGCGACTCGAACATATCGGTTAATGTGTTGGTTTTTAGTGGGGGTGGTGGAGAGGCAGCCATGTTGTTGGTACTCCTCTTTCTTTCTGTCTTTCGTTGTTGTTGTTGTTGTTGTTGTTCCCTAAGCTGCCTGGCCGAATAGCCCTGAGTCCCTAAGGAAGGCCATGGCCACGGTTGGGCTTTCCCACAGAGCTCTCAAGGAGTGTAGATTGTGTTGTTGGCGTAAGTGGTTGTGTGAAATGCAGTCTTCTATGATGTGTTTAATAGTATGGGGTGCTGTGCAACGTAGGCAGGAGTCGACGACGAAGTCATCCAGTCTCTTCTGATAGCTCAGAAGGGCTGGATGGTGTCCGCGTCTCAGCCTGGCCAGGTGGACTCTGTCCTCGCGAGGAAGGGAGGATTTAAAAGGATGGATTTCGTGAGGTCGTGCCTGCAGCTGCGTGTTGTTTATGAGTGAGTGGATGGAATGGCGAGAGATATGAGTATGGATGCGCTTCTGGAAGCTGGGTTGGTCCTGTCTTCTTTCTTTCCCCGGACTTGTTCTGGTTCAACTTCTTCTTTCTTTCATTCCTTGTTTTGGTCCTATCTTCTTTCTTTCTCCGTAACTTGTTCTGGTTCTGCTTTTCTTCTTTCTTCTTATTTGTTGTGGGTTTATCCTCCGTTGTGGTTTCCCTTTTCTTTTCCGTATTCTTCTTCTGGCCCTTACTTCCCCGACTCGGTAACTTGTTTATTTTTAACTCTGTTACTTTAATACCACTCCCTCTTCGTAGAGCATGTAGCACCCGTCTTTCAACACAATCCCACCCCTACTTTATGCAACTCTCCGACCCAAGAGTGAAACGATATTCTCAGTCTTTAATCTATTCAACAGCTGAGCTCTGGAACTCTCTCCCAGAATCAATCTTTCCTTCTTCCTATGACTTAAGTTACTTCAAACTCCGTGTGTCCAGGCATTTTGGCTCGAACATCCCTTGATTTTGGCTCTATCACGCTTTCAACTCTGGTGGAGGCACTCATAACAGGCAGTTCTGCCTTTTGTCTCCCTTACTCACATAACAAAAAAAATGCAACAACAGATATAATAACACTCACTATAGTCCCTTTTGAGTTATGAGAGGTTAGGGGTTACAATTTCTGCCCAACCTAGAATTAATGGACTATTGACTTACGTACTTCATACTATAACCCACAACAACACACACAAGTCTACTTCGATTATACAATATGTGATTAATATATAATTTACAGTTCTTGCATTGACATCATCGTGGATTGTTTTTTTCTACAAAATAATAACAATTCTGTCAATCTACAATACTGTTTTCTTTCATTATCTCGTCACCATATCACACCCTTTCCTCTATTTTCTCCACTCCAGAATTTCACCTTTGCTAATTATTATCCTAAGTCCCCTTCCCACCTTTGCTAACTATTCCCCAATCCCCTCCCTCATCTTCCTCCTCACACAATATACGTACCTTACATTCCCCTCAACTCTTCCTCCCCAAACCCGTTTTCTTCATTATAAAGAAGCTCAAACTATTTCTTAATTTTCCAGAGACTTATATAGATCCTTTTTGGCCGGAAATTCTCAAGGGCGCCTGCGAGTGTCCCTGGTATGACGGTGGGGTGGTGTGACTGGTGTGGTGGGGTAGTGGGGTAGTGGTGTGATGGTGGAGTAGTATAGGATGTTTGGTGGTGTGATGGTGGAGTAGTGTTGGGGTGTGTGGTGGTGTGATGGTGTGATGGGGTGCTGGTGTATTGATATGACGGTGAAGTGGTCTGGTGGTGTGTGATGGTGTAGCTGGTGTATGGTTGTGTTAGTGTGGTGATGTGATGGGGTGCTGGTATGACGGTGGAGTGGTGTGGTGTGGTTGTGTTGGTGATGTGGTGATGCAATGGCGTGGTGGTGTGATGGCATGGTGGTGTGGCTGGTATAATGGTGTGACAGGGTGTTGGCATGGTGGTGTCTTGATGTAGCCGGTATAATGACGTGGTTGTATGGGGGTATAATGGTTTGATGGTGTTGCTGGTATTATGGTGGTATAGGTGTGACAGACATGTGTAGACAGCTGTGAAAGACAAAACATATATACATAGGAATAACAAGGCAATGCACTACCACAGGAAACCGAAATATATGATTTTGAAATTGATCCCTTGAGGAATATGCCGCGTTTGGAGATTATATTTTAGCTGTCAGTAGACGATTTTATACAGCTTAGAAGGGATCTATGGAACATAACATGGTAAAGACTATCTCAATTAATAATCTGATTTCCATATACCCTTCCTAATCTGAATAAAATCGTCTTATAATCGCCAGAGAGAAATGCTTCATCGTACCTTGAAAGAGTTAAATATCAATGGGAGGCGTTATGTAGCATGGTAAATAACTGAAGAAAACAAACATTAATATTCGTGGACTTCACCTATTTCTAACTATGGAAGTATATCTCTGGAAACCAACTTATCAATATAATTTTGTATAAATCAACTACAAAACAATATAAATTATGTATTGATAAGAACATTATATAAACAAAGCAATCCAGATAGTTATAATTGCATGAAGAAAAACATATGTAGTCCCCAATTTCGTATGAGTGGGTTAGAAATTATGGTATCCGAGTGTACATGCTATACATTACTGAAAGAAAATTGACCTACCACGTGTTGACAGTTTATTCTGGCTGGCAGTAGACGAATTTATTCAGAATAGGAATTATGGAAGTCAGAATGTTAACTGAGATAGATTTTACCCTCTTTATTCTTACATATGCTCCCTATGCTGTACAAAACCGTCTAATGATAGCCATAATTATCTATCATAACGCATCATACTTATCAAGGGTTAGAGGGGTTGGTTGATATTTGTTTGTCTATTGTGACGCCTCCCGGCGTTAGCAGAATGGTTGCGTGGGGCATTGCAGCTCGCTAGCGCTCGCCAGGATGGGAGGATGGGCTACAGTTGTCCTAGAATGATCTGCTTTATTTAATTAGTGTCGTGTTGCCACAGACAGTCTAGAAATGGTCTTTGTTTTGGTCTGTGACCGCGCCTTATATTTTATATTCGCTATAATATAAATGTTGTTTGTGTGGGAGGCGAGCGAGAGAGTGTGAGGGAGTACACCTGGCAGCGGGGTGAGCTATGACGCGGCTCGCTTGGGCGCTGACGGCGTTGGCGGCCGGGTGGTCAACTAGTCCCTTCCCGTCACGGCCTCGTGTTCTTTACCAGCTCAGAGCTTGCCTGACACGCGTATCGCCTACATCCTTTGCAATTCTGTCCCCCATACTCGCCACTTTGCATACTATTTCTCTCTCTCGACTTCTCCTTTCTCATTCTCTAATCTTTATTAAACTCAACATCCCTTCTGGTTTCAGCATAGACGTTCACCGTCGACCAGTCGTATTGTACGCGAAGCTCTTAGATATTTCCATGTATTAGGTTAAGGAGGTATTATGCTTTATTGAGGTTTTGAGAGACGGACATTTCCGTATGTGTCCTCTGTCGGGAAGGTTGTAGACCGGTATATGTCTCCCTGGCAAGGTGTTGAGTGATTCTTCTTGGTTATCTAAAGCTAGACTAGGGGTAAGGTTACTGTGTCGTTGTCTCCGATGTGTGCAGTGTTAGCTAAGCCCTGCACGACATCGACAGGTACTGTGGGAGCCTAAGTTGTCTTTGGGTGGGTTTACTTTGCGAGCACAGCACTGTGGTGTGAGAGGGCCATAGCCTATCCCTCACAACATAGTGCTGCCTCTTTGTGTTGACTTCTGAGGGATCGCCAGGATAGAGCTAGATACTAGAGACCTAGATTTATCAAGAGAGCATCCCCGTCATATAACGTAATCTTCATTATACCACCTTCGGACAACGTTAGGCTACGAGCCGCATGCTCGCCCATTGTTGCCCTGCCTTGATACCCCAGCTAGACTTTATTAACTGAGCAGACACTGGTTAGAGATAAGCCCCCATTATTATATGTATGCAACATTATTATTCACTGCACTTTTGAGCCGAGGTTGTTGTTGAGTTGCACAACCCTAGTAGGCTGTTGCGTTGTGTCACGAAGCATTTCTTTAGTTGTCGAGCATTACTACCTTTGCGCAGTCTTTACTATTCGCCTGCCTATTATTACTATATGTCCTAGCATTTATTGTGACCTGTATTCTGCATTATAATTGTTCAAGATTCTTTACGAACATCTTCCCAGCATCAGACTTATTTCAGAAGTTTCCAGTTGATGTTGCAGGACTAGCATTGCACTTTCTTTAATACAGGAGTGCCAGTTATTTGAGTATCTACCGTAACGTTAATTAATCACGTTAACTATCTTTTCTTTGTGTAACATAATCGAGTAATCTTTTACTGTTTGAGAATAGGCTGTTTCATTGAGCATCAGCCTAGTGTGTGTGCACCAGTTACCGAGTCATAGGATACCTCGTTGTCCAGGCACGACTCAGGGCGGTAATGGTGTTTTGTTTTCCAGTGTTTAAGGCAGGGGTTGGATCTAATGTTACCGTTGTTGCATTTTGCCATTATCTAGTCCAATGTTGAAGAGCCCTGTGTCTTTGAGAACCTGGATCGTAACAAATGGCGACCTAGCTCAGGATCTTGTGAACTAAGAGATAATTGCAGGATTGTTGTGGTCATTTGTTTTATTGAGGAATATAGTGGGCACGTTAATTTTTTTTGGCAAAGTGGTATAGCACTTGGGAGTCTTCAGACATTTTTGGCAAGTGAATAGTGCTACATAGGAGCTTGGGTACTTTTTCTTTTTTTTTTATAAACGTGAGAATTTTTGGTGGACACAATGGGAGACGAATCAGATCATACTGAGAGTTCAGGGAATGATGCAGGCTCTGATGGGCAGATGCCAGGGGGTTAGTAACTAGTGAGGAGGCCGCAAAGAATTTTTTTGGAGGTGCCTATAACAGCTGATCGACTAGAGGGAATTAGCAAGTATGGTCTACAGTGTTTGGCTCCCCTCATGGGGCTTAAGGTGGCTCATGGCATCAAGAAGAACGATTTGAGGGCTTGCGTACTGGGGGCGGCTAGTGAGGTCCAGGGTGGAGAGGGTGCTCGGGGACTTCTGCTCGAGCCCCCCCTCCACTCTACTCCCATCGGGACCTCTAGGATGCCGGAGTTTAGTATGTTCACGCAGGCCGATAGCCGCTGGCAGCGTGGTTTAGGATCGCTGGGTGGGCCTCCAATAGTTGCACCTCCTCCTCAAAGTTTCACTACAGAAATGCTCTTCCAGCTTGAGATGGCTAAGATGCAGGCTGAGCGTGAAGAACGTCTCGAACTCGCTAAGATAGAGGCTAAGCGACAGGCTGATCTCGAACTCGCTAAGGCTAAACAACAGACTGATCTCGAACTCGCGAGAATAAAAGCCCAGTCGGAGGCTGAGTCTACCAGGTACCGTGCAGATATCGATCTTGAGAAGACTCGGGTGGAAACGACAGGGCAACGTCTCGGTGGTGGGAATCGTGGGCATGATCAGTCTTTGTCGCACCTGTTGAAACTAGTCCCTGTATTTGATGAGTCGGGTGTCACCGAATTTTTCATGAGATTCGAGAAGAAGTGCCAGGAACACCAGTGGCCTGGGCAGCCCTTGTTTCCTCTAGACTTGTGGGCAAGGGACTCAAGGCTTATGATGCATTGCCTATAGAGTCGTGTATTATCTATGAGGAACTCAAGGAGGCTGTCCTGAGAGCATACGAACTACAACCAGAGACGTACAGGTTGAAGTTCCGGGGTGTTACCAAGGGTCGGGAGAGCACCTTTTTGGAACATGCCCGGGAGCTGTCTGATGCTTTTGGGAATTGGCTGAGGTCGGAGAAAGCTACTACGTTTGACGACATTAAACAGTTGGTGCTTTTAGAGCAGTTTTGTAAATGCACGGGCGGCGACCTGACGTTAAACCTGAAGGAAAAGCAACCAAAAACTCTACAGGAGGCAGCTGAGATGGCTGACCTCCGGCTATCACTAATTCGTGGGTGCGGGTCTGCCCAGCGTAGTGAGGCAGGTAACAAGGGGCGTGATGCCCCACCCCTCCGAGTTAGTGGTATACCTTATGCAAACAAGTACAAGAGCCATGATACCAAGACTGACCACAAGACTAGCACCGTCCCGTTTAAGAAGGGGCCGGGCCCTTCCCAGTACCAAGGGAAGCCCAAAGGGGAGTTGGAGTGTTATCATTGTCATAAAAAGGGGCACTTTGCAAGAGTCTGTCCTAGCAAACCACCTACAGCAGCTGTGTCTTTGGCCTGCAACATTGGTGTGTCTCCGAAGTCATCGGAGTTTGCCCGGGGCAGTTCGTCAGAGGCTGAGGCACAGCCAATGCAGAAGCACCTGGGAGGCTCGAACCCTGCTCAGGATGTTTTTTGCGACCATAGAGGGCGGGGTTGCATGATGTGGGCGGGGCGCAAGCATGGAGTAGAGGTCTTGCGTGATACAGGTGCTTCCCAGACTCTGATGAAAAACTTGACTGGCTACCCTATAAACGCGGCTCGGGTGGTAGTGGTGCAGGGTATTAACCCTTAATTAGCGGCAAACCACATAAGTCGTATTTAATAAAGCTGGACTATGTGGCGGCGCTCGACATAGGTCGAGTGGCAATTTCAGCACGGAATGTGGCGGAGAGAGAGTGAGAAGTGGTGGCGGTAGCGTATGACTGCTCCAGACCACGCGCGAACATACTGACACGAATCCCAGCTCCCTCCTCCCTCTCTCACTCGCTATATAAGGAATTGTATCGGGAAAGTGGCTAATTACATTCTTTTTGCACTCGCGTTGCACGGTTATTGCAAGAAAACTAGCCATCATAAAAGGATCGTTATGGTGTCATTCGAAAGCTCTGTTTATGCCCTTTCAGGGATAGGTACTTGTTTTACGTTCTGGGTCTTATTTAGGCATGAAAATGATCACGTAAACAGCCCTATTTTGGCTAAAAACACCCCGCTGGGCGGTACATATAAATAAACCGCATAGGCCGCTCGTAAGGTGTTAATGCAACTCGGTCATACCCGCTGGTGCGGTTGGAGTTGGAGGTGGATGGTGTGGCACGTGAATTGGATGTCGGGATTGTGGAGAAACTGCCAGTGGAGGGCGTCGACCTTCTTCTCGGCAACGACTTTGCAATGCCCGCTTCTGAGGTTCTACCCTAGTCGTTGCCGAGAGGCCGGCCGACGTGAGTAGGGAAGAGCAAGAGTGGGTGGAGCGGTGCCAGACACAACCCATGGCGTGTGTTGTCACCCGAGCTCGGGCAGCTAAAGTGTCACAGCCTAGTCCTCCGTCTTCAGACCAGCGGAGGAACGATCAACAGGAGGAGGCTAAAGCTGGAGTTGGTTTTAAGAGTTTTGACTCGGCGGCTCTCCTGGGTGATTCAGTATTAGCACCATTACTTAATTCTGGAGTGGCCCCTGGGCCTGTCATTGAGAGTGACGAGGCTGGGCATGACGAGTCTCCACGACAGCAACGTTATGTACATCGAGAGAGACAGAGGGAGCAGCCCAGTATCGGGGAAAGTCATGCATTGCTCCGGGAGCAGTTAGATCGCTTGGCACCCTCAGATATACGTCGGTTGCAACTAGAGGACCCTGAGCTCCAAACGTGTGCTAATGAGCTGTAGAGCTCGACGAGGACGGCGATGCACAGCCAGGAGATTTTTTTATTTAGAAGGCATCCTCTATAGGCGTTTTCAAGACCCTAAACGTAGTTGGCAAGAGGGGTCCGGAGTAGTGGACCAGTTGGTGGTGCCACGGGAGTGCAGGGATAGCCTACTGAGGTTGGCGCATGACATACCACTGGCAGGACATCTAGGGGTGAGAAAAACGGTGGCGGCTTTAGAAAAATTGTTTTGGTGGCCGGGGTTGAAGGGGCAGGTGGTAACCTGGATAGCAAGGTGTCATACGTGCCAGAGGGTTGGAAAACCTAACCAAACAATTCCGAGAGCCCCGTTGCACCCCATTCCTGTCAGTGGACCGCCCTTCAGTAAGGTCATCATTGATATGGTCGGACCCCTAACCCCTACTAGTGCCGGTAATAAATTTCTATTAACTATCATGGATGTGGCCACTCGTTATCCTGATGCATATCCAATGAGAAATGGCATGGCGAAAACTGTTGTCCGGAACCTGCTCTTGTATTGCTCGCAGTATGGTTACCCGCAAGAGGTGCTATCGGACCAAGGTTCTAATTTAACTCTAATCTGTTCAAACAAACTATGATTCAGCATGGCATCAGCACTGTCGTCTCTTCTGCGTATCACCCGGAGAGTCAAGGGGTGTTGGAGAGGTGGCACGCCACGCTGAAAAGCATGCTTCGATGTTATTGCGCAGAGAACGGAAAGGATTGGGACCTTGGTCTGCCGTATGTTTTGTTCGCGGCAAGAGAAGTACCTGGAGAGAGTCTCGGTTTCAGTCCGAATGAGCTTGTTTTCGGGCATCAGGTGAGGGGCCCTCTCCACATGGTGAAGGAGATTTGGGAGGGTACCGCTAAGCCATGTTCTATGTTGAGATACATCCTCGAGAGCAGAGAGAATGCTTAGAAGTCTGGAGCTGGCCGGGCGTAATTTGGGGAGTTCGCAGGCCCGTATGAAGGACAGGTACGATACTAAGGCGAAACTCCGGGAGTTTCAGGTAGGTCAAGAGGTGTTGGTCCTGTTGCCTTTGTCAGGTCATCCTCTGGCTGCTAAGTACGCTGGGCCTTATCGGGTGGTGTCAAAGATCTCCGATCTAGATTACCTCGTTGCCACTCCAGACCGGAAGAAGCGTAACCAACTATGCCACATTAATTTGTTGAAGGAGTATGTGAGGCGCCCACCTGAGTCACTAGCTGTCCCTGTGTTGACCTGCTGCGGTCATGGTGGAGAAGGAGAGGGGGGCAGCAATGACCAGGTGGATGATAACTGGGATTATCATGTCTCGGCTGATCAGTGGGCGGGGAATTCGAGCCAATGTGCGCATGATGCTCTGGCGCACCTGCCGGAGGAACAGCAGGTGGCAGTGCAGCGCCTGTTCGATTCATACCCCACTGTATTTGCCGAGCACCCAGGCCTCACTACTCAAGCGGTGCATGACGTCGATGTAGGAGAGCACCCCCCGTTCAAGTCGATACCTTATCGGGTGCCACCCATTAAACTCCCAGCGCTCATGGATGAGCTGGAGTATATGCTGGCGAGAGGCTTGATCGAGAAGGGGGCAGTACGGTGGACTTCTCCTGTCACTCTGCAGCCCAAACCTGATGGAAAAGTTCGGTTCTGCATTGACTTTAGGCGGTTGAACGGGTTGACCCCCACCAATGCATATCCTCTTCCCCGGGTGGATGACAGTGTGGATAAGATCGGGAAAGCAAGGTACTTGACCAAGGTAGACCTCGTCAAAGGCTACTGGCAAGTACCACTGTCTGAGCGGGCTAAAGAGGTGTGCGGGTTTGTGGTGGATGGCAGTACTTACCGTTGCAACGTGATGCCATATGGTCTGAAAAATGCACCGGCCACTTTCCAGAGCTTAATGAACGACATCGTAGCAGACATCCCAAACTGTACTGTCTACCTTGATGACGTGATCATTTATGACAACGATTTCCAAAGTCACTGTGAGCACATAGAAGCCTTATTTAGTCAACTTAGTAAAGCAGGCTTGGTGGTTAATCTGGGCAAGTGTGACTTTGTGCAAGCCACGGTGCAGTATCTGGGGTTTGTGGTTGGGTTAGGGCAGGTGAGCCCGCCCCAACAGAAGATACAGGCTATCGACTTGTTCCCCAGGCCGACCACCAAACGGCAGATCATGAGATTTTTGGGCATGATTGGGTATTACCGCCGCTTTATAAGAGGCTATTCTACTATGTTAGCTCCTTTGACAGATCTACTAGCCAAAGATAAAAAGTTCCGCTGGGCACCTGAGTGTGAGCAGGCGTTTCGAGTAGTTAAACACCTTTAATGCACTCACCCTATCCTCAGGGCCCCGGACTTTGAACGACCATTTCAGTTGGCGACTGATGCCAGCGAAGTAGGGGCTGGTGCCGTACTTTTGCAGACAGACGAGGAAGGTCTTGAGCATCCAGTCAGTTTCTTTTCAAAGAAATTTAATTCAGCACAGAAAAACTATTCGGTTGTTGAAAAGGAACTGCTGGCAATCGTGTTAGCGCTCAGACACTTTGAGGTCTATGTTCCTGCCTATGGGCCAGTCGTGGTAGTGTATACCGACCACCACCCGCTTAAATTCCTCAATCAATTCCACAACCGGAATGTGAGGCTGACCAGATGGTCGCTCATGTTGCAAGAGTACAACTTAGACATTCGCCATATTGCCGGTTGTGAGAATGTGATTGCGGACTGTTTGTCGCGGGTGGAGGATCCGTGGTAGGCTACCACAGTATGTTGGTATAGCCTCCTGTCTTGGCTCGCGGTGTATTTTTGCGCTGGTGCTTGTTGGCTCGCGTGTGTAGCATCAGCGTAGGGTCGCAGGGCAGGTGTTGTTGGCTTTGATTAGAAGAAAATTAGGCTACATCTATAGTAGCCGCCAAAAACAACATTAAAATAAAATATGAAAAATTAAAAAAAAACTCTTTCTTTTTAATAATTAATTTTAAGATAATATTGTAGCTGAGTACTGAGTGCAGATGATTTTCCCTCAGTAGGCTGTGCTTCTTAAAGCTCGCTCTGGGAGCACAATGTTATGAATTAATGTATTATATTTGGGAAGGGTGATAAGATTTTTTAATATAAAAATGTTGTTGTATTTTTTTTGAGGAGACTGAGCTTGCATTCCATGAGTGGCAGAGTGGTTAGGAGTGGCAGATTCTAGCGACATTCTGCCTGTTCAGATATGGGCTCATGGTTGAGTGTCCCATATCTTGGGGGGGGTGTGACGCCTCCCGGCGTTAGCAGAATGGTTGCGTGGGGCATTGCAGCTCGCTAGCGCTCGCCAGGATGGGGGGATGGGCTACAGTTGTCCTAGAATGATCTGCTTTATTTAATTAGTGTCGTGTTGCCACAGACAGTCTAGAAATGGTCTTTGTTTTGGTCTGTGACCGCGCCTTATATTTTATATTCGCTATAATATAAATGTTGCTTGTGTGGGAGGCGAGCGAGAGAGGGTGAGGGAGTACACCTGGCAGCGGGGTGAGCTATGACGCGGCTCGCTTGGGCTCTGACGGCGTTGGCGGCCGGGTGGTCAACTAGTCCCTTCCCGTCGCGACCTCATGTTCTTAACCAGCTCAGAGCTTGCCTGACACGCGTATCGCCTACATCCTTTGCAATTCTGTCCCCCATACTCGCCACTTTGCATACTATTTCTCTCTCTCGACTTCTCCTTTCTCATTCTCTAATCTTTATTAAACTCAACATCCCTTCTGGTTTCAGCATAGACGTTCACCGTCGACCAGTCGTATTGTACGCGAAGCTCTCAGATATTTCCATGTATTAGGTTAAGGAGGTATTATGCTTTATTGAGGTTTTGAGAGACGGACTTTTCCGTATGTGTCCTCTCTCGGGAAGGTTGTAGACCGGTATATGTCTCTCTGGCAAGGTGTTGAGTGATTCTTCTTGGTTATCTAAAGCTAGACTAGGGGTAAGGTTACTGTGTCGTTGTCTCCGATGTGTGCAGTGTTAGCTAAGCCCTGCACGACATCGACAGGTACTGTGGGAGCCTAAGTTGTCTTCGGGTGGGTTTACTTTGCGAGCACAGCGCTGTGGTGTGAGAGGGCCATAGCCTATCCCTCACAACATAGTGCTGCCTCTTTGTGTTGACTTCTGAGGGATCGCCAGGATAGAGCTAGGTACTAGAGACCTAGATTTATCAAGAGAGCATCCCCGTCATATAACGTAATCTTCATTATACCACCTTCAGACAACGTTAGGCTACGAGCCGCATGCTCGCCAATTGTTGCCCTGCCTTGATACCCCAGCTAGACTTTATTAACTGAGCAGACACTGGTTAGAGATAAGCCCCATTATTATATGTATGCAGCATTATTATTCACTGCACTTTTGAGCCGAGGTTGTTGTTGAGTTGCACAACCCTAGTAGGCTGTTGCGTTGTGTCACGAAGCATTTCTTTAGTTGTCGAGCATTACTACCTTTGCGCAGTCTTTATTATTCGCCTGCCTATTATTACTATATGTCCTAGCATTTATTGTGACCCGTATTCTGCATTATAATTGTTCAAGATTCTTTACGAACATCTTCCCAGCATCAGACTTATTTCAGAAGTTTCCAGTTGATGTTGCAGGACTAGCATTGCACTTTCTTTAATACAGGAGTGCCAGTTATTTGAGTATCTACCGTAATGTTAATTAATCACGTTAACTATCTTTTCTTTGTGTAACATAATCGAGTAATCTTTTACTGTTTGAGAATAGGCTGTTTCATTGAGCGTCAGCCTAGTGTGTGTGCACCAGTTACAGAGTCATAGGATACCTCGTTGTCCAGGCACGACTCAGGGCGGTAATGGTGTTTTGTTTTCCAGTGTTTAAGGCAGGGGTTGGATCTAGTGTTACCGTTGTTGCATTTTGCCATTATCTAGTCCAATGTTGAAGAGCCCTGTGTCTTTGAGAACCTGGATCGTAACACTATATATATATATATATATATATATATATATATATATATATATATATATATAATTATACAGGTATATATATATTATGTATTTCATAATGTCCTAGCTAGACCCCATCAAGCATAAAATAAACCCCCTAGAGATGAATTTGTACATGTTTCGGTAGAAATATGTCCCGGCCGAAGGCCGGTCCCTTTCTAGAATTACACGCTCGTTATTGCTCGCCAGGAAAAACTATTCACCTAACTGGCACGAAAGGTCCTAATATTGACACAGCAATGGGGCAAAAGGTCTTAAAATCGCCAAACTAATGGAACGAACGTCTTAAAATCTCAAAGCTAATGGGACTAAACATAAGGGGGGAAAATCAACTACCTCCCCCTTATTTTCAAAAGGCATTCATAATGTCAGAATGGAAGGTTGGATAGACTTCGCAACGATAGAGTATTTATTGTCTTCTGTACAGGCGACGTCTTTATTGTGTTCTGTACAGGCGACGTCTTTATTGTGTTCTGTACAGGCGACGTCTTTATTGTGTTCTGTACAGGCGACGTCTTTATTGTGTTCTGTACAGGCGACGTCTTTATTGTGTTCTGTACAGGCGACGTATTTATTGTCTTCTGTACAGGCGACGTATTTATTGTGTTCTGTACAGGCGACGTCTTTATTGTGTTCTGTACAGGCGACGTCTTTATTGTGTTCTGTACAGGCGACGTCTTTATTGTGTTCTGTACAGGCGACGTCTTTATTGTGTTCTGTACAGGCGACGTATTTATTGTGTTCTGTACAGGCGACGTATTTATTGTGTTCTGTATAGGCGACGTCTTTATTGTGTTCTGTACAGGCGACGTCTTTATTGTGTTCTGTACAGGCGACGTCTTTATTGTGTTCTGTACAGGCGACGTCTTTATTGTCTTCTGTACAGGCGACGTCTTTATTGTGTTCTGTACAGGCGACGTCTTTATTGTCTTCTGTACCGGCGACGTCTTTTTCATTATATTCTAGCCATATTTAGACGATTTTTGTTTTGCAGCTGGAAAAGGATCTGGGGTGGTATAAAGGTTAAGTAAGATAGTTCAAAGCATGTTAATTGCTGAAATAAAATCGTCTATTAGGAGCCAGTAGAAAATGAAAAGGACGGAACTGGCACCGAACGGGTTAAAGACCAGGCAAGATGGCAGGCCACTCTTTCTCACTGACAGACTGCAAGATATAATTGGGGGATGAAGCTATAAGTAAATAAGATACATTGTACAGTATAATAGTTTTAATTATGAGAAGGGAATTGGTTCCCATCATTTAAATCCCCCCCTCCCCCCTTCCCTTGGCTGCTCTCTCAGACATTCCCTATTCCAGAGATACAGTGAAACAATAAGAGAATAAGCAAATTAAACTAGGAGCATCAGTGAAGCATTAAGTTATACACTTGAAATAATAAGAAGAGATTTAGTAAAGCAATAGGAGATTATTCAAGTGAATCAGTAAGATATTATACAAATGAAGCAGTAAGAGAATCAGTAAAGCAATGAGACTATGCAAGTGAAGCAGTAAGAGAAGCTGTGATGCAATAACATAATATACAAGTGAAGCAGTAAGGGAAGCAGTGAAGCAATAAGAGATTATACAAATTAAATAGTTAGAAGAGAAACAGTGAATCATTGAAATTATACTATTGAAGCACTAAGAGAAGCAGTGAAGTAATACAGAAATATGCAAGTGAAGCAGTAAGAAGAAAAACAGTGAAGGAACAAGATAATGAAACAGTAAGAGGAATTGTAGTGAAGCATTTGGAGAATTTACAAGTGAAGCAATATGAGAAGCAGTCAAGCAATACAGAAATATGCAATTGAAGCAATAAGAAGAAATACAGTGAAGCAACAAGATAATGAAACAGTAAGAGGAGTTATAGTGAAGCAATATTAACATTTACAAGTGAAACTTGTAAGAGAAGCAGTGAAGCAATAAGAGAATACGCAAGTGAAGCAATACAGCAGAAGCACTGAAGCAATACAGATATACTGTATACAAGTGAAGCAATAAAGTAGAAAACATGAAGCAAAAGACCAATATCCAAGTGAAGCAGTAAGAAAAAATGCAGTAAAGGATCGATGCAGTGAGTGGATAGCGACGGCCGGGCTGGAGGGTGGTATTATAATGCAACCCTGTTCTAACCTTTTGTACAGTACAGTCGAGAACAATAATACTCACACACCAACTTAAGGGGAGATGGGTAGTTTTTCTTGTCCCCCTTCTCCCTCTTGTTTAGCCCAATTTTTTTCAGATTTTATGACGTGCGGCCAACTAGTTTGGCGATTTTACACCTTTCGCCCCATTTTGTTTTCAATTCTTAGATCATTCGTGCCATTTAAGTGTCGATGTTTTCCTTGCGAGCGATAGTGAGCCTGTAATATTAGGGGGAACCGGCCTTCGGCCGGGACATTTTCCTACCGAAAAATGTACAAATATGTATATCTGGAAGGGGGGTCTAGGGAGTGATTTTTAAGCTTTATGGAGGTCTAGCGAGGAAACTAAACAATAAATGAATATCTGAATAAATAGACCAAAAAAACAGCCACTGGGGTAGTGGCTGTTCTGTACCAGGGATGTCTGTTGTATTATTTGAGCTATATTTAGAAGATTCTGTGCAGCTTAACACTCCACGAGCGGCTAGGTCGGTAACTTCTACTACCTGCCAAGCGGGTAGTTTTACCCTAAACGAGCTTATTTCCGTGCTCTTTTTCATGCATAAACAAGAGCCAAAGCGTAATACAATTATGTATCCCTGAAAGGGCGATAATTGAGCTTTCCAATGACACCAGAACCATCCTTCTACGACCACGCGTTCTCTTACAACGATCGTGCAACACGAAGGAAAAATCCCTAAAATACGGTAATTTCCTTACATAATTCCCTGTGTAGCGAGGTAGTGAGTGTGGATGTGTGTGGAGGGGAGAGTAGTTGCCGCGCGGGGGGCCGTGCCGAATGGTCAGAGCCGACCTACGCTCCTCCCACCGCTCGTCTCTCTCTCTCAGAGCCAATTATTGCTCAAAATTGCACACCGCCTTAAGTCGGTCCCCGCCACCTAGTCCTTGGTTCTCTAGACCGCCTTTAAGTCGGTCCCCGCTAAAGAGGGGTTAAGAAGGATCTGTGGTAGTAAACATTAAAAAGAAAAGGTTAAATGAGGTAATTTTTTTTTTTTTTTCTGTATTCCAACCAACTACTCCCTCTCGGGCATAGGCTGAGAGCCTGCACACTCTACCGCTGAACACGGTGAGGCCCGTGACGTCTTGTTCCAATCTAGGGAGTGAGACATGCGAAGCACCTATTCACAGTTCGAACCCAACTCCAGCTCTGAAGCTGCCTCGCCTCTGCGCTTCACCGTCTCACTCCCTAGACTCAGACCCTCACTCTCAGAATGCCACCTATTGAGCAATTAACTCACTCGGCATTGCCCCCTTGTAGCATATTTTGAATATGGGAATATTCATACAGTGCTATTTAATCAGGGAACAATGAGGGTATTGTTTTTTAGCATTTCGGTGTGCTGTGGTAATGCACTGAAACTAGTTACAGCTCAAATTCCATCCCAATAATATCTTCCCATTGACATATTGGGATTCGAACCCGGGTCCATTGGATTACCAGTCCAGTGGCAAGACCACTCTGCCACACTTGATAGTTGCTGGAGGTCCTTTTAAAACTTAAGAAAATGGTCTAATAGTAGCCAGAATAAAGTTAAAAAGACGTCGCCGGCACAGAAGGGGATAAACGTGTATGGAACCCAAACAAGACAGTGCAACGCTTTGAAATATCCCAGATGTTTGTAAATGTGGGTTTAAGGGGGTACTACTCGGTTTAAGGGGGTACTACTCGGTTTTGTGGGCTATTCATTCATTTATTTATTTATGTTTTAGTTTCATCGCTAGAGCTCCATCAAGCTTAAAAAACACTCCCTAGATCCCCCGTCCAGATAAATTTGTATATTTTTCGATAGAAAAATTTCCCGGCCGAGGGCCGGTTCCTCATAAAATTACAGGCTCGCTGTCACTCGCCAGGTAAATATCGACACCTAAATGGCACGAAAGGTCTTGAAATTGACAACGAAAAGGGGTGAAAGGTATTAAAATCGTCAAACTAACGAAAGTCTTACAATTTCAAAACTAATATACTAAACATGAGGGAGAAGGGGGTCCAGAAAAAGCGAGTAGTACCCGCTTAAATATACAAAGAGTCATATGGGTGTACACTTACTGTATATTATATACTAGCAGGGGTACCCGGCGTTGCCCGGGTTTAAATTATACTACCATAATCACCATCATCAATCACTACTACCACAATCATCACAATACTACTACTACCATAATCACCGGCCTCGACCTCCCTATGCCTCATTAAACGGCGACCTCGATTTCGGCCGCTAAATGACCTCCGATTTTGGATCTGACCTCATCCGTACCCCCATTTTGGGGAGCTGCGAACAACTTTCGTTCCATACACCTTTTCGATCGGAGGCCTCCTTCTGCCCCAAACGGCCATTTTTTTTCGCATTTTTTTCGCTCCCGTATACTACATAAGTTCTGCCGAAAATTTTATTAAACAAAAGTGTCTCTGATTTCCACTAAACTCGCCTAAAACCATCTCCAAAGCCAGGGCTTTCCAGCGGTGCCCCACACTCCCACCTGGCATCAACACTGTGGGAGGAGTATAGTAACAAAGGTCGGGTAACTGACAAACAGACAAACATTGACTTTTATTTATTAAGATTTTGCTCTGTCACTCTCTTGGTTTTGAGGGAGACCCGCTTTACAGGCAGACTGCCGTTTGTCTTCTTCATACACATAGACAAAAATACGTTTAAACCATTCAGTACAAGGCACGTTCTTTTAATCATATTCTGGTAACTATTATACGATATTATTAAGGTTAAGTAGGACCTCTAGCAATAGTAAGGCGTCAAACTAACTCAACCAACCATTTTAACTACCACTGATCCTTCCTAAGCTGCACAATATTGTCTACATATAACTAAAATACAATATATCACCCGTTGCTGGTACTCAAAGGGATAAACAGTATACTGTATATATTATATACTGTATGTATATATATACTGTATACTGTATATATATATACTGTATACTGTATATATATACTGTATATATATATATAATATACTGTATAATATATACTGAAGGAAATAGCCCAATATGGACCCTCAAAAACTTAAAAAATCCTCCGAAATGTAATTATTAGGTAAAGAATTCATGATTAGATTGGATTCAGTTTGGGATAGTTTCAATGCCTTAGGCCACGATTAAATGTCTTAAGAGTGTATTACCCATTTTGGTTGCAATTAATAGAGTGGGGTTGGCGGGCAAGCAGGCGGACCACCCCACCAACACACACTATTACCATCACAATACCCTCATTGATGACCATAATTATCCACCTACTACCCTCCACTACCCTCCTCCCCTAGCTACCCACCTTCTCCCTCATTCACTTCCCACTTCCTCCCACTCTCCCTCTCTCCTCCTTACTACCTCCAATCCCTCACACCCTCCTTTATTCACTTCTTCCCCCCTTTGCTTCTCACACCCTCCTTTATTCACTTCTTCCTCCCTTTGCTTCTCACACCCTCCTTTATTCACTTCTTCCTCCCGTTGCTTCTCACACCCTCCTTTATTCACTTATTCCTCCCATTGCTTCTCACACCCTCCTTTATTCACTTCTTCCCCCCTTTGCTTCTCACACCCTCCTTTATTCACTTCTTCCTCCCTTTGCTTCTCACACCCTCCTTTATTCACTTCTTCCTCCCTTTGCTTCTCACACCTTCCTTTATTCACTTCTTCCCCCCTTTGCTTCTCACACCCTCCTTTATTCACTTCTTCCTCCCTTTGCTTCTCACACCCTCCTTTATTCACTTCTTCCTCCCTTTGCTTCTCACACCCTCCTTTATTCACTTCTTCCTCCCTTTGCTTCTCACACCTCCTTTATTCACTTCTTCCTCCCGTTGCTTCTCACACCCTCCTTTATTCACTTCTTCCTCCCTTTGCTTCTCACACCTTCCGTTATTCACTTCTTCCTCCCTTTGCTTCTCACACCCTCCTTTATTCACTTCTTCCTCCCTTTGCTTCTCACACCCTCCTTTATTCACTTCTTCCCCCCTTTGCTTCTCACACCCTCCTTTATTCACTTCTTCCCCCCTTTGCTTCTCACTCCCTCCTTTATTCACTTCTTCCTCCCTTTGCTTCTCACACCTTCCGTTATTCACTTCTTCCTCCCTTTGCTTCTCACACCTTCCGTTATTCACTTCTTCCTCCCTTTGCTTCTCACACCCTCCTTTATTCACTTCTTCCCCCCTTTGCTTCTCACACCCTCCTTTATTCACTTCTTCCCCCCTTTGCTTCTCACTCCCTCCTTTATTCACTTCTTCCTCCCTTTGCTTCTCACACCTTCCGTTATTCACTTCTTCCTCCCTTTGCTTCTCACACCTTCCGTTATTCACTTCTTCCTCCCTTTGCTTCTCACACCCTCCTTTATTCACTTCTTCCTCCCTTTGCTTCTCACACCCTCCTTTATTCACTTCTTCCCCCCTTTGCTTCTCACACCTTCCTGTATTCACTTCTTCCTCCCTTTGCTTCTCACTCCCTCCTTTATTCACTTCTTCCTCCCGTTGGTTTTCACATCCTCCTTTATTCACTGCTTCCCCCTTTGCTTCTCACACCCTCCTTTATTAACTTCTTCCTCCCTTTGCTTCTCACTCCCACTCTATTCCTGGATATACTGTATATATATATATATATATATATATATATATATATATATATATATATATATATGTATATACTCTGGCGCTTTCCCCAGTTTTCCTATTATTTTATTATATATTTTTTTTATATATATTTTATATATATACGGTATATATTTATGTTTATATTCGATATGTGAATATGTATGTATGTATGTATGTATGTATGTATTTACATACTCAGGCACATACCCCATTGCTGGGGGTGGCCGACTCGAGACAGAGCCCGAGCAGAAACAACATTAAAAGGTTCTAATTCTCAGGTCCGGGACGATTTTCGCGTTCCCTCCCCCCGTTCTCTGTCTCGTTTAGTAGGATAAGTTTACATGGGGAGGAGGATTCGTAGCCGTGTCTTATTAATTTACATGGGGAGGAGGATTCGTAGCCGTGTCTTATTAATTTACAAGGGGAGGAGGATTCGTAGCCGTGTCTTATTAATTTAGCTTCTGATATTGTCTACATGGATCGTCCTCTAATATAAAGTAAATCAATGTGTTCCTACCGGCAGGACATTGTATTCATGACAATATGTAATTGAATATAATATAGATCACAATCTCTATAATATCATGTATGCTGTCAGGTGAGGTTGGCTAATATACCCACAAGTATTTAATCCTTTGCCAATTATGTCATTTTTACCGATAACATCATTCTTTATGTTCTTATCGTGTCTGCATCGTGCCAATTAATCTGTCTGTTACGCTTGAATTGCTTTATTGAGAAGAAGAGTATCTTATACTGTAATTATTTTGGGCTACCCTTTTATTTGAGTTTTTCCAGCTTTGTTTTTTTCTTAACCTTCTCCGGCATATGGCGCGATTTTGAGCCTATTAGGGATACTTTAAAGCCTTTGTTACCATCAGGGGTATTTAGAAACCTTTAGTTTAGTTACTTCAAATTATGCAGTTGTCTTTGAGTTAGCTGTGGGCAGAAAACAAATTTTGGAGAGGTAATTATAAGAGTGAGAGAACTCTATTTCTTATTGCTAATCTGGAAACCTCTGCGTCATAAATGCGTGAAAGGGTTAAGCAAATGCCTGGACTGAAGTTACATTGTAAACAAATAAATAATATATATACTGTATATATATATGTATATATATATATATATATATATATATATATATATATATATATATATATATATATATAAATATATTGAACGAGGTAGACTTCTTATTGAATGTGTAATATTGAAACGCTTATAATGAAGCTTCTTGTAATTTCGATTTAATATTATACAAGATAAATATACAAAGGCATGCGAACAGCAACAAACCGACTGGTCCACACGAGACTGTTCGATTATAAGTAAATGGATAAATAGCATATATGCATAACTCAATTATACTTTACTTCACTTAATTAGCTATGAAATATACTAGGTGGGGGTTTGTTTGCATGAATGTATCTAGAATATCCGATATGGGCATGTTCGTAGAGAACTGCAGTTTCAGAAGGAACAACAGAACGATAGCTTTCTCGAACAGAGTCGTACAGTCACGAATGTTTCGACATATTACATTCATACAATCTTCAGTGGATCTAAAAACAAACAAAACAAAAATCCTAATTAGAAATTAAGGCATTTACTTGATAAACATTATATATAATGTGATGAACCTCGATCGATTTGATTCTAAGTTAAACTCTGTTCGTAAAAACCCTCGTTCTTCTTTCCCTTCTGAATTTTATCTAGACATAGTTTGAAGGACGATGATGTTTATTCTCATTTTTAAATGTCTTTCCTGAAACTCATATTTGTCAAACCACTCTTATTCGTGTGCTCCGCTATTGGTTCAGATTACACT
This sequence comes from Paralithodes platypus, assembly GCA_032716605.1. Lineage (NCBI taxonomy): Eukaryota > Metazoa > Arthropoda > Malacostraca > Decapoda > Lithodidae > Paralithodes > Paralithodes platypus. The sequence continues at coordinate 14,278,275 of CM064509.1, read as the reverse complement.
CCAAGCACAAACAGTACTTGTACGACGCAGGTACAGAACGATTATGTACTGTACTGTATGTGTGTGTGTGTTTTTGTTTTGTCTTTGTTTTTCTTCTATATTCCAACTGCTCCATCTCGGGCATAGGTTAATAGCCTAATGAGTGACTTGCTCAATAGGTGGGGTTCTGAGAGTGAGGGTTCGAGTCTAGGAAACGAGAGTGAAGCACAGAGGCTAAGCAGCTTCAGAGATGGGGCTGTTTCGAGCTGTGAATGGGTGCTTCACATGTCTCACTCCTTAGACTGGAACGCTCAACACGGTGAAGCTTGTAACGTCTCGTTCCAGTCTAGCGAGTGAGACATTTGAAGCACCCATTCACGGCTAGAAGCAGCAGCATCTCTGAAGCTGCTTCGCCTCTGTGCTTCACTGTCTTATCTCCTAGACTCGGACCCTCATTATCGGAATGCCACCTATTGAGCAATTCACTCACTAGGCATTGACCCACTGTAGCATAATTTGAATATGGGAATATTCATACAGTGGTATTTAATCAGGGAACAACGAGAGTATTTTTTTGGCATTTCGGTGGGCTTTGTGGTAATGCACTGCTACTAGGTATAGCACATATTCCATCCCAATAATATCTTCCCATTGACATATCAGGATTCAAACACGGGTCCATTGGATTACCAGTCCAGTGGCAAGACCACTCCGCCACACCTGTGTGTGTGTGTGTGTGTGTGTATATATGTGTGTGTATGTATGTGTGTGTAAGTGTATTTGTGTAAATATGCTTGTGTATTATACATGTACATACATAATAATAATAATTGTCGATTTATTGTTCATTGCAGCCCTGAGGCTGAAAATCTACAGAGTTTTTCTTAATCCTAGGTACCGTAACTAGGCTACGAGGTCTCATGCGACCTTTGGCGACCGTGAGGTGCCTGGCTTCCCACCAAGTACTGTACATACGCAGATGCACTTTGTATTGGTGAGATGTGTAGGCTAACACAGGCTGATATCAGCTTGGTTAGGGAGGAACTTCGATACAATTCTCTCCGTCGCTATGGCCGAAAAAACCTTTAGGATTCTGGTGGATTCGAACCCTCGCCCCGGCCCCTTGCGGTCAGCACGAAACAACGCGCCTTAACCGACTGGACCACAGCGACATATGCTGTGTCTGTGTTTGTGTGTGTATGTGTGTATGTATGTGTGTGTGTGTGTGTGTGTGTTTGCTATATACCAACCCTCTGTGTACCTTCTTCCTCCGTGATTAAAAACATCCCCTCCCACCTCCTACCCTGTGGCCTCATCAAATGCACCGCCTCCACCACCACCACCACCACCCTCCTACCCCCCCCCCCCCCTTACCCCCGCCACACACACACACATACCATATCCCCTTATGTTATACTGTAAAAGGTTAATGCTAAAAATGTCTGGCCTAATTATTGTGGAAAGAGTATAATAGTCTTTATAGTTGAGTGTATAATGACAATCTCAACCCAATTCATCAAATTGCGAGTCTCAAGCTATAATGAAGTTGGATCCGTAAACATTGATATATACAGAGATGCAATGATAATGTAGGTTTCTGATGGATAGAAAGAATTATGAATTTAGTTTTATATTGTGTTCCACTATGCTAAATAAGTAGGGTATGTGTGTAAAGGATTTGAGAACATCTAGACCATTGGGTATTCAGTCTTCTTGTTATAGTAGGAAGTAATTGAATACTAAGATGTGGTTAATGTATATTGGTATATATTATGACAAAACAAATTTGTAATTTTATTTTATTTTGTAATTTGATATATGCAATACAACCGTAATTCTGCTAAATATCGATATAAGAAACTCCAAACTTCCTTATACCCTGAAACTCGCAGATTGTCAATTAACCCCTTCTGTACGGGCGATGTCTATTTAATCTTATTCTGGCTAGTATTAGACGATTATATTCAGCTTAAAAAGGGCAACTAACATGCTTGGACCTATCTCACCTAACACTTAATACTACCACAAATCCTTCTTAAACTCCACCAAAGCATATAAGTATAGCTCGAATAAATTGTAAAAGACGTCACCGGCACAGAAGGGGTTATTATGATCCCTCCACCAACCGACTTTACTCCTAAACTCAATTAATTAAATCAATAAATACATGTGGCAGTCCAGGAATTCGAACCTAGGATGCTCACACCGAAATTCAGTGCATTTATCCATTGCGCTACGAAGACAGTTAATCAAATTTCTGGACCCCTGGACTAATAGGCGCGCTCACAGAAGCTACATGTCCGACATTTGCCATCCGATTAGTTTGACTGGGGTTTGAAAGGGGTCAATGCTAACATCGAAAATCTTGCACTGAAAGCCCACGATATAATTTGAAACCCTTAAGGGGTGAGGGGAGGGGATGTTTTTCTACCTCATGTTTAATCCCATTACCATTGACCTTTTAAGACGTTCGTTCCATTAGTTTTGCAATTTTAAGATCTTTTGCCCCATGTCCTTGTCAATATAAAGACCTTTCCTGCCATATACAGTAGGTGTTGATTATGTTCAGGCGTGCGTTAACGAGCCTGTAATTATAGGAGAAACCGGCCTTCGGCCGGAACTTGTGTCCACTGAAAAATGTGGAAATTTATATAGGGGGGTGATTTATAAAGCTTGATGGAGGTCTAGCGAGGAAACTATAAATTGAATATATAAATATATATACGGTATACAGTATATAGACCAAACATTAACCAATACCACCTTAAAGTCCGGAAGGGCCCTTTACTGCTTCTACCTGTTGATCTTAGATACCATCGTTGAACAAAGTTAAGGGGAGGCAGTTGTTTTTTCGAGACCTCCCTCCTCCCTCATGTTTAGCCCTATTAGTTATGATATTTGAAGACATTCGCCCCATTAGTTTGGCGATTTTCAGACCTTTTTCCCCATTTCTTTGCCAATATTAAGAACTTTCGTGCTATGTAGGTGTCGATTTTTGTCTTCCTAGCGAGCGATAGCGAGCCTGTATTTGAAGAGGAATATGCCTTCGGCCGGGACATTTTTCTACCGAAAAATTTACAAATTTATATCGAAGGGGGGTCTTGTGGGTGTTTTTTTTTAAAGTTTGATACAGGTTTAGAGAACAAACTAAACTCCCTCCTTAAACCATTAAGCCGAACCAGTAAATTATGCTGCACAATACCGGCTGGGCTCCCTTAACCGCTTCACCACCATGACGTAATTTTCATCATATTATGGTTACCATTAAATGATATTATTTAGTTTCTCATCTACCTCTGCGACTCAAATCAGTAAATACGATCACAATAAACCCGCTTAGTATCATAGGTTCTTCTTAAACTGAATAAAATCGTCTAATGTTAACCAGGATATGATGAAAGTTAAGTCATGGTGCTTATAAATGGATTCGGTAAGTGCATGTGCCTCACGCCATATATCACATGGCACGACCACGTCTACATCTGTGAACGCGCTTCTTGGGGTCATTCGTCTCATCTCAAGTGTTATTTTCAAAGGGTGGAAGGTGGCCCTGTTTGTGCTTAACCCCTTCTGTACCGGCGACGTATATTTAATGTATTGTGGCTTCTACTAATCGATTGTATTCAGTTTACGAAGGGTCTCTGGCAATTAACAGGGATTCAAGTATCTCATTTAACCCTTTTTACTACCATAGATCCTTCTTAAACTACACAAAATCATATATATATATATATATATATATAAATATAATACAACTGAAAAGACGTAGCGGGTACAGAAGGGGTTAACCCTTTCAGGATAGTGATGCGTTGTGATAGCATATCCTGGGTATCATTAGACGATATTATACAACTTAGGAAGGATCTTTGAGAATTTAAAGGGTGAAGACTATCTCAATTATCCCTCTGACTTCCTTATACCCTTCCTAAGCTGAATAATATCATCTAATTATAGCCCGAATAAACTATCCCAACGCGTGATAATCCTCAAGGGGTTTGGGGCTAGACACCTTATTACCAATGGATGAACCAAACAGAATAAAAACTACTGACACATTTAGGAAGGAGGCTGCTAATAGGTGCACTTTATTATATTTAGGGGGTGACCTGCTATGTCTATCTCCTTTTTTCTCTTTCTCTGGGTTGTATCCATTCAGCCCCAGTTCAGCCTACTGTTTTAAGACGTTTATCCCCATCCAGGAGTCGATTTCTTCCCGGCGAGCGATAGCGAGTCAGCACTGTATGGAGAAGTCCGGCTTCGCCGGAGACATTTTTATATCGAAAAATGTACAAATTTAGCCTGCTGTCAAAAACATTTAATAATATAAGATGGCTCGCTACCGCTCGCCAGGGAAAATCGAGACCTGAATGGGGATAAACTTCTTAAAGAAGTAGGCTGAATGGGGCTGCATGGATACAAGCCAGAGAAAGAGAGAAAAGGAGAAAAAAAGCCGGTGACCCCCCTTAGCACTCATGTCCTATATATACGTTGTTCTCTGTGACCCCCCTTAGCGCTCATGTCCTATATAGGCCTATACGTTGTTCTCTGTGACCCCCCTTAGCGCTCATGTCCTGTATAGGCCTATACGTTGTTCTCGGTGACCCCCCTTAGCGCTCATGTCCTATATAGGCCTATACGTTGTTCTCTATGGGACAGTTTACACCCTGACCATATGTTTAACCCCTTCTATACCGGTGATGTCCTTTTTTATATATTCTGCCAACTATTAAACGATATGTGCAGCTTAAGAAGGACGTTTACCCGTTATAAGGCCACAGACTATCTCCATTAATCCTTTTAGCTACCATATATCCTTCCTAAGCTTCATAAAATTGTCTCATTATAGTTGAAATTTAATATAAAATGACGTCGTCGGTACAGAACAGGTTAAGATTACCGCTCAGTTAGTTTTGCTGGGAGTTGACCTCTTCTATGCCAGCGACGTACTTTGTATTTGATGTCAGCTACTATTAAACGATGTTCTTCAGTTTAGCAAGGGGTTCTAGCAATTAACAGGCTTCGAACTATCTCACTTAACCCACTTTACTACCACAGATCCTTCTTAAACTACACAAAATGGTGTAAATATAGATAAAATAAAAATACGTCGCCAGTACAGAAGGGATTAAGAAGACTGCTTACTTAGTGTTGGTGTCCTGTTCGTGTTTTGTTCGTGCTCGGTGTAAGAAGTGTGGTCGGTGGTCGGGAGAGGGTGTGTGGGAGATAATTAGAATAACCCTTTGTCTTGGGATACTTGCAGGCAGTGTAAAAGAATGAGATGAGAATACAGGCTCAAACACAACATGCATACGTACACACACACACACACTCATCACATTATTTCTCTCTCTCTCATACCCACACCCACACGCACATTCTCTCTCTCTCCCTCCCTCCCTCTTTCTCTCTCACACACGCACACACACACACACACACGCATTCTCTCTCTCTCTCTCTCTCTCTCCCCCCCCCCCCCCCCCCCCCATCGGACACACACTCTATCTCTCTCACTCTCTCACACATGCACTCATATAACTTTCACTGATCTCTCCCCTCATTAATTTCCTCACGCGAATCATTTACCCCGACCCCTTACTCTCACATTACAAACCCTTCTTCCAACCAATGCACTAGCATATCTCACACGCTCTCCCCTTACAACCATACTAGGTCCTTCTAAGAGGAGGCTATTATTTTTCTGGAACCCCTTCTCTCTCATCTTCAACCCCATACGTGTTGAGTTTTTAAGACGTTCGCCCCGTTAGTTTGGCAATTTTAAGCCCGTTCGCCTAATTTCTTTTTTCTGTATCAACACCTATCGTGCCATTTAGGTGTCGATTTTTTCCTGGTGAGCGACAGAGAGCATGTAAAACAGGAGGAACCGTTATACACAATTCATTTGTGTAGAGGAAAATGTTTTCTAAGAACAAACAATAGTTACAACAATAGATGGACAAGGAGTATATTTTTGTTAGACCAATCTCAAATAGAATAACACTCCTACCTCGTACACACACACACATACACACACAAGTATACACCAATGTATCAGCCGCCTACACAACAAACAATATTCTAACACACACACACACACACCAACACACCTCTTACATACACCATCGTTTAAGTCTCCTACACAAGCAACAATATTCCAATCTTGTGAATTCCTTTAAAGTGGAAGTTGTAAAAACATGTCGGGGGAATATTTTATGTGGATATTCGACTTGTCTGTGGTGGAATATTGAAGGGAACATGGCTGATATGTGTGTGGTTGTGATGCTTGAGTGGTTGTGGTTGTGGTTGTTATTGACCTGTTATTGATCTGTTACTGACCTGTTGTTGACCTGTTACTGACTTATTATTCACCTGATATTTTCCTGTTGTTGACCTGATATTGATCTGTTATTGACCTTTATTGATGTGTTGTTCACCTGTTGTCGACCTGTTATTGACCTGTTGTTGACCTTATATTGACCTGTCGTTGACCTAATATTTACCTGTTGTTGACCTTATATTGACCTGTTGTTGACCTTATATTGACCTGTTGTTGACCTTATATTGACCTGTTGTTTACATGTTATTGACCTAATATTGACCTGTTATTGACCTAATATTGACCTGTTGTTGACCTGATATCGACCTGTTGTTGACCTGATATTGACCTGTTATTGACCTAATGTTGACCTGTTATTGACCTGTTGTTGACCTGATATTGACCTGTTATTGACCTAATGTTGACCTGATATTGACCTGTTATTGACCAAATGTTGACCTGTTGTTGACCTGATAGTTGGCCTGCCTGTGGTGGAATATTGAAGGGAACATAACTGATAGTGAAGTTTGTACGACAGTGGTTGTGATGCCTGAGTGTACGTGGATGTGGTTGTTATTAACCTGTAATTGACTTGTTATTTATCTGTTATTTATCTGTTATATATCTGTTATTTATCTCTTATTAATCTCTCTCTCTCTCTTTCACAGTACAGTAAGCAATAAGTAACCCCCTCTGTGCTGAACAGCCTGCAGCACACACACGGACATTTGATGTAGCCACCGCTTACATGTTTACCCGAGCTCACAGTTAAATCCCCTTTACACGAACCCGAACCCGAACTCACAGTAATGTTCCCTTCACACGAACCATTTATCCGGCAATTTTCGATGAGCAACTTTTTTCTTGCACTATTTTGAGCACTTTCGCACTGGCATCGGAAACTAGATCGAAGGTAGATTAGCATATCTGTTCGGAAATCACTTGGAGGTAGTGACCACAATCTAGTTAGGTTCTCTCTTCGCACCTTTATCAACAGACCCACCCATCCTCAGAGTGCAAAACTATATTTCCGTCGTGCAAGTTTTGAAGGCTTTCGGGGAAGCTTATCCCAGATCAGACTTGAGGGTGAGAATGTTAATACGATTTGGTGCTCATTCAAACAGTAGTTTATGGATCGATAAGCTGCATTCGTTCCTACTAAACTTATCAAATCAGGCTCAACCCAACCAAAATGTTTCACAAGTGACATAGCATCAGCAATTAGAAAGATAAAAATTGCATATGGAAAGGCCAAAAGAAGTCAAGACCAAAGAGATTCATATTCATTCAAAAATATGTATAGAAGAGTGAAATATCTTATGAAGGAAGCAAAACAGAATGAAGAACTAAGGGTTGCAGCCCTCTGCAAAGGGAGTCCTAAAGAGTTCTTCAGCTATGTGAACAGCAGGAAGCCATTCAAAAGTAGCATTGGACCTCTAAAGGATCCAACAGGCCAACTTCAAACTTCTGACACTTACTGTATATAGCTAAATCCCTAAACGACTATTTTGACTCAGTATTCACAAGGGACACTACCAGTGACATGCCAAATCCAGGACTAGTGCATGAGGGTGAAGTTCTTAGCAGAATTAGATGTACCCCAGGTAGCAAAAAGAATAGATAATTTAAATAGGTTCAAGCATAGACTACAGTAGATCTGGACTTGGCACGAAAATGGAACTTTGCAGTAATGGACCCAAAATCGGAAAACGAACCCCCAATTTCGAACCTCGAAACAGCGAAAATGTGAAATTTTCACGGTTTCGAGGTTCGAACTTGGGGATTCGTGCTCTGATTTTGGGTCCCTTACTGCAAGTGTCAAGTATAAAGTCCAGATCTACTGTAGTCCATGGTTCAAGTCATCTGGCCCAGATAGCTTTCTTCCCCGAGTTGTACGAGAAGTGCGAGATGAAATCGCACCTTTCTAGGCAGACATCTTCAATAAATCACTAGAAAATGGAGAGGTCCCTGAAGACTGGAAACTTGCCAATGTGACCCCAATCTTTAAGAAAGGGGATCACAAATGTCCCAAGAATGATCGGCCAATTAGTTTGACTTCTATCGTAGTAAGAAGTCATATGTTTCTTCATATGTTTCTGCCCGGAATCAAGCCAAATCTGTTCTTCGACTTGCCAAACACTCTTTCATCAATAATAAATGCACTGAACTATCCAACTCTAGCTCTTCCCAAGCTTTCTGGCATCTAGCCAAAAACCTCTCCAACAATTTCTCTTCCTCGTCTTTCCCTCCCCTTTCCCACTCTGATGGCACAACCATCACTTCTTCCTCTGACAAAGCTAAACTCTTCGCTCAAACTTTTGCTAGAAACTCCACCTTGGATGATTCCAGTGCTATTCCTCCTTCTCCGCCCTCCTCTCTCTTACTTATGCCTAATATCCTAATCTCTTCTAAAGATGTACTTTCTACCCTCTCTGGGCTTAACACTAATAAGGCGTACGGTCCGGACGGTGTTCCTCCTGTTGTTCTCAAAAACTGTGCTTCCGTGCTGACTCCCTGCCTAGGCAAACTCTTTCGTCTCTGTCTATCCTCTAACGTCTTCCCTTCATGCTGGAAGTTTGCTCACATTCAACCTGTCCCAAAGAAGGGTGACCGCTCTCAACCCTCCAACTATCGTCCAATTGCTCTTATCTCTTGTCTTTCTAAAGTTTTTGAAACTATTCTTGCTTCCAAATTTCTTAAGCATTTCTCTTCTCATAATCTGCTCTCAGATCGCCAGTATGGCTTCCTTAAGGGTCGCTCTACTGGTGATCTTCTTTCATATCTTACTAACTCTTGGTCATCCTCCTTTCGGGACTTCGGTGAGACTTTTTCTATTGCACTAGACATATCGAAAGCCTTCGATAGAGTCTGGCATAAATCTTTAATTTCTAAACTACCCTCCTTCGGTTTCTATCCCTCCATCTGTGCCTTTGTCTCTAATTTCCTTTCCGGCCGTTCCATAGCCGCGGTTGTGGACGGCCATTGTTCACTTCCTCACTCTATAAACTCCGGTGTTCCTCAGGGCTCTGTCCTATCTCCTATTCTCTTTCTAATTTTTATAAATGATCTCCTTAACTGTACCTTAATTCCCATCCATTCATACGCAGACGACTCAACCTTGCACTACTCCATTAGTTTTTCAGAACGCCCCAGCCAGCAATCCCTCAACGACAAACGTAATGAAGCCATAGAACTCTTAAATTCTGCTCTAAATACTATTTCCAATTGGGGCAGAGAAAACCTTGTTAACTTTAATGCTTCCAAAACCCAATTTCTCCATCTATCTACCCGTCAGGATCTCCCAGCGGACTATCCCTTATTCTTCAACAATACAAAAATCAACCCTTCATCTTCTCTCAATATTCTTGGTGTCTCTTTTTCTTCTGCTCTCATTTGGAAGGACCATATTACCAGTCTTGCTAAGGCAGCATCCCAGAAGCTGGGTGTGCTCAACCGCCTTAGGGGGTTCTTTTCCCCTGCACAGCTTCTTGCTCTGTACAGGGGCATAGTGCGCCCTTGTATTGAGTATTGTTCACATGTGTGGGGAGGTTCCTCTCACACTGCTCTCCTAGACAAAGTTGAAAGGAAGGCCTTTCGTATCATTAACTCCCGTCCACTCACCAACTCTCTGCAATCTCTCTCTCTCCGCCGCAATGTTGCATCTCTCTCGCTATTCTATCGCTACTATAATAATCAGTGTTCCTCAGAGCTATCCCAGTGCATACCACCTCCTTTACGTAGGGCACGTGGTACCCGTCTTACAACTCAATCCCACCCCTACTCTGTGCAACTCTCCAACCCAAGAGTGAAACGTTACTCTCAAACTTTCTTCTACTCAACAGCTGAGCTCTGGAACTCTCTCCCAGAATCAGTCTTTCCCTCTTCCTATGACTTAAATTGCTTCAAACTCCGTGTGTCCAGGCATTTTGGCTCGAACGTCCCTTGATTTTGGCCCTGTCACTCTTTCAACTATGGGGGAGGCACTCGCTATAGGCAGTTATGCCTTTTGCCTCCCTCAATCACATAGAAAAAAAAAAAAAAAAAAAAAAAAAAAGGGATTCTAGCATACAAGATAGTTGACTAGCTAGATATCCACAATTCAACTACAGGTTCCCCACGTGGATTCAGGCGACACGGATCAAGTCTTACCAATTTGCTGGAATTTTTCCATGAAATGCTGAGTGAGTATGACAAAAGTAAAGCCACAGACATCCTATGCTTAGATTTTCAAAAATATTTTGACAAACTGCCTCATTGCAGGCTAATGTCAAAAGTGAGTGCACTAGGTATCAATACAAAGGTCACAAATTGGATAGAAAGTTGGCTAACAGGTAGACAACAACAAGTGGTAATCAAAGGTGTTTCTTCTGAGTGGACTCCAATCACTTCTGGAGTTCCACAGGGATCTGTCCTTGGCCCACTACTGTTTATCATATATGTCAATGACATCGATATTGGTCTGTTGAGTGTGATCTCCAAGTTTGCAGATGACATAAAGCTTAGAATGAATGTGAAAGACCCCAAAGGGGTTGAACAGCTCAGGATGGACCTCAACAGACTGGGTGAATGGTCGGAGACACGGCAAATGCCTCTAAACTTAAACTTGGAAAAGTGCAAGGTGATTCATATCGGCCAAACAAACCCCAATTCAGGCTATTCACTATTGGGAATGCCTATGGAAGTGACTGACTTGGAAAAGGATTTGGGTGTTCTGATTAGCAGTGACCTAAAGTTTTCCAAGTAGTGCATTGAAGTAAATAAGAAAGCTCAGAAATGATTGTGCTATATTAAGAGGCAATTTAAGTATAGAAATAAGGAAATAGTCCTCACACTTTACAACACTCTGATACAGCCTCTCCTGGAGTATGCTGTTCAATTCTGGTCTCCAGCACTCAGGAAAGATATAGAGCGACTAGAAAGAACACAAGCTAGAGCTACACAGCTTATTCCATCGCTTAGAAGAATGAACTATGAGGACCGGTTGAGAGCTCTTGATCTCTTCCCATTGGAGACACGCACACTACGAAGTCAGCTCATTGAAGTTTTTAAAATACTTAAAGGGTTTGACAATGTGGATTATAGCAAATGTTTAGGCTCAATATGAATACAACACGCAACCATGGCGGGAAATTATAATGAAAAGGTTCAGCACTAGTATTTGTGAAAACTTTTTCACAAATAAGATTTGTTCTACCTGGAACAAACTTACCTCCAAAGTTGTAAATAGTTCTTCAGTAGAGCAGTTCAAGAAGAGTGATAGTATTTTGCACACTGTAAAGAATGTAGTGCACTAAACGGTCTCTCTTCTTCCACTTCGAGTATCTCCTCGGAATGGACCGCAAGGTCTCTGAGATACTAACTATTCCTTGTAACTTTTTGTAACACTCTCTCTCTCTCAGTACAGAAACAATTGGTAACTTCCAGTGCTGACCAACCTCCAGCACACACACGGCCATTTGATGTAGCTACCGCTTGTTTACCCGAGCTCTCTCTCTCTCTCTCCTGCATGCTTATCTCACATTTTTCTTGTGTAAAAGTTTCCATCTGTTTTCATCCTGCAAGACTTCCAGCAGGTGACACGATTTATATTCTTCTCTCTCTGTCCTCCATCTCACCCTTCCTCCTCTCTCTATCTCGCTTTCTCTCTCTCTCTCTCTCCCACAGTACAGTAAACAATAGGTAACCACCTCTGTGCTGACCAACCTGCAGCACACACACGGCCACTTGATGTACTGTACCCACCGCTTACATGTTTACCCGAGCTCACAGTACAGTCCCCTTTACACGAACCCGAACCCGAACACGAACCCGAGCTCACAGTAAAGTTCCCTTCACACAAACGATTTTACCGTCATTTTTTTATGAGCAACTTTTTCTTGGACTATTTTAAGACACTTTCGCATTGGCAGATCGAGGGTAGATTATGTTACAGATAGTTACATTATCATGACAACGCCTTATGCTCGGTTCACACTAGTCCTTTTTCAGACATTTTTGTTTTTGTTTTTGTCAGGCACCTTCTGAAATGAAGATACATATTGTTGCAGTCTCTTACAATCATATATAGTCAGTCTAGTTGTCGATTCCAATGTGACGATGCCAAAAAACAGTAAGCTAAAAAACTTGTTCACCGAAAATTAACATCGCCTTAAAGCCCGATATCACACGGAACCTTCTACCTACAACACTTTTCCGGCAATATTTTTGGTATATTTTGCACTGGTGTCGGAAATTACAGTAGACTGAAGATGCATTATTTTAGGTGACAGGTGGCAAGGTGTTGATATAGAGGATAATAAAAGGTATGGAAGTTGCAATAGCAGAAGAGCAGTGCGGATTTAGGAGGGGAACAGGGTGTGTGGATCAGATGTTTGCAGTAAGACAGCTTTGTGAGAATTATTTAGAGAAGCATAAGGAAATATTTTGGGCTTTTATGGAGTTGGAAAAAAATATATGCTGCGAGAAAATTAGCTGTGTAACTCCACCCTAAAGCCGATGTCACACGATTGCTATTTCTGGCACTTTTTCTGGCATTTGTGGCCTGACATCGTCTGAAATCAAGCTATATGTTATTCCAGTCTCTTGAAATTATTAACCTTCAGTCTAGTTGTCGATTCCTATGCGAAAATGCCAAAAGGTTGCACATGAACAAACTTATTCATCGAATTTGGCGAGAAAAAGCGTTAACCACTTTCGTACGAGCGAGGTCTTTTTAATTTGATTCTGGCAATATTTAGACAATGTTGTACAGTTTAGGAAGGGTCTGCGCTAATGAAAAAGGGTTAAATGAAATTGAGGGAACCCTGTTAATTGCTAGAGGCCCTTTTTAAACTGAATACAATCGTCGAATAGAAGCCAAAATCAATGTGTCAGGACGGCTCCGGTACTGAACGGGTTAAGGGGCAGTGGCTATTTGTGTTGGTCTATTTATATCTTGATTCATATATTTGTTTCAGTTTCCTCGTTAAACCTCCATCAAACGTAAACAAAAAAAACACCCCCTAGAAACCCCTTCAAGATATATTTGTACATTTGTCGGTAGAAAAATGTTCCGGCCTAAGGCCTCTTCCTCATAAAATTAGTCTTTCTATCGCTCGCCAGGAAAAAATAGATACCTACTGTAATACCTAATGGCACGTAAGGTCTTAAATTTGACAACGAAATGGGGTGATAGGTGTTTAAATCGCTAAACTATAGTGGGCAAACATCTTTAAATCTCAAAAGAAATTGGGCTAAACATGAGGGAGAAGGGGGTCCCGAAAAACAACCCCTCTCCTCCCCCCCCCCCCCCCCTTCAGCTGTATTATTGCAATGTGTCAGGTTATACCCCGTACAAAACTGGCTCTTCACGGTCTTAACCCCTTCTGTACCGGTGACATCTTTTTAAGTTTAATCTAGCTATATTTAGACGATTTTGTGCAGTTTAAGAAGGATCTGGGGTAGTAAAAATGGTTAAGCGAGGTAGATCGAAGCCTGTTAATTGCTGGAGGTCCCTTTTCAGCTGAGTATAATCGTCTAACAGTAGCCAGAATAAAGTTAAAAGGACGGTACCGGTACTGAACGGGTTAAAGTTTTCTGCTGCTGTGGTTAAGGCTCATCACCACCTCCTACGTTAGATGCTTGTTGTCATAGCTTTAAGGAGGGATGGTTGGTTTTCAGCTGCTGTGGTTAAGGCTCATCACCACCTCCTACGTTAGATGCTTGTTGTCATAGCTTTAAGGAGGGATGGTTGGTTTTCAGCTGCTGTGGTTAAGGCTCATCACCACCTCCTACGTTAGATGCTTGTTGTCATAGCTTTAAGGAGGGATGGTTGGTTTTCAGCTGCTGTGGTTAAGGCTCATCACCACCTCCTACGTTAGATGCTTGTTGTCATAGCTTTAAGGAGGGATGGTTGGTTTTCAGCTGCTGTGGTTAAGGCTCATCACCACCTCCTACGTTAGATGCTTGTTGTCATAGCTTTAAGGAGGGATGGTTGGTTTTCAGCTGCTGTGGTTAAGGCTCATCACCACCTCCTACGTTAGATGCTTGTTGTCATAGCTTTAAGGAGGGATGGTTGGTTTTCAGCTGCTGTGGTTAAGGCTCATCACCACCTCCTACGTTAGATGCTTGTTGTCATAGCTTTAAGGAGGGATGGTTGGTTTTCAGCTGCTGTGGTTAAGGCTCATCACCACCTCCTACGTTAGATGCTTGTTGTCATAGCTTTAAGGAGGGATGGTTGGTTTTCAGCTGCTGTGGTTAAGGCTCATCACCACCTCCTACGTTAGATGCTTGTTGTCATAGCTTTAAGGAGGGATGGTTGGTTTTCAGCTGCTGTGGTTAAGGCTCATCACCACCTCCTACGTTAGATGCTTGTTGTCATAGCTTTAAGGAGGGATGGTTGTTTTCAGCTGCTGTGGTTAAGGCTCATCACCACCTCCTACGTTAGATGCTTGTTGTCATAGCTTTAAGGAGGGATGGTTGGTTTTCAGCTGCTGTGGTTAAGGCTCATCACCACCTCCTACGTTAGATGCTTGTTGTCATAGCTTTAAGGAGGGATGGTTGGTTTTCAGCTGCTGTGGTTAAGGCTCATCACCACCTCCTACGTTAGATGCTTGTTGTCATAGCTTTAAGGAGGGATGGTTGGTTTTCAGCTGCTGTGGTTAAGGCTCATCACCACCTCCTACGTTAGATGCTTGTTGTCATAGCTTTAAGGGGATGGTTGGTTTTCAGCTGCTGTGGTTAAGGCTCATCACCACCTCCTACGTTAGATGCTTGTTGTCATAGCTTTAAGGGGATGGTTGGTTTTCAGCTGCTGTGGTTAAGGCTCATCACCACCTCCTACGTTAGATGCTTGTTGTCATAGCTTTAAGGAGGGATGGTTGGTTTTCAGCTGCTGTGGTTAAGGCTCATCACCACCTCCTACGTTAGATGCTTGTTGTCATAGCTTTAAGGAGGGATGGTTGGTTTTCAGCTGCTGTGGTTAAGGCTCATCACCACCTCCTACGTTAGATGCTTGTTGTCATAGCTTTAAGGAGGGATGGTTGGTTTTCAGCTGCTGTGGTTAAGGCTCATCACCACCTCCTACGTTAGATGCTTGTTGTCATAGCTTTAAGGAGGGATGGTTGGTTTTCAGCTGCTGTGGTTAAGGCTCATCACCACCTCCTACGTTAGATGCTTGTTGTCATAGCTTTAAGGAGGGATGGTTGGTTTTCAGCTGCTGTGGTTAAGGCTCATCACCACCTCCTACGTTAGATGCTTGTTGTCATAGCTTTAAGGAGGGATGGTTGGTTTTCAGCTGCTGTGGTTAAGGCTCATCACCACCTCCAACGTTAGATGCTTGTTGTCATAGCTTTAAGGAGGGATGGTTGGTTTTCAGCTGCTGTGGTTAAGGCTCATCACCACCTCCTACGTTAGATGCTTGTTGTCATAGCTTTAAGGACGGATGGTTGGTTTTCAGCTGCTGTGGTTAAGGCTCATCACCACCTCCTACGTTAGATGCTTGTTGTCATAGCTTTAAGGAGGGATGGTTGGTTTTTCTAGGCCACCTCACCCTCCCCACCACCATTCTCACTCATGTTTAGCCCCATTAATTTTCACATTTTAAGATGTTTGGCCCATTAGTTTGGTGATTCCTAGACTTTTCACCCTATTTCTTTGTCAATATTTGGACCTTTCGTGCCATTTAGGTGTTGATTTTTTATTCATGGTGAGCGATAGCGAGTCTGTAGTTTAGGAGGAATCAGCCTTCGGCCAGGACATTTTTCTAAAGAAAATGTTTCAAATATATCTCAAATGTGTGTCTTTGGGCTATTTTTTAAAGCTGGATGGAGGTCTTGGGAGGAAACTAATAGTAATAAATAATTATATAATGAAATAGATAAGTAAATATATGAACAAATACAAACAAATAAATACACATCTTCCCTTAAGGGATTCCGAGGTATTACTGGATTTACTTTAGAGGCGGTGTCACACAAGCGATTATTCCGTAAATGTTTACAGGCAATTGTTGTCTGGCAGATTGGAAATAGAAGGTCCATAATAATTAAACTAGCTAGCATAATCTACCTTCGATCTAGTTTCCGATTCCAATGCGAAAGAGCCTTGAACTAGTACGAACAAAACAATTGCTCGTCGACAATTGCCTGAAAATGCGCTCGTGTGACACCACCTGAAGTAGGGCCCTCCTCAAACATAGATATGTTCATACTCATTTAAGGGGGTAGTTGCTATTTTGTTGGTCTATATATTTGTACATTTTTCATTAGAAAAAAGGCCCAGCCGAAGGCCGGTTCCTCTTAAATTAACAGGCTCGCTATCACTCGCCAGGAAAAAAATCTACACCTAAATGGCACAAAAGGTCTTACACCTGACAACGAAATGTGGTGAATGGTGTTCAAGCTAAACTCTTCGCTCAAACTTTTGCTAGAAACTCCACCTTGGATGATTCCGGTGCTATTCCTCCCTCTCCGCCCTCCTCTCTCTTACTTATGCCTAATATCCTAATCTCTTCTAAAGATGTACTTTCTACCCTCTCTGGGCTTAACACTAATAAGGCGTACGGTCCGGACGGTGTTCCTCCTGTTGTTCTCAAAAACTGTGCTTCCGTGCTGACTCCCTGCCTAGGCAAACTCTTTCGTCTCTGTGTATCCTCTAACGTCTTCCCTTCATGCTGGAAGTTTGCTCACATTCAACCTGTCCCAAAGAAGGGTGACCGCTCTCAACCCTCCAACTATCGTCCAATTGCTCTTATCTCTTGTCTTTCTAAAGTTTTTGAAACTATTCTTGCTTCCAAATTTCTTAAGCATTTCTCTTCTCATAATCTGCTCTCAGATCGCCAGTATGGCTTCCTTAAGGGTCGCTCTACTGGTGATCTTCTTTCATATCTTACTAACTCTTGGTCATCCTCCTTTCGGTACTTCGGTGAGACTTTTTCTATTGCACTAGACATATCGAAAGCCTTCCATAGAGTCTGGCATAAATCTTTAATTTCTAAACTACCCTCCTTCGGTTTCTATCCCTCCATCTGTGCCTTTGTCTCTAATTTCCTTTCCGGCCGTTCCATAGCTGCGGTTGTGGACGGCCATTGTTCACTTCCTCACCCTATAAACTCCGGTGTTCCTCAGGGCTCTGTCCTATCTCCTATTCTATTTCTAATTTTTATAAATGATCTCCTTAACTGTACCTTAATTCCCATCCATTCATACGCAGACGACTCAACCTTACACTACTCCATTAGTTTTTCAGAACGCCCCAGCCAGCAATCCCTCAACGACAAACGTAATGAAGCCATAGAACTCTTAAATTCTGATCTAAATACTATTTCCAATTGGGACAGAGAAAACCTTGTTAACTTTAATGCTTCCAAAACCCAATTTCTCCATCTATCTACCCGTCAGGATCTCCCAGCGGACTATCCCTTATTCTTCAACAATACAAAAATTGACCCTTCATCTTCTCTCAATATTCTTGGTGTCTCTTTTTCTTCTGCTCTCATTTGGAAGGACCATATTACCAGTCTTGCTAAGGCAGCCTCCCAGAAGCTGGGTGTGCTCAACCGCCTTAGGGGGTTCTTTTTCCCCTGCACAGCTTCTTGCTCTGTACAGGGGCATAGTGCGCCCTTGTATTGAGTATTGTTCACATGTGTGGGGAGGTTCCTCTCACACCGCTCTCCTAGACAAAGTTGAAAGGAAGGCCTTTCGTATCATTAACTCCCGTCCACTCACCAACTCTCTGCAATCTCTCTCTCTCTCCGCCGCAATGTTGCATCTCTCTCGCTATTCTATCGCTACTATAATAATCAGTGTTCCTCAGAGCTATCCCAGTGCATACCACCTCCTTTACGTAGGGCACGTGGTACCCGTCTTGCAACTCAATCCCACCCCTACTCTGTGCAACTCTCCAACCCAAGAGTGAAACGTTACTCTCAAACTTTCTTCTACTCAACATCTGAGCTCTGGAACTCTCTCCCAGAATCGGTCTTTCCCTCTTCCTATGACTTAAATTGCTTCAAACTCCGTGTGTCCAGGCATTTTGGCTCGAACGTCCCTTGATTTTGGCCCTGTCACTCTTTCAACTATGGGGGAGGCACTCGCTATAGGCAGTTATGCCTTTTGCCTCCCTCAATCACATAGAAAAAAAAAAAAAAAAAATCGCCAAACTAATGGGTCAAATGTCTTAACATTTCAAAAGTAATGGGGCTACACACGAGGGAGAAGGGGATCCCGAATTACGAACCAACCCACCTTAATGAAAGAATGGGGAGACTTCGTCCATTATAATATTAAGCTGATCTCAATTTCTACTGAATTCAAAATATATCTACGTTTTCAAAACCCCTTCAGCACCATAACGCCCTTTTCAAAACACCTTCAGCACCATAACGCCCTTTTCAAAATACCTTCAGCACCATAACGCCCTTTTCAAAACACCTTCAGCACCATAACGCCCTTTTCAAAACACCTTCAGCACCATAACGCCCTTTTCAAAACACCTTCAGCACCATAACGCCCTTTTCAAATCCCCTTCAGCACCATAACGCCCTTTTCAAAACCCCTTCAGCACCATAACGCCCTTTTCAAAACACCTTCAGCACCATAACGCCCTTTTCAAAACACCATCAGCACCATAACGCCCTTTTCAAAACACCTTCAGCACCATAACGCCATTTTCAAAACACCTTCAGCACCATAACGCCCTTTTCAAAACACCTTCAGCACCATAACGCCCTTTTCAAAACACCTTCAGCACCATAACGCCCTTTTTCAAAACACCTTCAGCACCATAACGCCCTTTTCAAAACACCTTCAGCACCATAACGCCCTTTTCAAAACACCTTCAGCACCATAACGCCCTTTTCAAAACACCTTCAGCACCATAACGCCCTTTTCAAAACACCTTCAGCACCATAACGCCCTTTTCAAAACACCTTCAGCACCATAACACCCTTTTCAAAACACCTTCAGCACCATAACACCCTTTTCAAAACACCTTCAGCACCATAACGCCCTTTTCAAAACACCTTCAGCACCATAACGCCCTTTTCAAAACACCTTCAGCACCATAACGCCCTTTTCAAAATACCTTCAGCACCATAACGCCCTTTTCAAAACACCTTCAGCACCATAACGCCCTTTTCAAAGCACCTTCAGCACCATAACGCCCTTTTCAAAACACCTTCAGCACCATAACGCCCTTTTCAAAACACCTTCAGCACCATAACGCCCTTTTCAAAGCACCTTCAGCACCATAACGCCCTTTTCAAAGCACCTTCAGCACCATAACGCCCTTTTCAAAACACCTTCAGCACCATAACGCCCTTTTACTTTTGAAAACTGGCTAACACTAGATGATGTTATGCAGTTTAAGAAGGACCCATGTTATTAAGAGGGTTCATTGAGACTGTATTTAGCCATTGGAGTCGTATAGGTAGATTACAAACTAAAGAAAATCGTCTAACGATACCCAGAATATGATGACAAATACGTAATGGGGGTGAAGGGGTTAATGGTGATATATGATACCTTTCGGCTGAGTTGGGATACAGTTGGCTTGAAGTGGTGGTGACAGGAAACGCAGCTCAGGACAACAACAGGCCAAGAACATTATGATCTTACCGGATTATTATTAATTTGTTTTCTCACCGTAAATCAGCTGCAGAGCCCGTGAACTTCCGTTAACTTAAAAACAAAAACTCACATTGGATAAAATATACCAAATAATAATCTACTTTTACTCCCAACACCAAGCACCTCCCAATGAAATGAATTATAGAATGTGCTCCACCCGGGAATAGAACCTGAGTTACCACATACAGATCTTGAACACTCTAACCATTACACCATCAAGACAGTTTTAACAGTTATCAAATAAGCTAAAATACATTGATAATAATTGTACGAAAATTGAGATTATCTTAACAATTGATTTATACTTCAACACTTGGCTAATTTAATACAAATATGCCAAAGAAAAAACGACCAGGAATTTCATATTTTCAGCTAATAATATATGCCGGAAGGATATATTTTATCTCTAGTTCATGATTTCCTGTACTAACCACAACTCTCAGCATAGCATATCCTGGTTCAGGTAGTCTGATTTGCTTGGAATGTGCATAACCTGTTTCATACCCAATACTAACAAATTATTGCTATAACCTTGACATATAGGGCCTTGAGGCTAACTATAGTCTATACTTGTCAACCTGACGAATTTGCACTTAGTTCATTTGAGCTAGAAACTTTGCTAAGTGGTGATTGGTTAATGGTATTGTGTTGTATATGTTTTGTGTTTGGTTTCTCAAACAAAGAACCACTAGCAAATTTGTTCCAAGTAGAGTTATTAAGTTCAACATGACCAAGTGTAAAAGTGTGAAAAGGAACAACTTGAGATAGTTCGGCCATGTAGAACGTATGGGTAGCGAGAGAATGACTATGAGAGTGTACGAGAGTAAAGTGGAAGGACAGAGAGGGAGAGGTAGACCAAGAGAGAGGTGGAAGGATGGAAAGGAGAAGTATATGCGTGAAAGTTGTGCTGGGTGGAAGGAAGGACGACGACTGAATGGGAACAGAGGTGCACGGGGGAGTTTCCTTAGTGGCCACCCATTCGGGGATCACGGCGTCCGACAATACATAGATAGATAGATATTTTCGCCAGGTTAAAACAAAAGATTATAATACAAACTGTCCATTGCGTGATAAAACCTCGTTGAACTGATAAAACAGTATGTGTAGCAACGTATATTTTCAAGCAAGAATTATTTCAGAGGGCATAAGGAGAAATAATTGTCTTCAAAGTATTGTTAAAACATTACCAAGGAGTTGGGTATGTTAAGGGGGTAGTGCATGGTTTTTCATCTATCTATCTATATATATATATATATATATATATATATATATATATATATATATATATATATATATATATATATATATTTTCTTTAATACATACGAGGTTGAAAGAAATGGCAATTTCTGCGTTGGAAATTGTATTATTCAAAGTTTCCAGGTCTCTGATGAGTTTTCGCTGGGTGGCAGGAAGTAGATGAAGGAGATGAGCAAAATTCATGGTGGTACAGGGTTACATTACAGTACATGAAGATACAGGATATACGACGCGTTTCACTGGACAACCAGCATTATCAAGTAAGGAAGGAATAATATAAAAGGTAAACAGGAAGGGTATATATAGAGGGTGGAGGATCAGAGGAGGCGGAAAACAGGGGGCAAAAGTCTGCTATTGGTGGAAGGGTAAACTAGGAGAGAGAAAGGGGGTAACCGCTTCACGCATGCGCACTGGATGCGGGATGGTGGTCAGTAGGTGGGGTCGAAGCTGATTGGCTGCGTGTCGAGGGGCGTGGCCTAAGTTGTGTGGCGCCTGCAGAAGACGAAGCTGAAGGAGGTAGCGCGGGGGGCTGCGTCAAGGGCACCAGGGGGCGAGGAGGGGTGTTAGGTCCTGTAGGGTAGTGCCTTTTGGCAGAAGGAAGGATCTGAAGGTCCAGAGTTTGGTTGTTGATGTTGGGATGTAAGGCTTGGATATATAAAGCTTCGAGTATAGGTAATCTCCTTTGGTCACTTTCTTTATCGAGTATGGTGGTGTGTTTCTCTAACTCGTTGCGTGTGAGGTGAGGGTGGTTAGGGGTGAGATAGTGGTCTTTGATGGCTCCAGCCTGAAGGTGAAGAGTTAACTGACGTGAAAGACGAGTCTGCGTCATACCAATATAGGAATGAGGTCCACAGTCCTCATAATTACAGGTATGTTGGTAAATGACGTGATCGTCGGTCATCGGGCTCTTTATCTTGGTGGAGGCTGGTTTGTTGCGGAGAACGAGGTTGGAGGTCTTGGGGGATTTGTAATAAATTATTTTAATTTGATTTTGTTTTCCGGGTTGGTTGGGTGGACATGCTTGGAGATTATTTCTTTTAAGACGGCCTCGTCATTTTTGTGTTCAGAGGACATGTAATTGCGGTAGAAGATCTTAATTTCATTGGGGGGGTCAATGTTGGGAGGGCTTTGGGTGTACCATTTTTCAAGATGGTGGTTGATGGTGCTGGAGATGTCGGAGTTGGAGTATCCGTTATTTACTAAAACTTGGGATAGTCTTTCTAGTTCCTGGTGGGTGTCGGCCCAGGTAGAGCAGTGCGTGAGGGCTCTCCTAACATAGGCGGAGATGGAGGATAGAAGATAACGGCGGGGGCATTCACTATCGCCGTTGAGGCATTGTCCTGTGTTAGTTGGTTTAATGTAGATGGTGGTTTTGAACCCATGGTCGTTCAGAGCTACGAGGATGTCGAGGAAGGGGAGTTGTCCATTGTTAGATTTTTCAAAGGTGAAGTTAAGTCCGGAGGAGGTCATGAAGCGACGCTGGAGTTCCTGTAGTTCGTGGAGGTCCTTGATTTGCACGAATATGTCATCCACGTATCTACAGTAGACGGCGGGTCGTTGGGCAGCTAGGAGCTCTTCCTCGATGGTACCCATGAAAAAGTTCGCAAAAAGAACTCCTAGGAGTTCTGAAAAAGTTCGCAAAAAGAACTCCTAGGAGTTCTTTTTGCGAACTTTTTCATGGGTACCATCGAGGAAGAGCTCCTAGCTGCCCAACGACCCGCCGTCTACTGTAGATACGTGGATGACATCTTCGTGCAAATCAAGGACCTCCACGAACTACAGGAACTCCAGCGTCGCTTCATGACCTCCTCCGGACTTAACTTCACCTTTGAAAAATCTAACAATGGACAACTCCCCTTCCTCGACATCCTCGTAGCTCTGAACTACCATGGGTTCAAAACCACCGTCTACATTAAACCAACTAACACAGGACAATGCCTCAACGGCGATAGTGAATGCCCCCGCCGTTATCTTCTATCCTCCATCTCCGCCTATGTTAGGAGAGCCCTCACGCACTGCTCTACCTGGGCCGACACCCACCAGGAACTAGAAAGACTATCCCAAGTTTTAGTAAATAACGGATACTCCAACTCCGACATCTCCAGCACCATCAACCACCATCTTGAAAAATGGTACACCCAAAGCCCTCCCAACATTGACCCCCCCCAATGAAATTAAGATCTTCTACCGCAATTACATGTCCTCTGAACACAAAAATGACGAGGCCGTCTTAAAAGAAATAATCTCCAAGCATGTCCACCCAACCAACCCGGAAAACAAAATCAAATTAATAATTTATTACAAATCCCCCAAGACCTCCAACCTCGTTCTCCGCAACAAACCAGCCTCCACCAAGATAAAGAGCCCGATGACCGATGATCACGTCATTTACCAACATACCTGTAATTATGAGGACTGTGGACCTCATTCCTATATTGGTATGACGCAGACTCGTCTTTCACGTCGGTTAACTCTTCACCTTCAGGCTGGAGCCATCAAAGACCACTATCTCACCCCTAACCACCCTCACCTCACACGCAACGAGTTAGAGAAACACACCACCATACTCGATAAAGAAAGTGACCCAAGGAGATTACCTATACTCGAAGCTTTATATATCCAAGCCTTACATCCCAACATCAACAACCAAACTCTGGACCTTCAGATCCTTCCTTCTGCCAAAAGGCACTACCCTACAGGACCTAACACCCCTCCCGGCCCCGGTGCCCTTGACGCAGCCCCCCGCGCTACCTCCTTCAGCTTCGTCTTCTGCAGGCGCCACACAACTTAGGCCACGCCCCTCGACACGCAGCCAATCAGCTTCGACCCCACCTACTGACCACCATCCCGCATCCAGTGCGCATGCGTGAAGCGGTTACCCCCTTTCTCTCTCCTAGTTTACCCTTCCACCAATAGCAGACTTTTGCCCCCTGTTTTCCGCCTCCTCTGATCCTCCACCCTCTATATATACCCTTCCTGTTTACCTTTTATATCATTCCTTCCTTACTTGATAATGCTGGTTGTCCAGTGAAACGCGTCCATCGTATATCCTGTATCTTCATGTACTGTAATGTAACCCTGTACCACCATGAATTTTGCTCATCTCCTTCATCTACTTCCTGCCACCCATCGAAAACTCATCAGAGACCTGGAAACTTTGAATAATAAAATTTCCAACGCAGAAATTGCCATTTCTTTCAACCTCGTATGTATTAAAGAAAATGTATTACCTGGCTTTACCAACATATATATATATATATATATATATATATATATATATATATATATATATATATACTGTATATATATAATTATATATATATATATATATATATATATATATATATATATATATATATATATATATATATATATATATAAAGTATTTATTTATTCATATATGATTGAGTTTCATCGCCAGACCTCCATCAGACGTAACAAAATCACCCCCTAGACCCCATTTCAAGATATATATGTACATATTCCGGTAGAAAAATATCCCGGCCGAAGGCCGGTTCCTTAAAAATTACAGGCTGGCTATCGCTCGCCAGGAATAAATACACTCCTAAATGGCAGGAAAGGTCTTTATATTTACAAAGAAATGAGGCGAAAGGTTTCAAAATCGCCAAACTATCAGAACTAACGTCTGAAAGTCTCTAAGCGAATATGCTAAATATGAGGGAGAAGGGGGTAAAACAAAAATTACGAGCCCCTTAAATGAATGTAAGCGTGCCCACAATGTAGGCTTACACCGGATTTCAAATCTCAGAAAAAAATGTGATAAGTCTAAGCAATAGTAATTTGTTGTGTCTCGCCCCCCCCCCCCCCAAAAAAAAAAAAAAAAAAAAAAAAATATATATATATATATATATATTACATACTTGAATAAATACATACATAACAAATAATATATATACAGAAATAAACAAAAGATTGGTCAATAAATAATATGTAAATATATACATGTATATACATTTTTGTCTCGTTTCCTTCCGATGTAACCAAATATCAGTGCACCAGAAGCACTATAGGCAACTGTATAATATTATCAGATAATGGATAATCTTATAAAATAATATATCCATGGTAGTAGACATATGAAAATACTTATTACATATGGTATCCATTAACCATTTCTGTACCACTGACGTATTTTAATATTTTATTCTGGCTACTATTAGAAGATTTTATTCAGTTTACAAAGGGCCTCCAGCAATAACCAGGCTTCGAAATATCTCACTTAAGCATTTTTACTACCACAGATCCTTCTTAAACTCTAAACAATCCTGAGAATAAAGCTAGAATAAGATTAACAAGACGTCGCCGGTACAGAAGGAGTTATAGCCAGTATATTTTCAACTGACGGTCAATTGCAAACTCCGTATCATGATTACTGAGGTATTACGATAATTTTATAGCGAAGTTTGTTGTTACTTATTAAAACTTGGTATTTATATGATGCATAGACATATAATAGTTTATATGATGCATAGACATATAGTAGTTTATATGATGCATAGACATATAGTAGTTTATATGATGCATAGACATATAGTAGTTTATATGATGCATAGACATATAGTAGTTTATATGATGCATAGACATATAGTAGTTTATATGATGCATAGACATATAGTAGTTTATATGATGCATAGACATATAGTAGTTTATATGATGCATAGACATATAGTAGTTTATATGATGCATAGACATATAGTAGTTTATATGATGCATAGACATATAGTAGTTTATATGATGCATAGACATATAGTAGTTTATATGATGCATAGACATATAGTAGTTTATATGATGCATAGACATATAGTAGTTTATATGATGCATAGACATATAGTAGTTTATATGATGCATAGACTTATAGTAGTTTATATGATGCATAGACATATAGTAGTTTATATGATGCATAGACATATAGTAGTTTTATATATTGCCATTAACCACTTTTGTAACGGTGATGTCTTTTTAATTTTCCCCTAGTTATATTCAGACGATAGTGTGCAGTTTAAAAAGGATCTGTGGTATAAAATCGGGTTACATGAGATAGTTTGAAGCCTGTTTATTGCTGGAGGCCCATTTTAAACTGAACAAAATTGTCTAATAATAGCCAGAATAAAGTTAAAAGGACGGCACCGGTAGTATAAGGATTAAATATCTAGAAATTGGCTACTAAAGGATTCAATTTACCCTCAGCTGGAAAACATACAGTAGACTATGAGAGTGCAGCACAAAAATGTCTAATGCTCTCTGGATGGGACATCTGCTCATTTCATAGCCCAAAACTTGGGGCCGTCGTCGCATGGGGCAAAACTAAACCTCGACTTGACACGTGCGAGAGAAGTTCATCAGACCAGCCCATCTTAACCCTATTAGTTTGGTCTCGCCTTTCTTTACTTTATTCTGACTATGGTTAAACGATTATAGTAAATTTAAGAGGCATGTGTGAGAGTAAAGTGGAATGTCGAAATTCCGTATATACAGACCTACGGGAGCCGATAGCCGTAGCCGCGCTCTATATCTTGGCAGCTCTATGCCCTTACATTCCAACAATTTCTCTTCCTCGTCTTTCCCTCCCCTTTCCCACTCTGATGGCACAACCATCACTTCTTCCTCTGACAAAGCTAAACTCTTCGCTCAAACTTTTGCTAGAAACTCCACCTTGGATGATTCCGGTGCTATTCCTCCCTCTCCGCCATCCTCTCTCTTACTTATGCCTAATATCCTAATCTCTTCTAAAGATGTACTTTCTACCCTCTCTGGGCTTAACACTAATAAGGCGTACGGTCCGGACGGTGTTCCTCCTGTTGTTCTCAAAAACTGTGCTTCCGTGCTGACTCCCTGCCTAGGCAAACTCTTTCGTCTCTGTCTATCCTCTAACGTCTTCCCTTCATGCTGGAAGTTTGCTCACATTCAACCTGTCCCAAAGAATGGTGACCGCTCTCAACCATCCAACTATCGTCCAATTGCTCTTATCTCTTGTCTTTCTAAAGTTTTTGAAACTATTCTTGCTTCCAAATTTCTTAAGCATTTCTCTTCTCATAATCTGCTCTCAGATCGCTAGTATGGCTTCCTTAAGGGTCGCTCTACTGGTGATCTTCTTTCATATCTTACTAACTCTTGGTCATCCTCCTTTCGGGACTTCGGTGAGACTTTTTCTATTGCACTAGACATATCGAAAGCCTTCGATAGAGTCTGGCATAAATCTTTAATTTCTAAACTACCCTCCTTCGGTTTCTATCCCTCCATCTGTGCCTTTGTCTCTAATTTCCTTTCCGGCCGTTCCATAGCTGCGGTTGTGGACGGCCATTGTTCACTTCCTCACCCTATAAACTCCGGTGTTCCTCAGGGCTCTGTCCTATCTCCTATTCTCTTTCTAATTTTTATAAATGATCTCCTTAACTGTACCTTAATTCCCATCCATTCATACGCAGACGACTCAACCTTACACTACTCCATTAGTTTTTCAGAACGCCCCAGCCAGCAATCCCTCAACGACAAACGTAATGAAGCCATAGAACTCTTAAATTCTGATCTAAATACTATTTCCAATTGGGGCAGAGAAAACCTTGTTAACTTTAATGCTTCCAAAACCCAATTTCTCCATCTATCTACCCGTCAGGATCTCCCAGCGGACTATCCCTTATTCTTCAACAATACAAAAATCAACCCTTCATCTTCTCTCAATATTCTTGGTGTCGCTTTTTCTTCTGCTCTCATTTGGAAGGACCATATTACCAGTCTTGCTAAGGCAGCCTCCCAGAAGCTGGGTGTGCTCAACCGCCTTAGGGGGTTCTTTTCCCCTGCACAGCGTCTTGCTCTGTACAGGGGCATAGTGCGCCCTTGTATTGAGTATTGTTCACATGTGTGGGGAGGTTCCTCTCACACCGCTCTCCTAGACAAAGTTGAAAGGAAGGCCTTTCGTATCATTAACTCCCGTCCACTCACCAACTCTCTGCAATCTCTCTCTCTCTGCAGCAATGTTGCATCTCTCTCGCTATTCTATCGCTACTATAATAATCAGTGTTCCTCAGAGCTATCCCAGTGCATACCACCTCCTTTACGTAGGGCACGTGGTACCCGTCTTGCAACTCAATCCCACCCCTACTCTGTGCAACTCTCCAACCCAAGAGTGAAACGTTACTCTCAAACTTTCTTCTACTCAACATCTGAGCTCTGGAACTCTCTCCCAGAATCAGTCTTTCCCTCTTCCTATGACTTAAATTGCTTCAAACTCCGTGTGTCCAGGCATTTTGGCTCTAACGTCCCTTGATTTTGGCCCTGTCACTCTTTCAACTATGGGGGAGGCACTCGCTATAGGCAGTTATGCCTTTTGCCTCCCTCAATCACATAGATAAAAAAAAAACAAAAAAAAAAA
Source organism: Paralithodes platypus (assembly GCA_032716605.1). Taxonomy (NCBI): domain Eukaryota; kingdom Metazoa; phylum Arthropoda; class Malacostraca; order Decapoda; family Lithodidae; genus Paralithodes; species Paralithodes platypus. The sequence goes on along the minus strand of CM064509.1, from coordinate 14,249,728 downwards.
ATATACAGACTTACGGGAGCCGATAAGCGTAGCCGCGCTCTATATCTTGGCAGCTCTATGCCTTTACATTCCGTATATACAGACCTACGGGAGTCGATAGCCATAGCCGCGCTCTATATCATGGCAGCTCTATGCCCTTACATTCCGTATATACAGACCTACGGGAGCCGATAGCCGTAGCCGCGCTCTATATCTTGGCAGCTCTATGCCTTTACATTCTGTATATACAGACCTACGGGAGCCGATAGCCGTAGCCGCGCTCTATATCTTGGCAGCTCTATGCCTTTACATTCCGTATATACAGACCTACGGGAGCCGATAGCCGTAGCCGCGCTCTATATCTTGGCAGCTCTATGCCTTTACATTCCGTATATACAGACCTACGGGAGCCGATAGCCGTAGCCGCGCTCTATATCTTGGCAGCTCTATGCCTTTACATTCCGTATATAGAGACCTACGGGAGCCGATAGCCGTAGCCGCGCTCTATATCTTGGCAGCTCTATGCCTTTACATTCCGTATATACAGACCTACGGGAGCCGATAGCCGTAGCCGCGCTCTATATCTTGGCAGCTCTATGCCTTTACATTCCGTATATACAGACCTACGGGAGCCGATAGCCGTAGCCGCGCTCTATATCTTGGCAGCTCTATGCCTTTACATTCCGTATATACAGACCTACGGGAGCCGATAGCCATAGCCGCGCTCTATATCTTAGCAGCTCTATGCCTTTACATTCCGTATATACAGACCTACGGGAGCCGATAGCCGTAGCCACGCTCTATATCTTGGCAGCTCTAGGCCTTTACATTCCGTATATACAGACCTACGGGAGCCGATAGCCGTAGCCGCACTCTATATCTTGGCAGCTCTATGCCTTTACATTCCATATATACAGACCTACGGGAGCCGATAGCCGTAGCCGCGCTCTATATCTTGGCAGCTCTATGCCTTTACATTCCGTATATACAGACCTACGGGAGCCGATAGGCGTAGCCGCGCTCTATATCTTGGCAGCTCTATGCCTTTTCATTCCGTATATACAGACCTACGGGAGCCGATAGCCGTAGCCGCGCTCTATATCTTGGCAGCTCTATGCCTTTACATTCCGTATATAGAGACCTACGGGAGCCGATAGCCGTAGCCGCGCTCTATATCTTGGCAGCTCTATGCCTTTACATTCCGTATATACAGACCTACGGAAGCCGATAGCCGTAGCCGCGCTCTATATCTTGGCAGCTCTATGCCTTTACATTCCGTATATACAGACCTACGGGAGCTGATAGCCGTAGCCGCGCTCTATATCTTGGCAGCTCTATGCCTTTACATTCCGTATATACAGACCTACGGGAGCCGATAGCCATAGCCGCGCTCTATATCTTAGCAGCTCTATGCCTTTACATTCCGTATATACAGACCTACGGGAGCCGATAGCCGTAGCCACGCTCTATATCTTGGCAGCTCTAGGCCTTTACATTCCGTATATACAGACCTACGGGAGCCGATAGCCGTAGCCGCACTCTATATCTTGGCAGCTCTATGCCTTTACATTCCATATATACAGACCTACGGGAGCCGATAGCCGTACCCGCGCTCTATATCTTGGCAGCTCTATGCCTTTACATTCCGTATATACAGACCTACGGGAGCCGATAGCCGTAGCCGCGCTCTATATCTTGGCAGCTCTATGCCTTTACATTCCGTATATACAGACCTACGGGAGCCGATGTCCGTAGCCGCGCTCTATATCTTGGCAGCTCTATGCCTTTACATTCCGTATATACAGACCTACGGGAGCCGATAGCCGTAGCCGCGCTCTATATCTTGGCAGCTCTATGCCTTTACATTCCGTATATACAGACCTACGGGAGCCGATAGCCGTAGCCGCGCTCTATATCGTGGCAGCTCTATGCCTTTACATTCCGTATATAGAGACCTACGGGAGCCGATAGCCGTAGCCGCGCTCTATATCTTGGCAGCTCTATGCCTTTACATTCCGTATATACAGACCTACGGGAGCCGATAGCCGTAGCCGCGCTCTATATCTTGGCAGCTCTATGCCTTTACATTCCGTATATACAGACCTACGGGAGCCGATAGCCGTAGCCGCGCTCTATATCTTGGCAGCTCTATGCCTTTACATTCCGTATATACAGACCTACGGGAGCCGATAACCATAGCCGCGCTCTATATCTTAGCAGCTCTATGCCTTTACATTCCGTATATACAGACCTACGGGAGCCGATAGCCGTAGCCACGCTCTATATCTTGGCAGCTCTAGGCCTTTACATTCCGTATATACAGACCTACGGGAGCCGATAGCCGTAGCCGCACTCTATATCTTGGCAGCTCTATGCCTTTATATTCCATATATACAGACCTACGGGAGCCGATAGCCGTAGCCGCGCTCTATATCTTGGCAGCTCTATGCCTTTACATTCCGTATATACAGACCTACGGGAGCCGATAGGCGTAGCCGCGCTCTATATCTTGGCAGCTCTATGCCTTTACATTCCGTATATACAGACCTACGGGAGCCGATAGCCGTAGCCGCGCTCTATATCTTGGCAGCTCTATGCCTTTACATTCCGTATATAGAGACCTACGGGAGCCGATAGCCGTAGCCGCGCTCTATATCTTGGCAGCTCTATGCCTTTACATTCCGTATATACAGACCTACGGAAGCCGATAGCCGTAGCCGCGCTCTATATCTTGGCAGCTCTATGCCTTTACATTCCGTATATACAGACCTACGGGAGCTGATAGCCGTAGCCGCGCTCTATATCTTGGCAGCTCTATGCCTTTACATTCCGTATATACAGACCTACGGGAGCCGATAGCCATAGCCGCGCTCTATATCTTAGCAGCTCTATGCCTTTACATTCCGTATATACAGACCTACGGGAGCCGATAGCCGTAGCCACGCTCTATATCTTGGCAGCTCTAGGCCTTTACATTCCGTATATACAGACCTACGGGAGCCGATAGCCGTAGCCGCACTCTATATCTTGGCAGCTCTATGCCTTTACATTCCATATATACAGACCTACGGGAGCCGATAGCCGTAGTCGCGCTCTATATCTTGGCAGCTCTATGCCTTTACATTCCGTATATACAGACCTACGGGAGCCGATGACCGTAGCCGCGCTCTATATCTTGGCAGCTCTATGCCTTTACATTCCGTATATACAGACCTACGGGAGCCGATAGCCGTAGCCGCGCTCTATATCTTGGCAGCTCTATGCCTTTACATTCCGTATATACAGACCTACGGGAGCCGATAGCCGTAGCCACGCTCCATATCTTGGCAGCTCTATGCCTTTACATTCCGTATATACAGACCTACGGGAGCCGATAGCCGTAGCCGCGCTCTATATCTTGGCAGCTCTATGCCTTTACATTCGCGCTTAATTGGCGAATCTGTTTCGATGTAATTTTACTTATTTTTATTGCATTGGGTTAAGTTAGGCATTAGGTTGGTTAGGTTAGTTAATTCAATACCATTGAGTAAATATACATCAAATTTTGATTGAAATAGAATCGTGAATAGTCGTGAATGTCAAGGCATAGCGGCTGTGGCCATTGCCTCCCCCAGTCGTTGGCAAAGTTTACAAGTGTTTATTTTGCATTCTCAAGTGAATAGTATGACTCAAATCGCGAAAAACTATAATGTAAACATGTAATATATGGGAAACTATTACTTACATAGGTAGAACCACACACAAAACGAGGAGCTATATGCACCTCGACACAGATCCGTATATCGTTACATTGGCAAAGTTTACGAGTGTTAATAACGCATTTTCAAATAAATAGTGTGCCTCAAATCGTGATAACAAGAATTTAAACATTTAGTATATCGGAAATTGCAAGAGACCCGTGTGTTAGCGGCCATGTTTCTTTGGCTTAGCACGTCGACGAAGGTGGCATCGCGGATCGGAGGGGGTTAGGTTATGCAGCAGCATAATAATGAGTTGAAGCTTCAAACTTTTGACTCTGAGCAGGAAATTAGTGTTTATTCACGAGCATAAGGAACAATCGTTTTTAGAAAAAGAGGCCCTAGGATTATGTGAACGATAACATATCTAGAAAACAATTATCAACAACGCATTACTATAAAATATAAACAATGATAATGAGCTTACGGCACAGTCGCAGTCATTAATACCCATACATGTATTTCTGAAGCTGTTTTTGGACTTAACAGAAACTAGCTATTTATTCTTTACCTGAATTTTGTATTTCGGAGCTTCCTTTAGATTTGTCGAGGCTTCAAAATGTGTCAGAATTAGTGAACGCAACTATACATAATTCGTAATCGAGGATCAGGAAAATTATATGAAGGGCAACTAAACAAGACCGAGGGTTACACTAACACATTATAGGTATGAAATGTGTATATGATGGTGTAAAGGTTAGAGTGTTTAAGATATGTATGTGGTAACCCAGGTTCGAATCCCGGTAGGATCACGTGGTTTCATTAATTCCATTGGAAGGTGTTTGGTGTCGGAGTGAAATTAATATATTAGATATATAATACCCATAAAAATCTACCCTTTTATTGGTACTTAGGCAGAACTAAACCAATCTATTAAATGGATAGAAAGGTAAATCCCTATAAGCATAACCATTGATCTTATATACCTTTTCCATACATTTTCTAGAGAATAGATATGAACCTCACCTCCAACTCTTTCCAGTATCGACGTGGGGTGAACCTCGCCTCTGTGTATCACATTGCTAGGTCAACAATAAATAGGAATAGTAATATACTAATAAACAATATTATATGCATAAGTAAAAATCAAGAATCAAAGAAAACGGTCTCAAGGGGAACTAATGAAGACCGAGAGCTAGATATGAACCTAACCTTCAGACTCCTTCCAGTATCAACATGGGGAACTTCGCCTCTCTGTATCACATTGCTAGGTCAACAATATTAGGCCAGTGGGGAGGGGATAGGGGGGGGGGGGGGGAGAGAGAGGGGCATGCTGATGGGTGTGCGGCAGGAGGGAGAAGGATTAAAGCCAGATTTTTTGTTTTCTATGTGAGTGAGGGTGACGTAACTGTCACTGAGGGCGACAAAAGGCAGTACTGCATGTAGCGAGTGCCTCCTCCAGAGTTGAAAGAGTGACGTCCAAAATCAAGGGACGTTTGAGCCAAAATACTTGGACACATGGAGTTTGAAGCAATTTAAATCATAGGAAGAGGGAAAGACTGATTCTGGGAGAGAGTTCCAGAGCTCAGCAGTTGAATAGAAGAAAGACTGAGAATAAACTTTCACTCTTGGGTTGGAGAGTTGCACAGAGTAGGGGTGGGATTGTATTGCAAGACGGTTACTACGTCCCCTTCGTAGAGGAGGTGATATACACTGCGAAAGCTCTGAGGAACACTGGTTATTGTAGTAGCGATAGAATAGCGAGAGAAATGCAGCATTGCGGTGGAGAGAAAGGGATTGCAGAGAGTTGGTGAGTGGACGGGAGTTTATGATACGAAAGGTCTTCCTTTCTACTTTGTCTAGGAGTGCGGTGTGAGAGGGTCCTCCCCACAATACTCAATACAAGGATGCACTATGACCCTGTACAGAGCAAGAAGCTGTGCCGGGGTAAACAACCCCTTGAGGCTGCCTTAGCAGGACTGGTAATATGGTCCTTCCTAAAGAGAGCAGAAGAAAAAGAGACACAGAGAATATTGAGAGAAGATGAAGATTGATTTTTATATTGTTGAAGTATAAGGGATAGTCCTCTGGGAGTTCCGGACAGGTAGTAAGATGAAGAAATGGGGTTTCGGAAGCGTTAACCCATTGCCGACGGGAGACATTCCGGAACGCCATGGCGCGGCAGGCCACACGTCCTTCCCCCAGCCAGCCGGCCACGGCACTGAAGACTCTGAGTCAGAATCTTGCGAGATATACAGTGATGCCAAAGGCAAATGTAGCGCAACATTAGCGATAATTGATAATGTTAGCGAATGTCTATGAAGCCCGCGAGCTACGAAGCTCGTTTTGGTGTAATTTTGAAGCTATTTTATTCTAGTTTTTGGCTGAATACATTTAGTTTCATTCAGGTACTTGCCTAATCAATCAGGAGTGCCTGAATGAGCCCTAATATGGCGGAAATAGGTGGAAATATACCCGCAGCGTAAGTGTTAATGGCAACAAGGTTTTCTCTGCCCCAATTGGAAATAGTAGTTAGATCAGAAGAGAAGTGTTGCATGGCTTCAATTTGTGTGTTTTTGAGGGATTGCTGGCTGGGGCATTTAGGAAAACTAATTGAGTAGTGCAAGGTAGAGTCGTCTGCGTATGAATGGATGGGACTGGAGGTACAGTTGAGAAGATCATTTATGAATATTAGAAAGAGAATGGGAGATAGGAAAGAGCCCTGAGGAACACCAGAGTCGATAGGATGAGGAAGTGAGCGATGGCCTTCCACAACCGCAGCTAAGGAACGGCCGGAAAGGAAATTTATATATTGCCAAAGTGCCACAAGCGCCGCCGGCTGGGAGGATCGGGTGGCCATACCGGAGAGATAGGACAGGTGACACAGATGAGTTTATGGTCGGAGGAGCCAGAGAGAAAAGATTTACAGTATAAGTAGAATTGTTAGAAATTAGAAATAAGTCAAGAAAGTTGGGCCGATCTCCGAAGCGATCCGGGATACGGATGGGTTGCTGGACTAACTGCTCTAGGTCATTAGAATAGAAAAGACGTAGGCTTGTTCAGCAGGTTGGTCAGTGGAAGGAGAGGAGAGCCATTGGCAGTGGTGAACGTTGAAATCTCCTTGGATGGAGATTTCTGTGAAAGGAGAGATAGATAGAATTTGTTCCACTTTAGAAGTTAGATAGTCAAGGAATTTTGGATAGTCAGTAGAATTATGGGAGAGATATACAGCACATAAATATTTAGTTTGAGAGCGACAGAAAAGCTTTAGCCAGAGAGTTGAGAATACAGAAGAGTCAAAGTTGGGAACATGAGAGAAAGCGAGATTGTTGCGCACATATACTGTACCAACATCCACCTTTGGATTAAAACTTAGGATAGAGATAGTAGGAGGATACAGAGAAGGGTTTGCTGTCAGTAGTCCGAGAAAGAGAAGATCAGGGTTGGCAGAGGAGAGGTGATGTTCCACAGAGTGGAAGTTAGAGGAAAGGCCACGAATGTTGCTGAAGTGAATAATATGAGTAGAAGGTAGTGGTCCAGAGCATTTTATGGAGTCCTTACCAGGGGTCAGTCCATTGGGGGCTCAAACAAATAATCCTAAGACCCATCTTAGAGATAAACATGTTTATTTTTAGATAGCAAAATGCCCTAGCCGAATGCCGGTTTCTCCTATATTGCTGGCTCACTATCGCCCACAAGGAAAAAATCGACACCTACTGTATATGGCATGAGATATATTTATATCGCCACACTAATGGGGCGAATGTCTTACAATTTTAAAACTAATAGGGCTAAACATGAGGGAGAAGGGGGTCAAGAAAACACTCCCCACCCAACCCTTAAATATAGAGAAAGAGGAGGAAGAGGAGAAGGAGGGCTGATGGGTGGATCTGTGATAAAGTAGTTACAAGGAGATACTTAGTGAATTATAGTCCTGAGCAAACATAGGCGAGGGAAACAGTGGGGGTGGGTGGGTAGGAGGGGTGGGGGGATAGGAGGGGTGGGGGGTAGGAGGGGTGGGGGGTAGGAGGGGTGGGGGGGTAGGAGGGGTGGGGGGTAGGAGGGGTGGGGGGGTAGGAGGGGTGGGGGGGTAGGAGGGGTGGGGGGTAGGAGGGGTGGAGACAGGGAGGGAGGGAAGACAGGGAGGAAGGAAGAAGGGAGGGGTGGAGAAAGGGAGGAAGGAAGAAGGGAGGGAGGAAGGAAGGAGGGAGGGGTAGAGACAGGGAGGAAGGAAGAAGGGAGGGGTGGAGAAAGGGAGGAAGGAAGAAGGGAGGGAGGAAGGAAGGAGGGAGGGGTAGAGACAGGGAAGAAGGAAGGGGTGGAGACAGGGAGGAAGGAAGAAGGGAGGGGAGGAAACAGGGAGGAAGGAAGAAGGGAGGGGAGGAAACAGGGAGGAAGGAAGAAGGGAGGGGAGGAAACAGGGAGGAAGGAAGAAGGGAGGGAGGGGAAACAGGGAGAAGTAGGAGAGCAGAAGACATGAAGGGAGAAGGAAGAGGGATAGGAGGAGATATCTAAGAAGAGGGACTAATCAAAATATGAATATGACGTAGTGAAGAGAAGAGAGGGATATGAAAATAATATGAAAGGGAAATGTAAGAAGCAACACATACGAAACTTACAAGAGCCGTTGAAAACAAGATGATTAAGAAACATATATATAAATATAAACAAGACTGAAAGAACGACTTAAAGGTAAGGAGAAGATTGAGTGCAGAGAAGGGAGGAACCACAACATAGATAGTAGATAAGGAGCTTAACAATGATGATATAAGCAAAAGAAGAATAAATATACAAATCGTAAATGCAGATAGTCGAATACATGGAAGTGAAAGCCAAGAATAAGACACAATAAGAAGTATATTGAGAAAGAAGGAAATAATGTGAAGATACTAATAAGTATAATAAGAATGAGACAAATATGCAAAGAAGAACAAAGGAACAGATATAGATAAAGAAAAGAGGAATTAAAAAGGAGAATAATAATAAGAAAAAGGAGGAGGAGGCGAAGAGGAAGGAAAAAGATAAACAAATATAAAAAATGAAAAGAAAATGAAAAACAAGAAAAGAAGATAAGATAAGAGAAGAGAAGACGAAGACGAATAAGAAGACGAAGACGAAGAAGAAAGAGGAGGAGGAGGAGAAGGAGAAGAAGAAGAAGAAAGAGGAGGAGGAGGGGAAGAAGAAGGAGGATGAGGGAGGAGGGTATTAGGGTAGGAGGGAAGGTGATAGTGGAGAGCAAATATAAGTGATTCTGAATTTCATTATTCCTCGGCGGTGTTTGCTTTCTCTCTCCCTCCATCTTCCTCCCTTCCCCCCCCCCTCTCTCTCTCGCTCTCTCTCTCTCTCTCTCTCTCTCTCTCTCTCTCTCTCTCTCTCTCTCTCTCTCTCTCTCATTATTTCTTTGCTTGATCGTAAATGCTTTGATATCTAGAATATAACAAATACAGTCATCCTTCTCACATGTAGCAAATGTGTTCAGAATTCCTCTGACATAATCATATCACAATATACTCAGCTAAGTGCCTCCTCTTTCTCCTATCCTTCTTCCTTCTCTTCTCCTCCTTCACCCCCCCCCCCCCCCCCCTCTCGTGTAGTCATCATTACCGTGTCGGGAATAATATAAGCGTCGACTATTTGCTGACGAAACATGAAGACTCGATGGTCCCCGTGTTGACTCTATCCTGCCCCACCTACCTGCCTTCTCTCTCTCTCTCTCTCTCTCTCTCTCTCTCTCTCTCTCTCTCTCTCTCTCTTTACGTCCTTACCTACCTACCTCCCTCTCTTCCTACCTACCCTCCGTCCCTACCCACCTAACCTTACCTTTATTTTACTTACCTTACCTAACCTAACCTTACCTCCCTACCTCACTCCCAAACTAACCTCCCTTCTCTCTCGCTCTCTCTCCCTCCCTCCCTACCTACACCGATCTACCCTATCTACCCTCTCTCCCTCCCTCGCTACCTAACTCCCTAATTCCTACCTTGCCTCTCTCTCTCTCTCTCTCTCTCTCTCTCTCTCTCTCTCTCTCTCTCTCACACACAATTTGTTCACCTGGCTCCAACGACCCTCAGGGGTTGTAAATAGTTTTCTGGTAAAGCCGTTATCAAAATAGTATATAGTCTGTGCAAAAAGAAAACAAAATCACAGCATCGTAAGTGCTTGAATGGAAAATTAAACCAACATAACGAAAAACAAACTATTATTGGAAGGCCTCGACAGTTCTTACAATAAAACCTTCTAATTGGTGCTTGCTTAAATGCTTAGCGCATAGTGGGCTCAGCTCATTCTAATTGTTGTATATATTTATATATAACGTGTATTTCTTGGAGCTGGATAAATCAATAACTAAATCAATAATGTGGGCACAATGTCTTCGCTACTTAGTATGTTGCAAATATTGCAATGAATGTCTCACACCATAGTCGGTTATATTTCTGCTGACGGTAAATTGAATCCCTTAGCTGAGTTTTCGATACCTTAGGGGAAAATATGAAGCTACTGTATTTCTGAGTCATATTGATGCCGAGTTTTCATAATTAACAACATATTTCGTTACCAAATCTTCGTAATAGGCGAGTAACCTAGAGGAAGACATACCAATTTATCATCAGCTGGAAACAGACAGACCTACATTTTCTTTTTTCTAGAGCAGCTCCCTAAAATAGATCACAAAGCCTATCAATTCCTTGTAGCTCTTTGTAACTCGATCTTCTACTGATACTTAATTATTTGATCAAGAGGCCTAGTATTTGAGGTTTGAGTGTGTAAGTATTCTCTTGGTAAATACTATAACATAAATTATAAAGTTAAACCAAATCTCTCTCTCCCTCTCTCTCTCTGTACAAAGCCGAGCCACTAAACTAATCCCTTCATTAAGAAATAAATCATGTGATGAAAGACTAAAAGAACTTGATCTGTTTTCATTTAAGAAACGAAGGTTGAGAGGCCAATTGATAAAATATTTTAAAATTTTAAAAGGATTCAGTAACATTAGCCTAGATATAGTAAGTTATTCAAGAAAGCCAAAGACACATATACAAGAGGAAACAATTTAAAATTATTTGGTAGGAGAGTGAATCAAGTTACAAACAAAATAAATCTTCACTCACAGTGTGATTGATGAGTGGAACAAACTCCCACATAAAGTAATAGACAGCTCGTCTATAGATACATTTAAGAAAAATCTAGACTCATACCACAGATAAATTGTTATGGAGTAGGCAGTAATTATCACCGTTATTTTTTTTTCTCAGCTGAAGAGAGCATAAACAAAAATTTAAATATACAAAAAAAGAATAATAATTATAAAAATCATAATTAAAAATGTACATACTACCAAGGGTGATGGGTTGCATGATTCCAATTAACCCCAAAATGTACATGCTACTAAGGCAAAGGGTTGCATAAATATTCCTCTTTTTTGTTCCAATCTTTCCTGTATATTCTTTCTGGGGATTTCGAAACCCAGCAAGGTTAATCACTTCCAACTTTTTATATGTACGGCAATTTCCGGAGGGAACGGAGGGTGGGGAGAGAGCCTTCTTCTTTTCTATCCTTTCCTTCAACTTTCCTTTTCTATCGTATATGCCATCTCTATTAGAATTAAGTCCTGACCACCTTGTTTGGATCGTAAGGTGGTGTGTGACCAGTGTATCTATGTAAATCTCTCTCTCGCAGTACATTCCCCAATTAAGCAAACACTCACCCAAGGACATGTTGGTGATCAGGGTATTTACATTATATCACATCCATTTTGCGACCGTCTGAAGCCATACGCAAGATTCTTTTAGGTATGTTTGCTTAGCCATTATTACCACTGGATAATTTTTATGTGCGTGTCTGTGTGTGTGTGTGAGAGAGAGAGAGAGAGAGAGAGAGAGAGAAAGAGAGAGAGTAAATTAATGTGTCAACCCCTTCATGATTCGAAGACTCAATGTTCATCCTATTCTAGATAACATTAGACGAGATTATTTATCTTTCGAGAGCTATGTAGGAATCGTAGACGTCAAGTCTGTGTCAATTAACCCTCTGACTTCTATAATTCCATCCTAGAAACTTAAAAAACGTCTACTCTGAGACAGACTATATAATAAGGAAGAATATCTGAATATAGTCCACATAGAATGAATATAGAATATTCACTGAAGAATATAGTCCACATATCCTGGAAGGGTTAAGGGGGAGGTACTGTACCACTTCTCCCTCATGATTAACATATTTATTTTTATATTTTAAGGCTTTCGTTCCATTAGCTCGCGATTTTGATACCTTTCGCCCCATTTCTTTGTCAGTATTAGGACCTTTCATGCTATTTAGGTTTCGATTATTTCCTCGCGAACGATAGCCAGCCTGCAATTTTAGAAGAAGGCCGGGACAATTTTCTATCGAAAAAAATTGCAAGTTTATCTTGAAAGTGGGTCTAGGTTTATTTCTAAAGCTTGATGGAGGTCAGTGAAGAGACTCAAAAATATATTATTAAATATATACACGCCCAGAAAACAAGCACTACCCCCTTAAGTTTTATAGAACATAATTCGCTCTGCTTGCATTATCATCCTCTGAATCATATTGTGTGGAAAATACTGTAAAACTCTTCACTTCACGTTTTCACATAAATCTCTAATACTGGTTCCTTCGAGTCAAGTATTAAGAACATAAGAAAACGGGAGTCTGCAGAGAGCCGATTGACCATCACGCGGCAGATCCCTTTCACACTCAACCCATTTCGTCTGCTATTGATATCCTCTTTCCTCCAGAACTTTCTTATCTGCCCTCCCCACCCCCTCATTCATATCAGTAAGTTCTCTCTCCTCTCACTTCATATCTCGCAGCCTTCGGAACTCTACGGAAGTTTGTCCCCTCCTATCGCTACACACTCTACAAACTTATTTTGACTTCATACCTGCATAGATACTCCTGCCCCTAATAATATCTATTGATTAAGACCAAAGGGAGGTTTTTAGTTTGTTCCCTAGACTTCTATGAAGCTTGAAAAATAATACCCCCCCAAGAGCCCTCTTCGAGATTAATTTGTATATTTTCGGTAGAAAAATGTCCCAGCCAAAGGCCGGTGCCTCTTAAATAACAGGCTAGCTATCGCTCGCCATAAAATTTTCGACATGTAAATGGCACGAAAAGTCGTAATATTGTCCAAGAAATGGTGTGGAAGATTTTGAATTCGCCAAACTAATGGAGAAAACGTCTTAAAAACTAAAAAATAATGGGGCTAAGGATGAGGGAGAAGGGGGTCCAGAATATAACAAAATCCTCCCCTTGACAACGAAGGAAAGTACTGCAAATAGCATACAAAGTTAGCATTTCACATTAGAGTACCTACAATTTACAATTGTATGCAATTTAGGACGCATCTGTGTGAATAACAAGGGTAAAGACAATCGCAATAAACACTTTGACTTCCATATAACCCTTCCTAATCTGAATAAAATAGTCTAATGATAGCCATAACAAATGTGTCATATAGTTGATATGGGTGAACACTGGAAATAAGTACTACAATAACACACAACGCCAGCATTTCACATAAGAGTACCCACAATAATTCTCGTTTGTCCACTTTTTGCCTGAATAAACTTTTCCTTTTACCGTCCTGCCTCCGCCCCCCCCCCCCCCCCCATCTCTCTCTCTCTCTCTCTCTCTCTCTCTCTCTCTCTCTCTCTCTCTCTCTCTCTCTCTCTCTCTCTCTCTTTCTCCTGTCATTAGGTAAGGTTGGGGGCAGCTGTAACAGGAGACAGGCCGTGTAATTTGGGGTACCATTATATTTCGAAATGCATGTGTTTCGTAATAGTTACTACAGTACGTCCACCTCTCTAGCGTATGCAAATCTAAGTGTTTTATATATTTACCTATATTTTCATCAACGTATATCCTATATAAGATAGGTTTGAAGGATACGGGACAATTATCTAATCAGAATTGTTAATAGTTTAGTTAAACAAGGTACAGTCACAGAAGAAAATTCGAGAGCTTTGAAACCTAGTGGTTCATCCCCAGCCATAATATATGGCCTGCCCAAAACGCACGAACCTTCTCTACCCCTCAGACCAGTATGGCTGCATTCAATACAGCTTCATTTAAATTAGCAACATTTGTCGTCCCAATCCTCTCTGAATAAACAACTATTGAATATAAAGTAAAAAACTTTCATGAACTTTTTGATTCGCTTTCGGGATACTAACTACCATCTTCTTCTCATATGTGCAGCTTTGATATAACTTCACTGTTCAAAAACATTCCATTAGATGAAACCATAAACTTGTGTGTTAATCTAGTGTTTAATGGCATAGATAATTTTATGAATACGAGTAAATCTTGTTTTAAAAATGCCCTCTCAGCATGTGTAAAGGACAGACATTTCATATATAATACTGAACTATACAAACAAATTGATGGTGTAGACATGGGTTCGCACCTCGGTTCAACTCTAGCAAATTTATGTATCTGTCATCACAAACACTTTTGGTTAAATAATTGCCCCGTATCCTTCAAACCTATCTTATATAGGAGATACGTTGATGATACCCTGGTCATCTTTAAACATGATAATCATGGCCCTTTATTTTTGAATTACCTAAATAGTCACCACAATAATATGAAATTCACTATAGAATCTGAATCCAACAATAAACTTCCTATGTTAGATTTGTTCCTGGAATAAAGTCATGGTAAATTAAGTTTCTCTATCTTTTGCAAACCTACATGTTCTGGTTTAGGAACCAACTTCTTTAGTTATTGATCTTCTATTTTCAAAATAAACTCTATTAGAACTCTTGTACATAGAGCCTATCACCTGACCTCATCATACGAACTGTTTCACCAGGAAATTTTGTTCCTAAGAAGGTTCTTTTCAGCTAATGGATTTAGTTATGTAATTGTCGATACTATTGTGAAAGGCTTTTTAAATAAAAAAGTATCAGCCCAAACTACCGTTCCAACAGTAAGTCAGGAGGAAATTTATCTTAAGTTGCCCTATCTTGGTAAACTATCAGATAAGTTAGTCACTTCTTTGAAAACAAAATTTGCAAAGTATTTCCCTCAAATTAACTTTAAATATATACATTTGAACAGCTTCAAAATCAAATAATGTTTTCAGTTTAAGGACAAACTGCCGAATTCATTGCGCTCGTCGATCGTATATTGTTACACGTGCCCTGGTTGCCAAGCTAGGTATTTTGGAAGCACAATAAGAGCTTTCAAAGCAAGGGTCGACGAGCATAGGGGTCATTCGTACAGGACGGGCCTTCCACGGAACACTCCTCCTCACTCAGCTGTAAGTGATCATTCCTATGTTTGTAAAACTAGTGTAAATGTTCAAGATTTCAAAGTGATAGACACTGGGCCAAATCATCATATTCGTATACTTGAGTCACTCCATATAATGAAAGAAAATCCCATTTTAAATAATTATCAATCTGCTGTCCCTATAAATATATTCTAACCGTTCAGTCACCATTTTTGTGTTCTTTTTGTGTATGCATAGGTTTATGATTTCGTATTATTTTTTGTTCCTCTGAATTTCTTTTTAACTCTTTATATGCTTAGTCTTTAATGTTTAAGCTGATATTTGTATTTGTACTCCCTATTTTAACTAATATTGATTTATATATTGTATATACTATACTAAGAGATTGTCTCTCATCTTTTAGATTCAACTGAAGATGGCATAATGTGAATGCCGAAACGTTTGGCAATTTAATAAATATGTTGCTGTTTACTTGGAGTCTCGTTATTCTATTATTCTGCAAGCTTCGGTTCCCTACGAGCCAACCCCTATCTCAAGTATATATATATATATATATATATAATTAAAGATATCGTTTGATACTGAATTTTCTTGGTTTCCTAGTGAGATGGGGCAGCTGTAAGGGGAGACAGGCGGGATAATTTGGGACAGCTGTTTGTGTATTGACAGAGCTGCAGGTAGTAATAGAAAACAGGTAGGGGGCGGGGGTAGGGCGGCGCGGGAGGGGGGGATTTACTGGGAGGGAAGGGGCTGGTAGGGGGGCGGTGGGGACTCTTTGGGTGGGGAGGTAACTTTAGTCGTCTATATTAGCAATTCTACCCTTCGTGATTTTACGTATGAAAGTATAATTATATTGTATGGTTGGCACGGTCCATCTACTATGTATCACTTTATTATTCAGATAAAATATTACAACTACATAGCAGACTAAACTCATATATTGATTTTATGAGGATTACTTTCATACATACAATGGCATAAGGAAGTTGGAGAGGACTTGTGAGGTTGACGACACTAGAGTGGTGTGGTGTACAATATGTTGATGTGGTGTTTACATAGGCTCAACACTTACAAGCCCTTCACCATTGAAGATATCCAGTCATTCTTCGCTTCTCCATCAAAGGGTATATAACATATCAATTAACAATCATTCTTAACGGACAAAAATTAGCAAAAACAAACTAATTATATTTTCAATAAATGTATATTAAATATATAACTATAATACTATGTAAACTGTGCTAATTAAAGTGTAGAGCTACCTTATCAATTGCTGGAGTACACATTTTCTGGCCTACTTGTAATGAACAGAATCTAGTTATAAGGAAAAGTGCTAACAAGTGTGGAAATATTACTATAGCAAGGATATCGGTAACAAAGACAAGGGCAATACTATTATGGGAAGCAGATACATGTCATGATATACCCTGTTCCAAATATGTAGGCCTGAAATCGTGAACCCTAACCTCTGTAACTCAAAAAGAGCTTAAGCAAATGGACTGTAATTTTCCACACTATCGTTGGCAGGGGAAAGAACTAAGGACCGGGTAAGCAGCAGGTAAAGAGGCAACAGTATTAAGAGAGCAGCAATTAAAGCTCTAAAAGCAGGACAAGTGTTAACTAAGCCAACTGCCGCATGATATCCCAACTCTAAGGAAAATATTCATTAACAAGAGAAGGGAAGTAGCGGCCCCTTCATCCCTCTTCGTCGTCTCTCACCACCACAAGTAGCCCTCCCTACCGTCCGTCCCTTCCTGACAACCTGTTTACACCAATCACCGCTTTGATTATTTGCCGTCTCGGTCCCCCCCTCTCTCTCTCACGCTGACGAAGCTCGGCTGCCTTCACACCCACACACACACACACACACACACACACACACACACACATACACACACCCACACACACACACCCACACCTTGTATGCATTACATTATCATAATGTAATTTCCAACACTAAAACACAGATTCACACTGATTGTGGCAAACAAATTCAGTGAATGCCAAAATATGTCCATACAATATTAGTGATGATTACATAAATCAAAAGTCCTTCGTTTGTAAAATGATCTCAACAACACTTTAGACTAATTTAAGCGTTGCTCGATGATTCATAAACCAGGGATATGGGTTGTGTGACAAAGGATCAATGCATGCATAGCGAATAAGTATACTATAAAGAACACAGTTACTTGATCATTTACTAGAAGTTTCTTTGCTAATAATCCATGCCCTCTCATGTCTTCTATATTGTCAGGGTTTGAGCGTGTAAGTCAAATATGTGATATCCTGGGTTCGAATCCTGGGAGGATCACATGCTTTCATTAATTTAATTTAGAGGATTATTGGTGTTAAAAACGTTTTCATAAAATATTATCAATATGTTCAGGAACATTTCATAACGAGGTGGATCCTTTCAGATCTGTACCCCATAACATGTTCTTTCCGCTCACATAGGCATTAGGCTATTGATAGTGCAGTTGGGTCCAGTACATGATTAGATTGATATCCAGTAGGCCTATTCGATATATGGATATTAATCATAGTTATGTACCTTTAACTGTCTGGATTGTGTAATAGTTAGAGTGTTAACGTATTGTATGTGATATCCTGCGTTCCAATCCTGGGAGCATCGCATGCATATATTAATTTAATTTGGGATGTTATCGGAGTTAAGTACGTTGCTAAAAATAGTATACATAGATCAGATGAAGTATTGAAGGATAAGCCTTTACAACGGCACACACATATATACAGTATATGTTTCTAATCTCTCAGTGGGGTTCGAACCGCCGAGCATCAGGACGATAGCCGACGCTTTAATCAACTACACCACGGCAGTCGGCTATCGTCCTGAAGGTCGGCGGTTCGAGCCCCACTGAGAGATTAGAAACATTTAGTGGCTCACGTGTATTTGTGATATATACTTAATATATATATATATATATATATATAATTTATACTGTACTGTATATATAATGTAATTTGTTCATGTTCTTTTTCATTGCCCTACGGTTAGTTATTTTGCTTTCTACCACATCATAATTTATACATATTCACTCACTGTTCGTTCCCCCCCCCCTCCCCCTCTCTCTCTCTCTCTCTCTGTCTCTCTCTCTCTCTCTCTAACAAGCTGACGTCTGCCATTCTCACACTCCGGAGCTGTCTACACGGCCTCTCTCCCTCCCTTATTTCGCCTCACTATTTCCTCTTTCTCTCTCCCCTTAGTGCTGACGATGTACGGTTGCCACAATAACATCCTTCTTGCCTTCCTTTCTCCAGCGAGTTTATTAACCCTTTCAGTTCAGGCAACGTCTTTTGTAATTAATTGTAGTTATATGGAGAGGATTTGATAAAGCTTAGGAAGGGTCTGTGGTAATTAGCCCCTTCAGTACCGGTGCAGTCTTTTTAACTTTATTCTGGCTACTATTAAACGATTATATTCTGTTTAATAATGGCCTCCAACATTTAACAGACTTCGAACTATCTCACTTAACCCTTTTTACTACCTCAGTCCCTTCTCAAACTACCTTAACAAGTTAGTGGTGGTTACTATGATTATTTGAGACCACACAACTGAAGAGAGGCGAAACTGGTCGTGTCGTTGTAACAATAATATGTGTTTATATTTTGTATTTGTTTTATTTGTTATGTGGATTTATCATTCCATTCAAGCATTAATGGCACTGGAAATTTCCCTACCCAATATATGATACAGTAGGCTACAATATGGGATTTGTGTTAATGTATAATTATGTCAGTTATTTCAATATTTGCTGTACATTCAAACTTAACAACCATGGGAATAATATATATTGATATTATGTATTAGTATTTTTAAGTCTAACATGTTTCAGTAGTACATATAACAGATAATTCAGTAATAATTCACTCTAGTATATTTTAGTTTGTTCCCTAGACCTCTAGTAAGCTTAAAAGAACACCCCGAAGACCCTTCTTCGATATAAATTTGTAAATTTTTTGGTAGAAAAATATCTTGACTGAAAGCCGGTTCCTTCTAAATTACAATCTCGCTATATTACTCGCCAGGATAATATCAACACCTAAATGGCACGAAAGGTCTTAACCTTTAAACGGCGAACCTATGGTATTTGAAAGTGCCCGCCAGGCGAGGATATTCTGGTACATTCCCAACTAAAATTGTCATTATCCTAGAAATATCATTATTACTTATTTATATTCGCCTATTCTATGCTTAATATAAATACATTAACATGTAACAGCAATAAAACAAGTGGGAGTAGTGTTTGGGGGGTGAAAAAGATTAAATATTGCCGACCGGTTCATTCATGAGAGTAGAGCCGGCGCAGCACACACCCACCCTCTCTCACTTATCAATCCACACTGATGTCTTGTAAGTGAAGTCTCTCTCTTGCCACGATCTCTATATGCCTCCCTTTCAACCTTGAAACCGGGTGGGGGATATTGGCGTGAAAAATAAACCAATAAACAAGGGAATATGAGCGAAAATAGGTGGGGGGAAAGGGGAGGAGGGTTGACACATGTGGAGGAGTGATAGAGGCATGGAAAGGAATTATCTCACTTAATCACATATTCCTTTGTTTTGAGTGCCATTGGGATCTTTTAGAAGACTTGTTTTAGGCCTTGGATCTTAAGATTTCCGTCGCATTTGCCCAGTAAAACCTCCTAACCCCTACTGTACCACAGCGTACTACCATAAATGTACCCCCCAGTACCAAGCAATGTGGGCAAAATTGCTTCAGAGGCACGATATAACAACCTCCCACCTCAAAAGTTGATGAAACATTGACCCAGACAGCCTGTGAAAGCTTGCAGCCAACCTAAGAAGTGTTGCCAATTCCTTAGAACAGAATTTACAAGTCATGGTACCGGCCACTGCCTGATACTGGCAGTTACAAGGACTGTATATTACTGACAGGTTGCAGCCGTCGCTGGGACTGGAGTTATTTATCTACTGACGGCTGGCAGCCATCACTGGGATTGTACAGATTAAGAGTCTAGAAGTCGGTCCCCGGTTAATATTGACAAATAAACGGGGCGACAGGTCTTAAAATCACCAAACTAATGGGGCGAACATATCTAAATTTAAAAAATAGTGGGGCTAAGCATGAGGAGAAGGGGGTCCAGAATAAACTAAAACCTTCCCTAAATTACTATTCCTGTTCGACCTCTAGGCTATAATTCCTGGACATCTATTCTCGCTGTTCCTGTTCCTACGGTGCTCTCTCTCTCTCTCTCACCTTCCTAGCAATTTACGTACACATGATTGTATTTCCCCTCCAGGACAAATCAAATTTTTTACTGTATACAACTGGAGGATAAATTCACACACACACACACACATACACACAAAGACACACACACACACATGATTGTATTTCCCCTCCCGGACAACTCTACCTTTTCACTGTGTACAACTGGAAAACAAATTTGTGTACCATTATACCAACTTTAACTTAACGACGACAATTTTTCTCTTTATTCTGGCTAACATTAGAGGATTTTATTCAGCTATGGAAAACCCTCTAGGAATCTAAGGGCTATACATTATATATCAATTATATAACCCTCTAACGTATTGTTGCAATTAACCCGTTTTCTGTGATGCAGGTATGACTGCCCTATCCAAGTTTTCAGGACACATACACTTTTTGATCCTCTATAACTCGTTCTCGCTCCCTCTCTCTCCCTCGGTTTCTTTTTTTCTTATTCTCACTCCTCTTCTCTCTCTCATCCTGCCGACACTGCATTACCCTCCTTCCTCCATTTGACTGTCTATCTGTACTCGTTCCCTCCTTAATTTCCCTCGATCTGCCTGTTCATTCTTCATTCTCTACCTTCCAGTCTCACTTCCTCTTCCTACCTATTCTCCCTCTCCTTCCTTACTCCCACTCTCTCTCTCTCCCAACCCCCTCTAAGCATGGTTCACACATACGCAAGTGTGAGCTAGAGTCACCACGAGTAGGGCAAAATGTGGACTCGCGCACCTACTTGCGGTCAAACTTGATGACTCGTAGTGACTCTGTCGACTGGTGTTTGACTCGCGGCCAGTTGCGGCCAGTCGCAGTGGGTCGGTCATGTCCGGCAAAATTTCACTCCTGCATGAAATTTGGACCGTGAGTCCGACAACTCTCTGTGACACTCGGTGACCCGTGGTGACTCTTAGTGACTCGTATCAACTTGTATCTTCTCATAATTACTCTTGGTGACTCGTAAATGACTCTAGCATGACACGAGAACAATTTCTAGTGCGCGAGTGACCTTTATGTTATGTTTATATTATCCATATCCTACCTTTTTCTTACGTAGGTTGAATTTGGCTCTCTGTCACTCTTTTAATTGGGAGAGGGGAGGGGGAGGGCGGTTCATTGCAGGTAGCTTTGTCTTTTGTCTTCTTACACATACACAAAAAATATCTAAATAGGCCTATATATATGTATATATATATATATATATATATATATATATATATACAGTAGGTGTGGCAGAGTGGTCTTGCCCCACTGAACTGGTAATCCAATGGACCCGGGTTAGAATCCCAATATGTCAATGGGAAGATATTATTGGGATGGAATTTGTGTTGTACCTAGTTTCAGTGCATTACCACAGCACACCGAAATGCCAAAACAAAATATCCTCATTGTTCCCTTGATTAAATAGCACTGTATGAATATTCCCATATTCAAAATATGCTACAGGGGGGCAATACCTAGTGAGTTAATTGCTCAATAGGTGGCGTTCTGAGAGTGAGGGTCTGAGCCTGGGGAGTGAGACTGTGAAGCGCAGAGGCGAGGCAGCTTCAGAGATGGAGTTGGGTTCGAGCCGTGAATAGGTGCTTTGCATGTCTCACTCCCTAGACTGGAACAAGACCTCATGGACCTCACCGTGTTCAGCGGTAGAGTGTAAAGGCTGTCAGCCTATGCCCGAGAGGGAGTAGTTGGAATATAGAAAAAAAAAAAAAAAAAAAAAAAAAAAATATATATATATATATATATATATATATATATACTGTATATAGTATATATAAATAGATAAATAAAAGATTGAAATATGTTACAACTCTCAGTGAATCTCGGTGACTCATAATAACTTGTATTTTACTCGTTGTACCTCATACTGACTCGCGCTATACTCGCATCGACTCGTAACAGTCACTATTCCGATAATGAGAGTTAAAATTCAAATTTTCAAGCACTCGCATTTCAATCGCGGTTACTCGTGATAACTCACTGTGACTCGTAGTGATTCGTTGTGGCTCGCAAGTACACTCGCGGGGACTCATACTCTCTCGTGGTGCCTCGTGGAATTTAGCACACTCGCGGTCAATTTTGCGCGAGTTGCCAAGAGTCAACACTCTTGGCAACTTGTGATCACACTCGTGTATGTGTGAACTAGGCTTAAAAAAACTTATCCTTCATCTCACCCTCTCATTACTCTCACATCTACACTTAGTCGTCCCCTCCTCTCTCTACCCCTCTCCCTCCCTCTTAACTTATACTCCCACCTCCAACTCTCCCTCCCAGCCTATATCCATCCCCCCTCCTCCTTAGCTCTGTCTCTCTATTAGTAGAATACAATGTTTCTCAACTTAGTTAAATGAATTTCCAAATAGACATTTCCTCATTCTGCTGGGAGCCTTATATTTCCCAACTAAATTTATTTCCGACCGTAGGTCGGAGGGAGTGGTGGGTGGGGAGAGTCTCCAGCATTGCTGTCTTTACCTTCAACTTTGTAGCAAATCCCATTTTAGAAATAAAGGTGTTCGTAACGTGTGACGCCTCCCGGCGCTGGCAGAATGGTTGCGTGGGGCATTGCAGCTCGCTAGCGCTCGCCAGGATGGGGGGATGGGCTACAGTTGTCCTAGAATGATCTGCTTTATGTTATTAGTGTCGTGTTGCCACAGACAGTCTAGAAATGGTCTTTGTTTTGGTCTGTGACCGCGCCTTGTATTTTATATTCGCTATAATATAAATGTTGCTTGTGTGAGAGGCGAGCGAGAGAGGGTGACGGGGTACACCTGGCAGCGGGCTTGGGCGCTGACGGCGTTGGCGGCCGGGTCGTCAACTAGTCCCTGCTCATCGCGGCCACGTGTTTTTTACCAGCTCAGAGCTGGCCTGACACGCGTATCGTCTACATCCTTTGCAATTCAGTCCCCCATACTCGCCACTTTGCATACTATTTCTCTCTCTCGACTTCTCCTTTCTCATTCTCTAATCTTTATTAAACTCAACATCCCTTCTGGTTTCAGCATAGACGTTCACCGTCGGCCAGTCGTATTGTACGCGAAGCTCTCAGATATTTCCATGTATTAGGCTTTAATGAGGTTTGGAGAGACGGACTTTTCCGTGTGTGTCCTCTCTCGGGAAGGTTGTAGACCGGTATATGTCTCCCTGGCAAGGTGTTGAGTGATTCTGCTTGGTTATCTAAAGCTAGACTAGGGGTAAGGTTACTGTGTCGTTGTCTCCGATGTGTGCAGTGTTAGCTAAGCCCTGCACGACATCGACAGGTACTGTGGGAGCCTAGGTTGTCTTCGGGTGGGTTTACTTTGCGAGCACAGCACTGTGGTGTGAGAGGGCCATAGCCTATCCCTCACAACATAGTGCTGCCTCTTTGTGTTGACTTCTGAGGGATCGCCAGGATAGAACTAGGTACTAGAGACCTAGATTTATCAAGAGAGCATCCCCGTCATATAACGTAATCTTCATTATACCACCTTCGGACAACGTTAGGCTACGAGCCGCATGCTCGCCCATTGTTGCCCTGCCTTGATACCCCAGCTAGACTTTATTAACTGAGCAGACACTGGTTAGAGATAAGCCCCCATTATTATATGTATGCCACATTATTATTCACTGCACTTTTGAGCCGAGGTTGTTGTTGAGTTGCACAACCCTAGTAGGCTGTTGCGTTGTGTCATGAAGCATTTCTTTAGTTGTCGAGCATTACTACCTTTGCGCAGTCTTTATTATTCGCCTGCCTATTATTACTATATGTCCTAGTATTTATTGTGACCCGTATTCTGCATTATAATTGTTCAAGATTCTTTACGAACATCTTCCCAGCATCAGACTTATTTCAGAAGTTTCCAGTTGATGTTGCAGGACTAGCATTGCACTTTCTTTAATACAGGAGTGCCAGTTATTTGAGTATCTACCGTAAAGTTAAATAATCACGTTACTTATCTTTTCTTTGTGTAACCTAAACGAGTAATCTTTTACTGTTTGAGAATAGGCTGTTTCATCGAGCGTCAGCCTAGTCACCCTAGTGTGTGTGCACCAGTTACCGAGTCATAGGATACCTCGTGGTCCAGGCACGACTCAGGGCGGTAATGGTGTTTTGTTTTCCAGTGTTTAAGGCAGGGGTTGGATCTAGTGTTACCGTTGTTGCATTTTGCCATTATCTAGTCCAATGTTGAAGAGCCCTGTGTCTTTGAGAACCTGGATCGTAACAAATGGCGACCTAGCTCAGGATCTTGTGAACTAAGAGATAATTGCAGGATTGTTGTGGTCATTTGTTTTATTGAGGAATATAGTGGGCACGTTAATTTTTTTTGGCAAAGTAGTATAGCACTTGAGAGTCTTCAGACATTTTTGGCAAGTGAATAGTGCTACATAAGAGTTTGGGGTACTTCTTTTCTGAATATTGTGGTGAGAAATTTTTGTGAGCATCATGTCTTATACCGGGTCAGTAGAGAATGGAGACACAGTACGTAATGTCGAAACTGAGGAACAGCAGCATGATGAAAGGGTTAATCGGGTGAACTGTGAGGAGGATGCTAGGATATTTTTGCAATGGCCTGTTACTGCCGAGCGGTTGGAGGGTATGGATCGGTACGGTCTTCAATGCTTGGCCACAGCTATCAGTCATGCGGTTACTAGCAGCATGACCAAGGATAACTTGATAACGTGTGTACTGGGCAGGGTGACTGGTGAGCGAGATGGGTTGAGTGCTCAGAGCCCTTCGGCCATGCTTCCCCTACACTCGACTCCCAGCCATCCCAGTAGTTTGCCGACCCCGGGTACGCTTCCGCAGTTGGGTGGTGACTGGCAGGGTGTGTTGCCCCTGGGGGGACCACCGGTAATTTCAAACAGTGTAGCACCTTCACCTCCTCAAGGGTTATCTCAAGAATTATTGCTTCAGCTCGAATTAGCTAAGATCGAAGAGAGAAAGGCTATCAGGGCGGGTGAGCAGCAAATAGAATTAGCCAAGATAGAAGAGAGAAAAACTATCAGTCAGCAGTCTCAGCACATAGAGCTAGCAAAAATCCAAGCGGATTTAGAGTCGACTAGGTACTGTGCCGACATGGACGTAGAGAAGTCGCGAGTAGAGGCAACGGGACAGCGACTTGGGGCTGGTAACCGTGTTCATGAGCAGTCTCCCTCGCACTTATTGAAACTGGTTCCGGTGTTTGATGAGAGTGGTGTAACAGAATTTTTCACACGCTTTGAGAAGAAGTGCCAGGAACACCAGTGGCCAGAGAGTAAATGGGCAGCACTTGTTTCCTCTAGATTAATAGGCAAGGGTCTTAAAGCCTATGATGCGTTGCCTATAGAGTCATGTATTATCTATGAGGAACTCAAGGAGGCTGTCCTGAGAGCATACGAACTACAACCAGAGACGTACAGGTTGAAGTTCCGGGGTGTTACCAAGGGTCGGGAGAGCACCTTTTTGGAGCATGCCCGGGAGCTGTCTGATGCTTTTGGGAATTGGCTGAGGTCGGAGAAAGCTACTACGTTTGACGACATTAAACAGTTGGTGCTTTTAGAGCAGTTTTTCAAATGCACGGGCGGCGACCTGACGTTAAACCTTAAAGAAAAGCAACCAAAAACTCTACAGGAGGCAGCTGAGATGGCTGACCTCCGGCCATCACTAATTCGTGGGTGCGGGTCTGCCCAGCGTAGTGAGGCAGGTAACAAGGGGCGTGACGCCCCACCCCCCCGAGTTAGTGATATACCTTGTGCAAACAAGTACAAGAGCCATGATACCAAGACTGACCACAAGACTAGCACCGTCCCATTTAAGAAGGGGCCGGGCCCTTCCCAGTACCAAGGGAAGCCCAAAGGGGAGTTGGAGTGTTTTCATTGTCATAAAAAGGGGCACTTTGCATGAGTCTGTCCTAGCAAACCACCTACAGCAGCTGTGTCTTTGGCCTGCAACATTGGTGTGTCTCCGAAGTCATCTGAGTTTGCCCGGGGCAGTTCGTTAGAGGCTGAGGCACAGCCAATGCAGAAGCACCTGGGAGGCTTGAACCCTGCTCAGGATGTTTTTTGCGACCATAGAGGGCGGGGTTGCGTGATGTGGGCGGGGCGCAAGCATGGAGTAGAGGTCTTGCGTGATACAGGTGCTTCCCAGACTCTGATGAAAAACTTGACTGGCTACCCTATAAACGCGGCTCGGGTGGTGGTGCAGGGTATTAATGCAACTCGGTCATACCCGCTGGTGCGGTTGGAGTTGGAGGTGGATGGTGTGGCACGTGAATTGGATGTCGGGATTGTGGAGAAACTGCCAGTGGAGGGCATCGACCTTCTTCTCGGCAACGACTTTGCAATGCCCGCTTCTGAGGTTCTACCCTTAGTCGTTGCCGAGAGGCCGGCCGACGTGAGTAGGGAAGAGCAAGAGTGGGTCGAGCGGTGCCAGACACAACCCATGGCGTGTGTTGTCACCCGAGCTCGGGCAGCTAAAGTGTCACAGCCTAGTCCTCCGTCTTCAGACCAGCGGAGGAACGATCAACAGGAGGAGGCTAAAGCTGGAGTTGGTTTTAAGAGTTTTGACTCGGCGGCTCTCCTGGGTGATTCAGTATTAGCACCATTACTTAATTCTGGAGTAGCCCCTGGGCCTGTCATCGAGAGTGACGAGGCTGGGCATGACGAGTCTCCACGACAGCAACGTTATGTACATCGAGAGAGACAGAGGGAGCAGCCCAGTATCGGGGAAGGTCATGCATTGCTCCGGGAGCAGTTAGATCGCTTGGCACCCTCAGATATACATCGGTTGCAACTAGAGGACCCTGAGCTCCAAACGTGTGCTAATGGAGCTGTAGAGCTCGACGAGGACGGTGATGCACAGCCAGGAGATTTTTTTTATTTAGAAGGCATCCTCTATAGGCGTTTTCAAGACCCTAAACGTAGTTGGCAAGAGGGGTCCGGAGTAGTGGACCAGTTGGTGGTGCCACGGGAGTGCAGGGATAGCCTACTGAGGATGGCGCATGACATACTACTGGCAGGACATCTAGGGGTGAGAAAAACGGTGGCGGCTTTAGAAAAATTGTTTTGGTGGCTGGGGTTGAAGGGGCAGGTGGTAACCTGGATAGGAAGGTGTCATACGTGCCAGAGGGTTGGGAAACCTAACCAAACAATTCCGAGAGCCCCGTTGCCCCCCATTCCTGTCAGTGGACCGCCCTTCAGTAAGGTCATCATTGATATGGTCGGACCCCTACACCCTACTAGTGCCGGTAATAAATTTCTAGTAACTATCATGGATGTGGCCACTCGTTATCCTGATGCATATCCAATGAGAAATGGCACGGCGAAAACTGTTGTCCGGAACCTGCTCTTGTATTGCTCGCGGTATGGTTACCCGCAAGAGGTGCAATCGGACCAAGGTTCTAGTGTTACATCTAATCTGTTCAAACAAACTATGATTCAGCATGGCATCAGCACTGTCGTCTCTTCTGCGTATCACCCGGAGAGTCAAAGGGTGTTGGAGAGGTGGCACGC
Organism: Paralithodes platypus; assembly: GCA_032716605.1. NCBI lineage: Eukaryota > Metazoa > Arthropoda > Malacostraca > Decapoda > Lithodidae > Paralithodes > Paralithodes platypus. Next base: position 14,222,093 of record CM064509.1, on the reverse strand, counting down.
CACGCTGACAAGCATGCTTCGATGTTATTGCGCAGAGAACGGAAAGGATTGGGACCTTGGTCTGCCGTATGTTTTGTTCGCGGCAAGAGAAGTACCTGGAGAGAGTCTCGGTTTCAGTCCGAATGAGCTTGTTTTCGGGCATCAGGTGAGGGGTCCTCTCCACATGGTGAAGGAGATGTGGGAGGGCACTGGGCATGTTGTTCTGCGAGATAAGTTGCAACCTCTTGTTCCTGAGTGACAAGAGGAGTTGTTTGCTAGGCTGTGGCAGTCCGTCCGCATGTTTGTTGCTTCTCCAGGCCTGATGTGCGGGGTAGAATCCGACACGGAGGCTGGAGACGGTGCAGGGCTCGAGTTGGTTCCCTGCCGTGTGAATCCTGCTCGACAGCCTGTTGTGAGGGCGGAGCTGGACAGCGTGTGGAGAGGGGGTCTGAGGGAGGAGGAATATCGTGAGTGGTCGTTGCCAGTGGCTTTGCAACCTGAGTTTGGTGGCAGAGTCCGTGTGTGTGTTGATTGCAAGAGTGTGGAAGCATTATCCCTGACAGACGCCTATCCATTACCCAGAGTTGACGACACCATAGACCGCTTCGGGGCTGCCTCGCTCATCACGAAGGTAGAACTAGTGAAGGGTTATTGGCAGGCCCCGTTGCCGGGAAGAGCGAAGTGAAGTGCCAGTTTTGCGATGAGCTGGGCAGTTTGTCAGTGCCAGGTGTTGTTGTGCTTCCGGAACACAAGTTGGATGTGTGGCATGCTAAGGGCACTGATAATGTTTTGGCTTTGTTTGCAGGAGAACCCTCGCTGTTCAGTCAGTGTCTGTCGTGGGTGGAGGATCCGGGGTAGGTTACCACAGTATGTTGGTATAGCCTCCTGTCTTGGCTCGCGGTGTATTTTTGCGCTGGTGCTTGTTGGCTCGCGTGTGTAGCATCAGCGTAGGGTCGCAGGGCAGGAGTTGTTGGCTTTGATTAGACGAAAATTAGGCTACATCTATAGTAGCCGCCAAAAACAACATTAAAATAAAATATGAAAAATTAAATAAAAACTCTTTCTTTTTAATAATTAATTTTAAGATAATATTGTAGCTGAGTACTGAGTGCAGATGATTTTCTCTCAGTAGGCTGTGCTTCTTAAAGCTCGCTCTGGGAGCACAATGTTATGAATTAATGTATTATGTTTGGGAAGGGTGATAAGATTTGTTTATATATAAAATGTTGTTGTTTTTTTTTTTTGAGGAGACTGAGCTTGCATTCCATGAGTGGCAGAGTGGCTAGGAGTTGCAGATTCTAGCGACATTCTGCCTGTTCAGATATGGGCTCATGGTTGAGTGTCCCATATCTTGGGGGGGGGTGTTACGCCTCCCGGTGCTGGCAGAATGGTTGCGTGGGGCATTGCAGCTCGCTAGCGCTCGCCAGGATGGGGGGATGGGCTACAGTTGTCCTAGAATGATCTGCTTTATGTTATTAGTGTCGTGTTGCCACAGACAGTCTAGAAATGGTCTTTGTTTTGGTCTGTGACCGCGCCTTGTATTTTATATTCGCTATAATATAAATGTGGCTTGTGTGAGAGGCGAGCGAGAGAGGGTGACGGGGTACACCTGGCAGCGGGCTTGGGCGCTGACGGCGTTGGCGGCCGGGTGGTCAACTAGTCCCTGCTCATCGCGGCCTCGTGTTTTTTACCAGCTCAGAGCTGGCCTGACACGCGTATCGTCTACATCCTTTGCAATTCTGTCCCCCAAACTCGCCACTTTGCATACTATTTCTCTCTCTCGACTTCTCCTTTCTCATTCTCTAATCTTTATTAAACTCAACATCCCTTCTGGTTTCAGCATAGACGTTCACCGTCGGCCAGTCGTATTGTACGCGAAGCTCTCAGATATTTCCATGTATTAGGCTTTAATGAGGTTTGGAGAGACGGACTTTTCCGTGTGTGTCCTCTCTCGGGAAGGTTGTAGATCGGTATATGTCTCCCTGGCAAGGTGTTGAGTGATTCTGCTTGGTTATCTAAAGCTAGACTAGGGGTAAGGTTACTGTGTCGTTGTCTCCGATGTGTGCAGTGTTAGCTAAGCCCTGCACGACATCGACAGGTACTGTGGGAGCCTAGGTTGTCTTCGGGTGGGTTTACTTTGCGAGCACAGCACTGTGGTGTGAGAGAGCCATAGCCTATCCCTCACAACATAGTGCTGCCTCTTTGTGTTGACTTCTGAGGGATCGCCAGGATAGAACTAGGTACTAGAGACCTAGATTTATCAAGAGAGCATCCCCGTCATATAGCGTAATCTTCATTATACCACCTTCGGACAACGTTAGGCTACGAGCCGCATGCTCGCCCATTGTTGCCCTGCCTTGATACCCCAGCTAGACTTTATTAACTGAGCAGACACTGGTTAGAGATAAGCCCCATTATTATATGTATGCAACATTATTATTCACTGCACTTTTGAGCCGAGGTTGTTGTTGAGTTGCACAACCCTAGTAGGCTGTTGCGTTGTGTCATGAAGCATTTCTTTAGTTGTCGAGCATTACTACCTTTGCGCAGTCTTTATTATTCGCCTGCCTATTACTATATGTCCTAGTATTTATTGTGATCCATATTCTGCATTATAATTGTTCAAGATTCTTTACGAACATCTTCCCAGCATCAGACTTATTTCAGAAGTTTCCAGTTGATGTTGCAGGACTAGCATTGCACTTTCTTTAATACAGGAGTGCCAGTTATTTGAGTATCTACCGTAACGTTAAATAATCACGTTACTTATCTTTTCTTTGTGTAACCTAAACGAGTAATCTTTTACTGTTTGAGAATAGGCTGTTTCATCGAGCGTCAGCCTAGTGTGTGTGCACCAGTAACCGAGTCATAGGATACCTCGTGGTCCAGGCACGACTCAGGGCGGTAATGGTGTTTTGTTTTCCAGTGTTTAAGGCAGGGGTTGGATCTAGTGTTACCGTTGTTGCATTTTGCCATTATCTAGTCCAATGTTGAAGAGCCCTGTGTCTTTGAGAACCTGGATCGTAACAAACGTCCTTGAGTGGTTTTAAATATTTATTGAACTAAACCCATTAGCGATAGAATGATGGTGTTTTGTGCATAATATGGAGTACACAAGAGCTTTATTATTTGAGTTACACAATAGAGTTTCATTCAGTATATTAATTGCACAATAACGTTTTATAAAACTTCAATGTGGCTTCCTTTTGTGGCCCTCAGCACATCCAACTGACGATCGATTTCTTGCCATGTGAAACCCAGCATATCACCAGTGACCATACGTATGGCTTCCATTATCCGTTCACGAAGGATTTTGATGTTTGGAACATGTGTTTTGTAGACTTCATCTTTAACATAGCCCCAAATAAAGAAATGTAAGGGGGTAACATCAGGAGACCGAGGAGGCCACAATATAGGTCCATCACGCCCAATCCATCTGCCTGGAAACGTCTCGTTGAGCAATTGACGTATATCTAATACATACGGTCACTGATGATATGCTGGGGGTCACATGGCAAAAAATCGATCGTCGGTTGGATGTGCTGAGGGCCACAAAAGGAAGCCACATTGAAGTTTTATAAAACGTTATTGCGTAATTCATTTAACCCCTTTTGTACCAGCGACGGCAGGGACCTGTCAGCAGATAAGTCACTCCTCAGTCCCAGCGACGGCAGGGAGCCATCAGTAATGTACTTCTCTTGTAACTGCCAGTATCAGGCAGTGCCTGGTACCACGACTGTTTGAACACTGGTCTAGAGTTGGCAACACTTCTCACCTTATATCCAACCCTCTGCAGGCTGGGAGAGCCAGTATTCCTTTATCTTTTGTGGTGGGTCTTGCCATTTTGGCCACATTGCTTGGGACTGGGGGGGACTTTTATTACTGTATTCTACAGTACAGTAGGGGTTAATGAATGAAACTCTTGTGTACTCCACATTATGCACACAACACCATCATTCTATTCCTAATGAGCTTAGCTGAATATATATTTAAAATCACTCAAGGACTTTATAACCACCCTGTATATCCAGACTGCCTAGTAGGGACCGAAAGGTCTGTGCAGTCTATATCTATGTAACTCTCTCTCTTCCTTACTTTCCTTCCCTCTCAACTTACACACTCCCAGCCCAGCCTACCTCTGCCCCCACTTCCTCCTTACCGTCAAGAGGGAGGTCAGGGCAGAACTCGAGCCTCACTACCACTGTTTGCACACACTTAACACTAAACAATTTGTCCCTCTACCGCTCTTGACTTACACCCACACTCACACGGTTCTCACGACACGTTCACACAGAATTAACTTTTTGTTTTCCTATGTGCATGAAGGAGACAAAAGGCAAAGCTGCCTGTAACAAGTGTCCCGCCCCAAGGTTGAAAGAGTCCTCGCGGTACTTTCACATCACATGCATGTATGTGTATTTTTAAAAACATGTTATTAGTTTTGTAAGTACAATAATTAATATCAATATAAATGCTTGCTTGCGCTTGTCATTTTCGAGCAATGTATGTTAACTTGCTCCCTAGACAGCAGTGAAACTAAGAGGGATCCCCCCCTGGAAAAAAAAAAAAAAAAAAAACGGGTTATGTCACTTACAGTTTCTTACAGTAGATCCTCTGGAAAAAGGCAAACTAGGTCTGTGTATCCAGCTCAGTACCAGTACTTGCACTGCTGCGGTAGTTCACGGTGTTGGCGGCGGCGGTAGCAGACGCAAATTTTGTATTATTCTGTCACGATCATAAATCAGTTCTAACCTCCACAACGATAACTTAAAGATTTACTTGAGCTTTACAAAAAATCCCTCTGACCAACCTGACCAAACCTTAGACCTTTACATTGTGTTCAAGTGTATGGAGAAGTAGCGTCTATCTCTAGCCAGAAACGGGTATTTAGGTAGCACTTTAAGGGGGATTGCTGGTTTTTCTGGGCAACATTCTCCCTCATGCTAAGCCCAATTGTTTTCAGTTTTTAAGACGTTTGGCTCATTAGTTTGGCGACTTTACGACTTTTCGTCATATTTATTTGTCAATATTAAGACCGTTCGTGCCATGTACTGTAGGTGTTGATGTTTTCTTGGCGAGCGATAGAGAGCCTGTAATATAAGAGGAGCCGGACTTCGGCCGGGACATTTTCCTACAGACAAATATAAAACATTATTTAGAAGGGGGATCTTTGGGATGTGTTTTAAGCTTGATGGAGGTCTAGAGAGGAAACTAGAACAAAATAATAAATAAAAATATATAATGACCAATAAATATACCCTCTCCCCTTAAGGGTAGGTTTTTAGTTTGCTCCCTAGATTTCCATAAAAAAAAAAAAAAAAAAAAAAATCCCTTGCTAGATTTATTTTAACATTTTTCGGTAGACAAATATCCCTGCCCAAGGCCGGTTCCTACTAAATTACAGGGTTGCTATCATTCGCCAGTATAAAATCGATACCGGTACCTAAATGGCACGAAAGGTCTTAATGTTGGCAAAGAAACGGAGCAAAAGGTTTGAGAATCGCAAAACTAATTGGGCGAACGTCTTAAAAATCTCAAAACTAAACATGAAGGAGAAAGGGGTCAAGAAAAAACGAAAACCTTCCCTTAAAAGTAAGTCAATACATTTTTAGCTGACTGAACGTACAGTATATATGAATAAAGCTATAGTCTATTCGCTGTAAGTAGGCGAGAAATCATGTCCTCTAACCTCTGTACCTAAAATACGACTAGAGTAATCGAGCTAATATCTGTACCATTTGGGAAGAGTCAGTCAAGGAATAGATGTGGAAATTTACAGCCAGTTTGTTCTAGCCCTTTTTGAGTTACAGAGGATAGAGGGCATGATTTCTCGCCTACTTACAGCGAATAGACTAAATATAACATTTCATATTTATTCAATAATCGCGCTTATACAATGTACAGTATATGTCACAATGTACAGTATATGTCACAATGTACAGTATATGTCACAATGTACAGTATATGTCACAATGTACAGTATATGTCACAATGTACAGTATATGTCACAATGTACAGTATATGTCACAATGTACAGTATATGTCACAATGTACAGTATATGTCACAATGTACAGTATATGTCACAATGTACAGTATATGTCACAATGTACAGTATATGTCACAATTTGAATATGTATTGCAAATCATACTTCTTAGTCATCTTAGTGGTTAGTTAGTTTATAGTTAGTTAGTTAAAATAGGACTTCAGAGGCTATCAAACCTTCTGGATTATTAAGCCAGCACACTGTACGTCAAGAATAATGTCAGGACTGGAGCCCCTAGCTTTTCAAGAACTTCAGTCCCTTCTTAGTCATCTGTTTTTGTTTTCTTTTCTTTAGTATTTCTGTATTTTCACTATAATGTTATGCGCAGTATCTAAATGAAGATAAGAATTGGAAATTAATATAATTTTCAAATGTACTCATATTCATCCAAGATTTCTTGATATATTCTACAGAACAATGCAATTATATATATTCCACACAATATACAACCTCACTTGCTCATATACACGTTACATGTCCATAGGAATAATATACAGTATGTACGCACACATACATACACACACTCCACGCACACATACACAGGCTCCACACGTACAGAGAGACGTACACATACACACAGACGAACACATACAGAGACGTACACATACACACAGACGAACACATACACAGGCTCCATACATACATAGAGCCGTGCACATACACACACACACACATACACAGGCTCCACACATACATAGAGACGCACACATTCACACAGACGCACACATTCATAGGGTCAGAGTGTTTGAAGAGCGTGATTGTGAGAGAAAGTGAGTGTGTGCTTGTGTTTGCCTTCGTGAGTCCACTGTTCCTACTGTAACCATCCCCAACACTACAATTACTACCCTCTATATCATCTTCTATCATCTTCTATCATCTTCTATCATCTTCTATCATCTTCTATCATCTTCTATCATCTTATATCAGCTTCTATTAGCTTCTATCATCTCGATCACCACGACCACGAACATCCTTTATCATTTCTATCGTCTCTGTTATTTGTATCATATGTTATTATCTTCAATCACCTTCTACTGTAACAATCCCTAACACTACAATTACTACCCTCTATATCATCTGTACAACCACCACCACGATCATGTTATACAATATTCTATCATCTCTATTATTTTATATCGTATCCTATCGTCTCTATTCTATTCTATCATCTTCTACCATCTATTATATTCTATCATCTTCTATCATCATCTATTATCTTCTATCATCTTCTATCATCATCTATTATTTTACATTATCTCTATCATCATCTATTATCTTCTATTACATTCTATCATCTCTATTATCACTGCCACAAATATCTATCATTGCTATCGTTTTTATTATTTTCATCATATTCCATCATCTTCAAGCATCTACGGTAACCATCCTCAACACTACAATTATAATCTTTGTATTATCTCTACTGCCTCCACCACGATAAGCTTCTATCATCTCTAGTATTATCTTCTATTAACTCTATCATCTTCTATAATTTTCTGACATCATAACCACGATCATCTTCTATCATCTCTATTATCTTCTATCATATATTATTATCTTCCATCATCTTCTACACTACAAACCCAACCGTGTTGTTCTGTGTATGAAGAAGATAAAAGGTAATGCTGCCTGTAGCAAGTTACCCCCCCCCCCCACCCTCCCTCTTTCCCCCAAAGTTTAAAGAATGATAAAGAGAGCCAAATTCAAGGTGCATTATAGTCAAAATGTTTGGTCACACGGAGCGTGATGCAGTCTAAGTCATAAGATGAGGGAAACACAGATTGAGGGAGGGAGTTCCAGAATTTACTTGTTAAGTGAAATAAGAACTGTGAAATCGACTAAGAAAACTTGTATTTCAACTTATTAAACTTTATTATATTTTCCTTTCTTGATTTATGTTTTCAAGATATTTGGGAAGTATTATCAAGTTACCTAAAATTGACCTAAATACGCCTTATGCATGACAAATCCATTATAGGAAATCTTTCGTTTCTGTAGTTCAACCTGGGATCGAACCTGTGCCCCCAAATACAAGTCTTAACTTAGACTCTCTATACTATTCCTCTAGCTGGGACATACTTTTATGTTTAACCTCTTCAACACGATGACGCTTTTTTATACCTTCAATTCTGGCTAACAATAGACGGATTTGTTAAGGGGGCCCACATCGTGGTTTTCTCTCTTTCTCCCCCTCTCTCTTTGGCTTGTATCCATTCGGCGCCCTTCAACCTACTGTTTTAAGACGTTTAGCCCCATCCAGGTGTCAATATTTTCCTATCGAGCGGTAGCGAGCCACCATATATATTTTTTGTTTTGACAGCAAGCTAAATTTGTACATTTTCAATAGAAAAATGTCTCAGGCGACGCCGGATTTCTCCATACAATGCTGGCTCGCTGTCGCTTGCCAGGAAGAAATCGACACTTGGATGGGGATGAACGTCTTTAAACAGTTGGCTGAATGGAGCCGAATGGATACAAGCCACAGAAAGAGAGAAAAGGAGACAAAAAAGCAGGTGACCCCCCGTAGGTTAAGAAAAACCCATGGTATTCAGAGGGTGCATTGTTGTCGTATTAACTCAAAGGAGTACAAAGGAGTACAAAGGAAATCAAGCAACAACAGATCTAGTGACCCTTCTAGGTTGCTTGTCCTCCAAAACACTGAGGATCAAGTGTCCAAACAGTGGTTTAGAGTGGGTAAGGGAACATTGGAAAGGGAATTACTGCCCTGGAACTAATGTCCGTGGCAGGATTAGGAAGTTTGTAGAGGACAGAAGGGTTAGTAACTGAGGGGGGGATAAAATAAAGTTATTCATTTACAAACGCGGTCAGTCGCGGGTTTGATGCGAGATATTTGTCTAAGCGGAGTTTAAATGAATCAACGGTGCTGCAGTCTATAACGTTTCGGGGAAGCCCATTCCACAAGTTGACAACTCGATTGAAGAAGAAATTCTTAGATTCGTTCGAGTTAAAAGATTTACCAATAATTTTGCAACCGTTTCCCCGCGTGTAATTAGATTGGTCGATAGTGAAGTACTTACTACAGTTCATATTGTTGATGCCTTTGATGATTTTGAACACTTGAATTAAGTCACCTCTTAATCTGCGCTGGGTTAAAGAAAATATATTTAATTCTCTAAGACGCTCTTCGTATGGTTTGTTCTTTAGGCTAGGTATCATTTTGGTAACTCTACGTTGAACTCGTTCTAGCTTGTTTATATCTTTTTGGTAATAAGGGCACCAGGATTGAACGCAGTATTCCAGAAGAGGGCGGACTAAGGAATTGTAAAGGGTTAGGATAACTTCTTTGGATTTATGCTCAAATGACCTGCCAATAAAGCCAATTATTTTGTTTGCCTTCTTAACAACTTCTGAACATTGTTGACTCGGTTTTAGGTTACTCGATATAGTTACTCCCAGATCGGTTTCTCTGTATACATTCTTAAGCTGAGTGCCATTCATCGAATAGTTTGCTTTCTCATTTAGGTATCCGATATGTAGTACTTTACATTTATCCGCATTGAAACTCATTTGCCAAATTTGGGCCCAACATAACAATTTATCTAGATTGTGTTGCATATCGTCAACTTGTTCTTTTGAGAGTACGCTATTTGCAATTTTTGTATCGTCAGCAAATTTTGAGATTGTACAGGTGAGACCCTCATCTATGTCGTTGATGTAAATTAGAAAGATAATTGGTCCTAGTACCGATCCCTGGGGTACCCCGCTACTTACATTGGTCCATTTAGATGCCTTACCGTTTATGACTACTCTTTGCTTTCTGTTGCTGAGCCAATTTTCTATCCATTTCAACACACCGTCTTGTATTCCATGCGCTTTTAGTTTTAGCAGTAAACGTTTGTGGGGAACTTTGTCAAAGGCCTTTTGAAAATCAAGGTATAATATCTACAGCTTTACTCTCATCGTAGAGGTTGAGGATTTCGTGGAAGAAGTCTAAGAGGTTTGATAAACAGGAACGTTTTTTACGAAAGCCGTGTTGAGTATTTTTAAGTATGTTATTTTCCTCTAAGTGATTTACGAGTCTGTCTCGTATGACCGTTTCTAGCATTTTACATACAACTGAGGTTAAGCTAATTGGACGATAGTTACTGGGCAGGGATTTGCTGCCTTTTTTTAATATCGGTGTTATGTTGGCTAGCTTCCACTGATCAGGCATAGTTCCAGACTGCAAGGATTTATTGAATAGTAATGTCAGTGGTTTGGAGAGCTCATCCTTAGCTTCCTTTAGAACTCTAGGCGAGATTGTATCAGGTCCAGGCGTTTTATTTACCTTGAGTTTATCTAAACAATTCAATACTTCTCTCTCTGTAACGGTGATATTGCTTAGAACATCTGAATTATCAATCTGAATCGGCGATGGTGTAGGGATATCACTGAGGTCTTCTGTTGTAAAAACTGATGCAAAGAAGGTATTGAGGGCATTACTCATTTGTACTTCGTCTTTGGTGTATTCTCCATTTTCATCGACTAACGGTCCAACAGTTGAAGTAACTACTTTTTTCTTTCTGATATAACTATAGAATTCTTTCGGGTTTGTTTTTACTTTGATTCGCAATATGTAACTCTAAGGTCTTTTTACTTTGCTTAATTAACTTTTTGGCTTTGCGTCGTAGCTCTACAAATTTCACCCGTTCTTCGTCATTTTGTGAGGATTTTAATCTATCATTAGCAAACTTTTTAGCAAGCAGGCAGTTTGAAATATCTTTATTCCACCATTTGGGCTTATTAACTCCTTTGAGTCCTCGAGGTAGTTACTAAGCTAAAGAAAATCGAGTAAAGGCAACCAAAACATAATTAACATTACGTCATCGTAATGAATGGGTTAAGGTTCGATCCCAGGAAAAGATAAATTGGGTTTTCTGAACAATGTCATGAATTCACAAGCGATTATTTATAGATCCTCAATAATTAGAACATTAGTGTTAGATATGATTTTGACAATATTCACAAACTCTCCCATAACAAACCTTGACCAAACACCCTGATCTCAACAATAGATCACCAAATGTTACACTAATAATGGAGGAAACTGTTATTATCTCAGCTACATGCGTTCTCCGGTCCCACTTCAACTTCCCCCCCTCCCCTCCTCAAAAAATAAATAAAAATAAAAATAAAATAAAACCAAAAATATAATAAAATAAAATCCAGACCCTACCACAGATGCTCTACACATCCATAACATAATGTATAAGAATGGTGAGTAAAGGCATCTGTGTCAATTCAAACTCAAACTATTAATACTAATTACACTTTTCAACACAACTCATAAACACCGAATTGCATATAAATGCACTCCAAAACTACAAGTCGAAAATCATGAGCAACATACCGACGAAAGAGAATGAATGGTATTTCTAATGAGAGGGACATTAGGTTTAAGTAACATTTACTTTGACAAAACTCCTCACATCCAGCTCCACAACCAAACTTTAATAAGAACATTCAAAACCACCGTATCAACTACTTCTTTTATTAATAACCACCACGCCCAGCACACTCCTAGCTACCACAAGAATCGTCACAGCCACAACGACCACCTTCATAGAGAGGCAACGCATCTACCTCCACCACAACCCTCACAAGCACATAACACTTCACAACCAGCACCACAACCCCCATTTTCATAAGCAACTTCAAAGCCACCACCATCACAACAACAACACGTACAGTATAAACAGAGACAACACAACCAACACCACCACAAGGATCACAAGGACACCACTACCACCAGCACCACAACTACCATCTATACAAAGAGACACCACAACACTTCCACCTATACAAATAGACATCACAACTACCATCAACATCTTCATAAGAGCCTTCAAACATAATCACCACCACCACAACAAACAACACCACAAGTATCACGTCGACACCATCACTCCAGCAGCACCACAACAACAGACAACACCAACAAACAATCCCAACACCACAACCACCACCTATACAAAGAAATACCACAACCACCACCACTGCCTTTATAGGAGCCATCACAAACCACAACCACCAGCACCACCTTGCTAAGAGCTGTCACACACCACATCAAACAACACCACAAGGATCACGTCGACACCACAAACACCACCACTACTACAACACACATCACTAACACCAACACCACAACCACCACCTTCACAAGAGCCCTCACACATCACAACAAGCAGGACAAACACCACCACAAGAATCACGTCGACACCATAACCACCACCTACACAAAGATACACCCCAACCACCAGCACCACCTTTATAAGAGCCTTCACACACCACCACCACCACCACCATCACCACAACAAACACCACCACTACTACAACGCAGAACACCAACACCATCACCTCCACAAGAGCCCTCACACACCACCACCACCACAACAAACAGGACCACAAGGATCACGTCGACACCATCACTCCACACCTCCCTAGCCAGTCAAACAAACAGCAGTGGGGAGAGAGAGAGAGAGAGTATATAATGATATCACTCACAATAAGGCTCTCCTAGAAAGAGGGAGACCCTCTATCTATCTATCTATCTATCTATTTCTCTCTCTCTATATATATATATATATATATATATATATATATATATATATATATATTGTTACGTATCTTGATCCTCAAATGGTTAACTTGATGAAACTAGATAGCACAGAGATATATATTAAGGTATCAGTCAGGTGAAGGCAATACGAAAGTAAAATCTAATAACATTATTTCCTGTTGTTGCTTCCTTTCCTTTTGGATCTTAGGACTTGGTATCCTTTATTGACTGATACTCTTTAATTATGGAAAAATACTGAAACTAATTAAAGTCATGTAGTATTTATAAAGAATTATTATTTAACCGAAGCTTAGTAGGCAATGGTTATGAACCGAATAAGTTATATCTAAAGAAGGCCTATTAATTATATATCAAGTCTTGAAAGAAAAATATTAAGGTAAGAATATTTTTGTCTCTTACCCTTTTTGAAATGAATAGATAGTTTTCTTATATCTATCTATCTATCTATCTATTGCCCGACGCCGTGATCCCCGAAGGGGTGGCCACGAACGAACCGCCCCCATGCACCTCTGTCCCCAGTCAGTCGACGCCCCTCCCCCCAACCAGCACCGCCTTCGTTTATGTACTTCCTCACTCCATCCTTCCACCTCATATTCGGTCTACCTCTCCCCCTCTGTCCCTCCACCTCGCTCTCGTACACCCTCTTAGTCATTCTCTCGCTTTCCATACGTTCCATATGGCCGAACCATCTCAAGTTGTTCCTTTTCACACTTTCCAGCACATCTACCTCCACACCACACCTCCTTCTTACTTCCTCATTAGTCTGTCTATCCCTCCATGTAACTCCGCACGCACTCCTTAAGTAATTCATTTCCACTGCTCTCACTCTTGGTCTGAGTCTCTCAACCAACGTCCATGCTTCGCTTCCGTAAGTCAGTGTCGGGATTACCACACTGTCATGCAGTGTGGTATATATTCTTATATCATGTCCTTTTATTTATATTTAATGTAGTTATTATTCTTGGTTCTTGTCTTACGTTAATAGTTGTTGTTGTTGCTGTTGTTCCCTAAGCTGCCTGGCCGAACAGCCCCGAGTCCCTGAGGAAGGCCATGGCCACGATCGGGCTTTCCCACAGAGCTCTCATTGAGTGTAGATTGTGTTGTTGGCGTAAGTGGTTGTGTGAAATGCAGTCTTCTATGATGTGTTTAATGGTATGGGGTGCTGTGTTACATCCCGGGCAGGAGTCGACAACGGAGTCATCCAGTCTCTTCTGATAGCTAAGGAGAGCTGGATGGTGTCCGCATCTCAGCCTGGCCAGGTGGACTCTGTCCTCGCGAGGAAGGGAGGATTCTGAAGGATGGATTTCGGGAGGTCGTGCATGCAGCTGCGTGTTGTCTGTGAGTGAGTGGATGGATCGGTGAGAGATATGAGTATGGATGTGCTTCTGGAAGTTGGTTCGGGGTGGGCAGGGAGGGAGAGAGAGGACAATAATTGTGTGTGATACCGTGTGCTGGGTGTTGTTTTGATATTTCTTGGTGTCTGTGGGTGTGTTGCCATGTAGTTTAGTGGGTGGTCTTGGTTCGTGGAGGCTGCTGCCAGGAATTGAGTGCCTCTCATGTCCAGATGGTCTTTGACTTTGAGGATTTTGGTTTCTTGATGTAGGTGATCTGTGGGTGCAGTAGCTGTGCAGCCTGTAATGATCTTCAGGGCTTTGTTTTGAATAGTCTGTAAAGTCTTATGATGTGTTTCAGCTAGGTTAGAAGCCCAGGCTGGGCTTGCGTATTCCATCACTGATCTTATGTATTGTTTATATACTGTGGTGGTAGTTTCTTTGTTGTGTCCAAATTTTGTGTGAGCAAGTGACCTGAGGGCGTTAAGTCTGGGTGTCAGTTTCTTTTAAATGTGTGTTGTGTGCTGTTTGAATGTCATATGAGTATCATATGTTACTCCTAGGATTTTGGGTGTGTGTGTATGTGTTAGGGGTGTGTTGTTTATGGTGAGTTGAGGGATGTATTCGTGTTCTCCTGTCCAACTTGTGAGCAGGGTTGCGGTGGATTTGGCTGGGGCTAGATTAAGTCTGTTTGTAGTGCACCAGCCATGTAGTGTGTTGAGATAGGGTTGAAGGAGATCTGTTGCTATTTTTGGGTCATGGTGTGTGCATGTGAGTGTTATGTCATCTGCATAGGAGGCTAAGTTTTTTTGGGGCGTAATGGGTGTAGTTATATCGTGCATGTACAGATTGAAGAGTGCGGGCGATAGGACGGATCCTTGTGGGACTCCGTTTGGAAAGTTTCTGATTTTAGATTACTGACCGGCAAAAGATATGTGTGCACATCTGCCTGCTAGGAAGTTGGCCACCTTTCTGTGTTGTTGTGCATGTTTGTGTTGTAGATTTTGTTTGTTAGGTTGTGGCGGGGGATGGCATCGAAGGCTTTACTAATGTCGAGTGTGGCTAATAGTGATCTGCGTGGTGGTCTAGCTGATAGCTCTTTGTGTAAGGTCTGTGAGAAGAGTGTTTGTGGAGTGCAGTGGCCTAAAGCCATGTTGTGTTGGAGCTAGGGGTAGGTCAGGTGTAATTAGTTGTAATACTAGGCGTTCCATGACTTTGGAGGGGGAGCAAAGGAGTGTGATGGGGCGGTGGGAGGAGGGTAGCGTGGGGTCTTTGTTGGGTTTGGGGAATGTGATGATGATACCATGCTTCCAAATGTCTGGTATTGTGTTGTGTGAATAGCTGTAGTTTGATATGTTAGTGAGTGCTTGTATGCCTTGTGGTCCCAGGTGTCTGAGGTGTATGTTGCTTATGTTGTCTAGGCCACAGGCGGGTGAGTGCTTGAGATTGTTGTTGATCGTTAATAGTATTATATTATTATTATCAGGATTAATATCAAAGTCACATAAAAAGTTAGATATATATTTAATAATTAGATAAATGTATGTTCTTAACCACGAAACATTGAGGTTTGATTATGAGTAAATTAAGTTACAGGATCGCTTCATAGATTCGATTCAGGTCTCACTCAAATAATATGAAAAGTAAAAATAATATTTTGAAGCTAAAAGAATTTTCTTCAGCTTAGGAAATCACTAGAAGTAACATTAAAACAGCCATGTTAGTCTAAGGCTATATTACTAATATGAGACAATAGTATCACCGTTCTTGTTGTTACCAGCAATGTAAGCTTAATTAAAAGAAAATGAAAGAACTCGTAAGTATTAATATAAAACAATAGTATTACTTTTATCATAACCCAATTATAAAAGAGTTGCTTTAGTCCACAAGTCTGTCAACTAAAATAGTTAAGTACATAATAGTAGCATTAACGTTAATTCCCAATCACATATCTCACTAACCAACATACTGTAAGTGTTTACACCGAACACATTTAACACACACTTATATAATCTGACTGACAGTCACAATCCCATTATAATACTTCACCCCGTCTTCCTCCAGCTGCAAGTTCACCTTCCCAACTCCAAATGTGACTGATTTGAATGCCCACTACTCGGGTCTTATATACTATGCAATGATGGTGTAGGAACGAATCAGGAGGCGGGGGATGGTGCGCGCCCCAATCACAGCTCCTCTAGTTGCGTAGCAGGTGCGTGGTCCAATGGCGTCGATTATCGTCATAGCGTTGGGTCATCGAAGTAGTTTGCAGGGTCCCATATGACGCACGCAGGTGTGAAGGCTTGTTTGCTGGTATGCAGGCGAGCTGGTTTCCACTCGCTGGTTCGCTCGCTGGTCTGCTTCGCCGCCTGGGTAATTCGGCACTCCTTCAACTCTTAATTCTAACTCTTAAATAAACACATACAGGGCTCCGTATGTCAGACCTCCCCCCTAGAAAAGAGTTTAAGGAGTATAGTACATAATATACATAATACATAACTAGATTCACCACCAGATTGGCAACAGCAAGATTATAATGAGGATATAAGAAGGATATCACCCAAAGTAGGCAACGTCTCCAGGTACCACATCAGAACATAGCCGGAACGTAGCTGGAGCGTTATTCGAACTGCAAGGCACAGCTCACAGCTGAAGGCTTGAAAGCGCACTACTAAAGCATGATATTTACCTCGCTACAAGGGAGAGCTAATTGCCAAAATCCTCTCATTAAGTTAATCTTACTGCTGTATGGGGCCAACCTGGTAAATGCAATCTTTAATAGATACGTGATAGGCAATCGGCTAGCACATTCTGGACCCCGTTAATATGTTTAACATCCAGGGAGTATTCCTGTAGCAACAAACTCCACCTGGTCAGTCGTTGGTTTTTATTTTGAAACTTATGCAAACATTTTAAGGGGTGATGGTCAGTATACACAGTGATGGCACCAGAGGCAGATTGCACATAGACAGCAAAGTATTGAAGGGATACAATTAATGCTAACAGATCCTTCTCAATGACTGAATAGTTACGTTGAGCAGAATTTAATTTTTTACTAAAATAGCACACAGGATGCAATACTTCACAGTCGTCTTCCTGTAGCAATACTGCACCAACCCCGGTATTGCTCGCATCCACTGCTAGGTAAAAAGATCTGTTAAAATCAGGAGCTCGGAGTACAGAAAAATTTGATAAAATATCTTTGGTAGCATTAAAGGCCTCCTCACATTCGGAGGACCACTCAAACTTCACATCCTTACGGAGAAGATCTGTCAGGGGAGCTGTTAACCTAGAAAAGTTTATGATGAAATGCCTATAATAACCAATCATTCCTAGGTACCTTTGGACATGTTTCTTAGTGCTAGGAGTTGGGAATTCTAGAATAGACTCTACCTTTGCTTGAGGAGGTGCAACCTGTCCCTGACCTACGTATATCCTAGATACTGGACCGTACTCTTTACAAAGGTGCATTTCTTAAGATTAACCACCAGATTGGCATCAGCAAGATTTAAGAACAGCAATCTAAGTTGGTAAAGATGCTCCTCCCATGACTGTGAAAAGATAAGAATATCATCGATGTAGACAACGCATCCAGGTACCCCTTCAGTCACCAAATTCATGAGGCGCTGGAATGTAGCTGGAGCGTTTTTCAAGCCGTAGGGCATTACGTTACAGCAGGCTTGATTATTAACTACAAAGCATGATATTTCCCTCGCTCTAGGGGTGAGAGCTACTTGCCAATATCTCTTCATTAAGTCAATCTTGCTGATATAGGTGGCTGTACCAATCTAGTCAATGCAGTCATTGATCCGTGGCAGTGGGTAAGTATCGTTCTTTGTGTCAGCATTAACTTGCCTATAGTCCATACATAACCTATGGCTCCCGTCTGGCTTTGGCACAAGTATGACCGGACTACTCCACTGGCTTAAGGCCCTAGTGATCAGCTCGTTTGACAACATGAAGTCAAGCTCGACCTGCAGTATACTCCTGCGTTGTGGTGAGACACGGTAGGGGGATAGTTTAATGGGTGTTGCATCCCCTACGTCGATGTCGTGCACGGCCAAAGAAGTGAGCCCTGGAGTATCACGGAACACACTGGGAGACTGAGATAAAACAGAGATTAGTTGGTTCGCTTGATCAGAGGGAAGATGACATAGTTTAGATGGTAATTCCCCCCAAGCTACTGAGTTATATTTAAAGTTGGAT
Source organism: Paralithodes platypus (assembly GCA_032716605.1). Lineage (NCBI taxonomy): Eukaryota > Metazoa > Arthropoda > Malacostraca > Decapoda > Lithodidae > Paralithodes > Paralithodes platypus. The sequence goes on along the minus strand of CM064509.1, from coordinate 14,203,952 downwards.
AGGCTACATGACAAGTCAAAGTCTGCATGGATACCTTCAGGCTCTGGAACAGTCTGTTGCGGGTCAGTAAGAGAACTGAAGACTTCGTCCGCACCAGGCTGTCCACAGGTCCTGACATTCACTGCCACAGTGGGAGAATCTGGAGGAGAGGAATCAGGGGACCTATGGTAGGGTTTCAACATATTAATATGGAATACTTGCGTGGGCCTTCACCTGTCTGGGGTAGTTACTAGATAATCGGTAATGCTCGCCCTCTGAATGATCTTATATGGGCCCCTGAACATGGCAGATAAAGTTTGGCCAAAAAGGGGGAGCAGGACCAAAACCTCATCACCGGGCTGAAACTCCCTCTCACGGGCTTTTCTGTCATACCAGTTCTTCATGGAGCTTTCAGCCACTGTCAAGTTTTGAGCTTCAAACTCACATGAGGATCTCAGCCGGGTTTTGAAATCTGAAACATACTTGAGGAGGTTTTGGTTCCCCTCCTGGCCAACTAGGCTATCCTGCAATAGTTGCAAAGGACCTCTTACCTTGTGACCGAAAACTAGCTCATTAGGGGAAAAACCCAGGGATTCAGTTGGAATCTCACGAGTAGCAAATAAAAGAAAAGGTACCCCCTTATCCCACTCAACTCCGGTCTCTGTACAATATTTACGCAACATGGCTTTCAAAGTTTGATGAAACCGTTCGAGAACCCCTTGACTCTCTGGGTGGTAGGTGCTAGACTTAACATGCTCGATACCCAACTCCTTCAGGGACTGCTGAAAAATGTTAGAGGTAAAATTAGTTCCTTGATCACTTTGCACCTCATGGGGGAAACCCATTCTGGTGAAGAATTTGAGCAGTTCCTTGATGACAGTTGGAGCAGAGGTAGTCCTTAAGGGTATATCCTCTGGGTAGCGAGCTGCGATGTCCATAATCGTTAATAAATAAATGTTACCTTGGGAAGTCTTAGGCAATGGGCCTACAATGTCCACTACCACCCGAGTAAAAGGATTCTCAAAGACGGGCAAGGGCACCAGAGGATGTACAGGCACCTTCTGATTGGGTTTTCCTGTCATCTGGCAAGTGTGTGACACTCTACAAAACTCCACTACATCTGCACGCATTCCTGGCCAGTGAAAGTGGGCTCTGATTCTGTCTAGAGTTTTTCTCACACCTAGGTGTCCTGCCAATGGTATACAATGTGCCATTTCCAAGATATCACTACGACAAGGTTTGGGGACTACTACTTGATGGACGTCCCAGGCCCCGTCATCGATTGGTCTGTGTGGCTGTCTCCATCTACGCCACAATACTCCTCCTTTGAGGTAGAAATATTCACCACCCTCCTTCTCACATTCCTCTTCACTCACGGCCCTGGCAGCTAACTCCTTGCATTCTCTATCATCTCTCTGTAGCTCTACCAGGCCACTAGGACAATTTGGAGGGGTTTCATGGTCATCGTTAGGGTCAAGATGAGCCATAAAGGTGTCAGATAAATCCACCTCAGTCACATCATCAGGCACAGTTGGAGCGTCATTCACACTCTCATCATCCCTTTCATCAACTCTTACATTCGGTACATTTCTGTCTGAGGGAACTGCTACTTGAGACATTGAACGTGTGACAGCACACACAGGGAAAACTGTTGGCATCTCCTTTCCGAGCTCACCGGTTAGTGGCTCGTTAACAGGGGAAAGTGACAAAATGGGGTCTGGTCGGACCTTCTCACCTGCTACATCATTCCCTAAAAGGAGTGTTCCCCGGGCACAGGGATATCTTGGGACCTACACAAAGCTATGGTGGCCTCACCCTGTAGTAACTCACATTCAATTTCGCCTTTTACCAAGTATGCATAAATATGGCCTCCAGCACCTCTCATTATAACTGGTTTGCCAGGTAGGCACTCAGTGTAAGGATTCACCATGAGGGTGCTAGTAGAACCTGTGTCTCTCAGAATTTTTACCTCATGCATGCAACCATTTAATCTCACGTTGCCAGATGAAATAAAGGGACGGTAACTGTCCTGCACTGATGGTGAAATTATTATTGGCTTAACCCTAGTCGGTTGCACCACGCATGCTACTACACCCCTGTCTAGATGGTTTACGTTAGCTGCTAGGTACTCCTTCTGTCGGGAGTCCTGTATTAAAGGAACTTTTGGTGCTAGGTACTCCTTCTGTCGGGAGTTCTGCATTAAAGGCACATATGGAGTTTGAGATACGGCGGCAACTGTCTGCCCCGATCTCTCAGTTCTCTCCTTGGCCCAGCACTGATAAGCTAGGTGGCCTCTCTTGCCACAAAAAGTACATACTTTAGGGGATACGGGAACGTTCCCTCTTTGAGCATTACTATTACTTTGGGCCCCACCTCTGTTACCATTGCCCTGAGTCGCATTTTTAGTTGGGGGAACAATTCTATTTTGGCTATCTGGGGAAGACGTTACAGGCTGTGACTGGGTCTGTCAGATTTGTGATTGGGATACTTAAAATTAGAACTAGAATTATCGTAGGGCTTCTTTCCACAAAATTTGTTGTTGAGCACGTATGTGTCAGCCATGTCAGCGGCGTCGGCAAGGCAATCTACCCTTTTCCCCCTCAAATGATAGGCTACAGAAGAATCAATTTTCCATAGGAAATTTTCTAGCAGGACCAACTCCTTCAGATCGTTGTAGCTTGTGACTTTCTTACTCTTGACCCAATGATTGAAAGTTTTAGTCATGGTCCTGGCAAATACCTTATGGGTTTCTTCTACTTTCTTCTGGTTTTTACGGAAAGATTGCCTGTAAGCCTCAGGCTGTAATTGATAGGTTTTTAAGATAGCTTCTTTGAGATAGTCATAATCCTGCCTAACCTCTGCTACTTCTGACAAATACGTGGCTCGAGCCTGCCCTGTCAAAACGGTTTGTAACATAAAAGGCCATTGATCTCTTGTCCACCTCATACCTCCAGCAACGTCCTCAAACATAACAAAGAAATCCTGCACATTATCCTCAGTGAAAGGTGGAATGACACTGGTCATAGTCAATCCCAGAGGGAGAGCAATTAAGGGAGCATTTGTATTGACATTTAGTTGAGCTAATTGATATTGACATTGATATTGTTCGGTCGTTGCTCTGGCTTGTTCGGCATTTGCTCTGGCTTGTTCGGCATTTAGTCTGGCTTGTTCGGTCTTTATTCTGGCTAGTTCCAGTACTTGATCAACGGTAAAACCAGGTGGCAATTGTTTATCAAGTTGGCTAGGTTTACTCGGGATCCCACCAACTGCTCAGTCACCCTCCCCGCCTTCTACAGGGAACAGGTGGGTTTTTATGATCTGAGCCACCTCTACTTTGGACATGTTTGAGACAGTTAACTGGAGATGTGAGGCAAGCACTTTCAGTTCGGATTTTGACAGACGGTCAATATCAGGGGCTGTGGGTTCTGATTCTATGAACACTCGAGCATCTTCGTCATTAATTAGATCAGGCATGATTAATATTTGATTTTTAAGTAGTAAAACGGTAATGAAACTGAGTGAAACTGTATGAAACGAATCCTGGCAACGTTGCCACTCTTCTGTTACGTCTCTTGATCCTCAAGTGGTTAACTTGATGAAAATAGATAGCACAGAGATATATATTAAGGTATCAGTCAGCTGAAGGCAAAACGAAAGTAAAATCTAATAACATTATGTTGTTGCTTCCTTTCCTTTTGGATCTTAGGACTTGGTATCCTTTATTGACTGATACTCTTTAATTATGGAAAAATACTGAAACTAATTAAAGTCATGTAGTATTTATAAAGAATTATTATTTAACCGAAGCTTAGTAGGCTATGGTTATGAACCGAATAAGTTATATCTAAAGGACTATTAATTATATATCAAGTCTTGAAAGATAAATATTAAGGTAAAACTATTTCTGTCTCTTACCCTTTTTGAAATGAATAGATAGTTTTCTTATATCATGTCCTTTTATTTATATTTAATGTAGTTATTATTCATGGTTCTTGTCTTCCGTTAATAGTATTATATTATTATTATCAGGATTAATATCAAAGTCACATAAAAAGTTAGATATATATATTTAATAATTAGATAAATGTATGTTCTTAACCACGTAACATTGAGGTTTGATTATGAGTAAATTAAGTTACAGGATCGCTTCATAGATTCGATTCAGGTCTCACTCAAATAATATGAAAAGCAAAAATAATATTTTGAAGCTAAAAGAATTTTCTTCAGCTTAGGAAATCACTAGAAGTAACATTAAAACAGCCATGTTAGTCTAAGGCTATATTACTAATATGAGACAATAGTATCACCGTTCTTGTTCTTACCAGCAATGTAAGCTTAATTAAAAGAAAATGAAAGAACTCGTAAGTATTAATATAAAACAATGGTATTACTTTTATCATAACCCAATTACTTAAAGAGTTGCTTTAGTCCACAAGTCAGTCAACTAAAATAGTTAAGTACATAATAGTAGCATTAACGTTAATTCCCAATCACATATCTCACTAACCAACATACTGCAAGTGTTTACACCGAACACATTTAACACACACTTATATAATCTGACTGACAGTCACAATCCCACTATAATACTTCACCCCGTCTTCCTCCAGCTGCAAGTTCACCTTCCCAACTCCAAATGTGACTGATTTGAATGCCCACTACTGGGTCTTATATACTATGCAATGATGGTGTAGGAACGAATCAGGAGGTGGGGGATGGTGCGCGCCCCAATCACAGCTCCTCTAGTTGCGTAGCAGGTGCGTGGTCCAATGGCGTCGATTGTCGTCATAGCGTCAGGTCATCGAAGTAGTTTGCAGGGTCCCGTATGATACACGCAGGTGTGAAGGCTTGTTTGCAGGTATGCAGGCGAGCTGGTTTCCACTCGCTGGTTCGCTCGCTGGTCTGCTTCGCCGCCTGGGTAATTCGGCACTCCTTCAGCTCTTAATTCTAACTCTTAAATAAACACATACAGCGCTCCGTATTTCAGAATATATATATATATATATATATATATATATATATATATATATATATATATATATATTATAGTCACTAAACAAATGTTCTTGTTTTGATTATAATATACAGTACCAGTAGTTAGCTACCTTCGTCTTTTATTTTATGTATTACTGTACCTTTATTTTGTCTCTTGCTGATCCTCCCTACCCCTTGTGGAAGTAAGGGCTGTCTACTGATTGACTGCCTGAATGTAACTTTATATTTTCAGACAGTTCCGGTACAACATAACATTTGAATTGCAATATTTTATTTTATTTTCAAGCAAAGAAGAAGTAGATTACAATGCATTAACATTTCGAAATAATTGTATAATGCAAGTTACACGACCCTATAGGATATTTGTTACTACACAAGCACATTAGTGTCACAGGCAGCCATCACTCTTCATTAAGGAGCGATTGTTTATCTTCTCTCATTCCACAAGTTCATCCCGGCAATACGATGGGCTCGTTAATATTTATTCTGGCCTAATTTAGACGATTACAAAGGTCATCTAGATATTTATGAAGGTATAACACATCAACTCTTAACATAAATACGGATTGCATAGATAATAGATATACTCTTAGAGAGCTACCTATCTAGATATATAGAGATACAGACAGACAGACAGATATAAATAATAGACAGATAAATAGATGGGAAAATAGATAGTTATACATAGGATATCAAATATCATATACACTTTAAAGGTTAAATTCTATAGAAAGACATAAGTGCTTTCACACACACACACACACACACACACATTCCATTCAGCTGGTAATATAAATCCCTTTCATCGGCTAACTTGGTATAGAGGGTTGTGTGCAACCCTTTTCTTACACCCTTACACGCGCCCACACCCACGCACCACACCCACTCACACCAGATATATGTATTTTATATAATTATGTATTTATTTGTTATTAATTAATTGAATTATTGTATATATATATTAAATATTATATTTTTGTGTTCCCTAGACATACTGTATACCAAGTTTAAACACACACACACACATAGGCCTACCCACCTTAGAGGTAAATTCGGATAAAAAAATCCCACTCAAAGGCCGGTTCCTCCTAAATTTTAAGGCTCGCTTACGGTCGCCAAGAAAAGGGCGACACCTATATATCCTTAAATGTCTTGAGATTGACAACGCAATGCTGTGAAAATTCTTAAAATAACCAAATTAATGGGGTGAACGTCATAGCATATCAAAACTAACGGGGCTAAACAGGAGGGCGAAGGAAATCCAGAAACAAATACCCCCTTAGAGTGTGGACAAAGTCATTCTAGTCCCAGAGAAATATACAGTTAACGAACAGACCAGCAGCCTCCACTGTCACACGATCATAATTATAATTATTACCTTAGGGTCCAATCACTACACAAGAATCTCGTTTTATTTATTATAATCTCACGCAGTGCCAACCCTTACGACAGTTTGTAATGCTGTATAGACATGCCAATGAGAGACACTCGGAAACCATTGATGTGTTAACCCATTCAGTACCGATGACGTCCTTTCCATTATATTCTGGCAAGTATTAGACAAATTTATGTAGCTTAGGAATGACTTCTAACAATTATCAGGCTTCAGACTATCTCAATTAATCCTAGCCATGTAACCTTCCTAAGCTTCATAAATTTGTCTAAATGTAGCTGAAATAAAATAAAGTATACGTCACCTGTACTGAAAGGGTTCAAGTTATGGCCATCAAGTCGCTCTATGGTGTTGTAAATAGTTCAGCCATCCACCATGTTATACAGTATATTTCTATTGTGGATCATTGTCCTCGCATTCTTTGTTATATATAATACTGTACTTTCAGAACATTTACGTATTCACATTCGATATTGTACTGTATCTCTTTCAATCAGATGGCTATTTTGTATGGCTACAAGCAGTCAATATTTTACATGATATGGACACTAAGTCTTCAACTATACCAGATGTCTGCCCTAATCTTCACAGGCGTCTATCCTATAGATAATTGAACCCCTCGAGTCGGTGACGCAATTACTCTGGCAATCATTAACACCATTTTAAGCAGCATAAACAAATAATTATAGTTGTTATATAGCATATATATATATATATATATATATATATATTGTTACGAGGGGAGCCGGGGCAACCAGATGCTCTAATAGCCTAGCCCACAGCACCGTACTACCCTGCAACAGACACGCTCTTACTATATGACTCAAACACCAAGACCCGCAGGTTCTCTAGGAAAAATGGTTATCTTCTTCTTTGCTCTATTAACCTAAGAAGTGCGCATGGGGGGTATGAGATACCACACTCCTGTGCTGACGTAATTGAGCTGTTCCCATCACTAACATCATTATTTTACCATAAATAGCATTAATACTTATCCATATGTGCCTATTATAGGTTGATTATAAAGGTATTAACCTGTTACAACAATAAAACAAGTGGAAACAGTGTTTGGATGGTCAAAATCGGCGATACAGGCCGGGAGTTACATAATGTATGGCTGAGGTAACCTCCCTGCCCTCCACCCCTCCTCTTGTCAGGAGAGACACTGTTCCGCAATAGTCTCTCTCTCGCTCTTTCCCACGCTTGGTAACAGTGATGACAACGCCCTGCTACCAACTCGCTAATGTTAGCACGAAAATAAGGGAATAAGGGAATAACAGGGAAAATAGGTGATAACTAAAGGAGGGGAGGAAAGTGGGGAAGGAGGGGAGGTGGAAGAGTGATATTTGGCATGGCCCAGGGGCAAAACAAAAATAAAAAAATAAAAACGATTTTTTTTTTTTTTTTTGGGTGTTTTAAATGGATTTTTTTCCCCCTTACTCTTAAGAGTCTTCTCGCAGTCCGCCGGGGGAACTCCTAAGAGTCTCCCGGCAGTTCCCGGGTTAAAGCAGTAACAAGGAGACACAAAAATATCTATTGTCCCCGAGTCTAGTCCATAGTGCGTGTAGTATGCAAGAGAACTTCCAAGGTTATTCCAAACTGCCCAAATATTACCTAACCATAAGAACATAAGAACATAAGAAAATGGGAGTCTGCAGAAAGCCGATTGGCCTAAGCAAGGCAGATCCCTGTCCCACACAACCCCCAATTCAATTACAAAGCCCAATTATAGGCTTCACACTCTAATACCCTGAGGATCATCTTACCAAAACGGTTAGAGATTAACGCAGGATTATGGGGGTCTGCAGAGTGCTGATTGGCCCAACCCGGCTGATCCCCCTTCACACCCAACCCTTCTCGTCCATATGCTTATCCAATTTTATCTTAAAGCTCCCTACAGTTTTAGATCCCACTATAGCACTTGGTAGTCCATTCCACCCATCTACAACTCTGTTACCAAACCAATATTTGCCTATATCTTTTCTGAAACGAAATTTATCTAATTTGAAACCATTGGTACGAGTTCTTTCGCTATCACTGAGCTTTAGTACATTTGTCATGTCCCCTTTGTTAATCCCACTAACCCACTTGAACACCTCTATCATATCCCCTCTAACTCTGCGTCTCTCTAACGAATGTAAACCTAATTTCTTCAACCTTTCTTCATACGAAAGATTTCTAATATTATGGATCATTTTTGTCATTCTACGCTGTACTCTCTCCAATGAATCTATGTCCATTCTGTAATAAGGACACCAAAATTGGACAGCATAATCCATATGGGGTCTCACTAATGACAAGTAAAGTTTTAAGATAACATCAGCAGTTCTGTTACTCACACTCCTAGAGATGAACCCGAGAATCCTGTTTGCCTTATTACGAACGCTTATACACTGTTTTCTAGGCTTCAAATCATTGCTAACAAACACACCTAGATCTTTCTCGCAATCTGAATTTTCTAATTCTAAATTAGCTAGTTTATATTTAACATTTGTTTGCATCTTCCCTATCTTTAATACCTTGCATTTGTCAATGTTAAACTTCATCTGCCAATTTACTGACCATTCATGTAAGGTATCTAGATCCCTTTGGAGGCACTCTATATCGCTATCTGAATCAATTGATCCCCTATTTTAGTATCGTCTGCGAATTTACTTATCCTACTAGTTATACCTAATCTAGGTCATTTATGTATATAAGAAACAACAGTGGACCTAATACCGATCCCTGGGGGACACCACTTTTGACTGCTCCCCACTCTGACTTGGTACTATTTATGCTGACTCTCTGTTTCCTACCAATTAGCCATGACCTAATCCATCCCAACAACGCCCCACCTATTCCATGTGCCTCAACCTTTCTCATCAATCTCTCATGAGGGACTCTGTCGAAAGCTTTACTGAAATCTAAATATATAATATCGTATGCCTTGTCATTATCTACTGCTTCATATACCTCTGAGAAAAAACTAAGCAAATTAGTAAGGCAAGAACGTCCCTGTGTGAATCCATGCTGAGAAGAATTGATTAAGTTAAATGTTTCTAAGTGGTTTCTCATTTTCCTAGCAATAATTGACTCTAGTAGCTTTCCTATGATTGAAGTGAGACTAATGGGACGGTAATTGGATGCTATTGATTTATCACCTTTTTTGAAAATCGGAACTACATTTGCAAGCTTCCAAGCTTCTGGAACTATACCTGTTTCTAATGAATTGTTAAACAGAAATGTTAATGGGTAACTTAACTCATCTCTGCATTCTTTTAATACTCTGGCATATACCTCATCGGGACCAGGCGATTTCTGAGGTTTCAGTCTGTCAATTTCCTTAAGCACATCATTTCTACTTATAGTAACCGTATTTAACCTATTTTCTATACTATCTCTATATACCTTACGGACTTCTGGAATCTGTGCCAAATTTTCATTAGTGAAAACGGATAGAAACTGACTATTTAATGTACTGCACATTTCTAAATCATTTTCTGTCATTTTTCCTATCGAAGTTTTAAGGGGGCCTATTTTATCTCTAACTTTAGATTTATATAGCTGGTAAAAAGCCTTAGGGTTATTTTTTGAGTCATTGGCTATCCTGATTTCATAATTTCTTTTGTCTGTCCTTATACATTTTTTAACCTCTCTTGATAGATTCTGATAGTAAGCAAGTAGGTGAATTTCGCCTTTCTTTATTTTTCGATATATTCCTCTCTTTTTTCCTAGAAGATCTAATAGTCTATTATTCATCCATTTGGGTTGGTTCTGTGTTGATCTAAATTTTCTTTTGGGGATATATTTATTTTGCGCATTGTGGAGTGAAGAAATAAAATTATTATATGTAGCTGTCAAATTATCCTGAGTTAAGACAGGTATCTGAGAGAGAGTATGTTCATTAGCGCACCTGGGTCCACTTAATAGTTTAACCATGGGATCGACTCTTAAGGCTCGTCTTAATCCACCATAATTGGCTTTTCTGAAATCTGGGATAAGTGTCGTATTCTCTTTAGCCTTTCCTGTCCATTGTATGTTAAAATAAATTGATTTATGATCACTATTTCCTAGTTGGTCTCCTATCTCTACATTATTTATCATTTGTTCATTATTACTGAGAACTAAATCGAGGATATTATTACCTCTAGTAGGCGAGTCTATGAATTGAAATAAAAAACTATCCTGTACCGCCTCAATAAACTCTTCTGAATCTGAGTCGCCGATTTGATGCTGCCAATCAATATTCGGAAAATTAAAATCCCCTATAATACACACATTGCTAAACCTTGATGCTATTTTCACTTCCTGCCATAAAACTGTACCTTCGTTTCTACTCATATTTGGTGGTCTATAAATAACTCCAATAATTATGGTCTCACTACCTTCGCTAACCTCAACCCAAACACTTTCGTTATCAGTATTTAGTCTAATACCTGATTTAATACAGCTTTTTAAAGAACTCCTGACAAACACTGCTATTCCGCCGCCCCTCCTACTTGTTCGGTCGCGTTTAAACAAACTATATCCTGGTATATGGAATTCTGCTAAAAAATGTCTTGATTCTGTATTAATCCATGTTTCAGTCAGTGCTATAATGTCTATATTTTCGTTGCTAACAAGTGCTCTAAGTTCATCCATTTTGTTACATAAACTCCTACAGTTTGTATAATATAATCGCAATGAATTTATTTTACTGGTATCGGATTTACCTTTATTTCTAACTAAATTCCCATCTTCTGTTACACCTTTAATATTTCTACTAGCAGTACAATTAAAATCCTGTGACTGATATTTTCTATTCCTATCTGATGTACCAGTACGGCAATTTACCCTATCTAGACAATTATTCTTACTCATATTCTCAGGCTTTATTTTCAGCGAAACCCCGCGACAATCCTATCTATTGACCTAGCTAAATTTGCCACTACTAGACTCCCAGAACAATCTATATCATGCCCAATCACTTAGGAATTGAGAACAATACAGAGCAAAACCATGGACAGTCCAGTGCAATAAACATCTGTGCCAAGCCAATTATCCTTAGCCTATGTCCTAATAATACACCGAGTGGCTCTCTTCAGCACAGCTTGGCGGTGGTGTTGTAAGGGGTAAACAACTTTAATGACTTAACCCTTACAACATCATCTGGGGTTAGCTCAATACAACCGAGTGCAATGGGGACAACCTCACCTAGTAACAGGCTCCACACCTAGTCCCTGACTGCACCGAATGTATTGCTGCTAAAACTAAACAAGGCACAAGGGTTGGTATCTTAGTAGGTTGAAGAATGGCTGCCACCCCCTAAAGGGTTAACTAAGGCCCGAGTTAGAGGATGCTGTGTGGTAGAAGGGAAAAAGACAGTAGCCTATTATGACACTGCAGGTCTACACACACACCCAACAACCTCGTTCCTCAAAGGCCTACCAAAACTAAGTAAATGGGCCAATCCTCAAACCACTAGAGATACCAACCAGGAATAATATTCACACATACATAATTATAATAAACACTGCAGCAGAATAATGGAAACGACATGGAAGAATAAAAGGAGAAGCTTATACTCTAGGGCCGGTATTTATAAAATAATTTAAAAATTTCCCTAAAAGTAATTTTAACTAAAAGAAAATCCTTAAAAGTTATTCATAAAACATTTAAAAGCAGCTTTTAGTGGAAGCGTTAAGAAGGCTGCCACAACTGCTATTTCGCTACATCAAGCAAGATTACAATCGATGAATAACGTTTAATAGGTAAGTATAGGCTTCTAATTGCATATACTAATTACTATAAAACATTAGGGTAATTTTGCAATATTTTTTTATTGTGAAATCTATTATATATTGCTAAATTGAAAGGGTAATATATTTACCATACCAAAAAATTGCATACTCCGGTGTGGCAGCATCTGAGATGGTTGCCAAATTTGCGAGTTTTCACAATTCGTAAAGTGGGGTAATTTCGGAAATTTTTCGAGTTTGTTTTTTACAATTTCTCATGACTGTAAACACATTGTAGAGATTTAACTAGGTCAAATGATGTGTAGTGATAATGCGCCATGCGCTGTAATCCAGGAAGCCTCCTAAAATTATCCCCCATAATATCCTTATCCTTATCCTAAATGATGTCCGAAGTATTCTTGAAAAGTGGAAAACTTCGGACTTGTATGGTAAAAGCGTTTCCATTATATAATGACAATGGCTAATTACTTATTATTGCCGAAGTCCGAAGTTATGACCGCAGTCCGAAATCACCCCAGTTTACGGTAATTTGCGAAAAATAGGGTGCAAATAGGCTACTTGTTCTCGGATGTTATGAAATAGGCCTATCTTGTGACAATCGAATATCATATCTTAGTCCTTCTACACTCCTTTAATTTGGTATATTTGTTAGTGTTCTTCCAACAAGTACAGTATAGGCTTTTGTCAACGAGGACGCTGGAACTGGTTGTGGGCGGAAGAGGATTTGCCCATCTAAAAATAGAGAGACCGACCGTGGAAAAAATGTAGTCGGACATATATACATTATACAGTATGAATCGAAATGTTTAAAGTACGTTGATATATAAGGTGGTAGGTTACTTTCTAATATAGCTTATTCATTGGAGAACACACAGTGGATCACCTTTGAGTAGTATGATGTGCGGGGTGGTATATGGATAGAATCAAGAGTTACCTAACATACTGCTCTTGATAATATATCTAACCTACAATCATACCACCATGAGTTACTCATTCAGTTACATTTTGACCGTTGCCAAATAATGTAGGGTAATAGGCCTACACACTTTCATCTCTGGGTTAAGAGCTTTGTTCCTCTGTCTCCATGGTTTAAAAATTTAATGGTGTACTTCGATTAACACGCTATAGGCCTATTAATCCAATTAATCTTTCTAACATGAACATTCCTTGGCAGGGGGTGGCGGATTTGTTATTCAATCATCTTCATCGTCCTCTAAAAGTAACTTTTAAGCGCCAACAGTCCCAAGGGAAGCTTTTAGTTTTCGCTGGGTTTAAAAGCTACTTTTAGCCGCTAAAAGTTTTTTTGCCCAACTTTTAAGTTTTAAAAGTTGGCACCATCTTTAAAAGCTACTTTTAAGCCTAAAAGTGCTTTATAAATACCGGCCTAGATTGCCAGGAAAAAGAAATGCAGTATCTCTAACAAATGCAGAAAACTCCTGTATGCAAAAAAATAAAGTTATGTTAATAAAAGTTAGTTAAAATTACTCCCAGACTTGCCCTGCTACTATTCAATAAGAAACAAGATGGTAAATGCGGTAAACAAAGCCTGTGACAGCCCACGCAGCGCATGTGCTTGGTATCGTGTCTGTCTCACGAGTGACGATCATATGAAGTTATTATGAACACGAGAGTCCCAGGAGGGGAGGAGGGCTCCAAGCATTGCTAGACTCAACAATTATTCTAAGCTCCTGGGCTCTCCTTAACTATACAAAAGTAATCAAGTAAATATAAGGCATCATGGTGCAAACTTATGATAAGCGAAATAATCCCCCAAGGGCTGAACAAAAGAAGTAATTATACTCGTGGCAACATAGAGACAGCTAGCCTCTCTACAAGGTATTGCCTCGCATGGTGCAACCATGACGTCACCACCCCGACGCGAAGGTGGAGGGAGAGAGAGAAAAAAAACATGGCTCTCTCCCAATAACAAAGGCTATGTAAATTATAACTCACTCATAAATGACAGGTTACAACATTAATTTGGGAGTGACAATATATATACTGTATAATATATATATATATATATATATATATATATATATATATATATATATAATATGTATATGACTCTTTAAAGCCAAGTTCTTAGTATCTTAGGTTCGAGTCCTTGGAGTATCACATTATTCATTACTTGCATTGATTTCATTAGTTAGGTTTATTTGTAAATTAATTGGTGGGTTGGTGAAAACAAATATGCATATAGTAATGGATTGCCTTGTCTTGTTTACGTTCTATACTGATTCAAATGGGTGCGTCACCGTTTATGCTCATGACTGTATTTTTTAAATATGAACTGTTATTCACACCTTAACTATGAAAGAACATTGATGGTAGCTAAAAAAAAAAAAAAAAATCATGGTATTATACTCTGCATTTAATTAATTCGTATATGTAATATTTAGGTAATTAGGAAGGGACTGGAGTTCTCAAAAAGGTGTTCCAATCCTGACGCTATTCCTGACATACAAAGTGCTGGCTTAATTATGCAGACGGGTTGATAGCCTCTGAAGTCCTACTTTGACTAACTAAATAACTAGGTAAATGGCTTCACACTAACACAGGTTGCAACATTGTCAATTAATTTAGCATACAATTTTGGCCCCGTCTTGTTACATGGATTCCTATTTTAAAAATTGTGTTTCTTATTTATGAATTGGTTTCCTTACATAGACATACCGGTACGCTACGTTTGCTTAATGTTATGAATATTATATGTATAATTTAGCATTCTAAAGCATTAAATAATTAATATCAGCCTATAATATTATCTATCTATAATGTACTCTATAACGTGGGTTAACAATACTACTTTATGCGACAATATTACGAGGTTATTTTGTTCGTGAGTCTCCCTATTTGGCGTCAATAAACTAGTTATCTCTATGACCTGTGCCCTTAACCAAATTTTACTCCCGATTTATGGTCCCATTCAGCATTTAATGACCTTACCAGATATAATCAAACAGGACCCTGAGTTATATTAACATCTATATTGATAAACATTCCTTGCTTATGTAAAGAAATGTGTATGTTTATTCAGAAGAACCCAACTTAAAACATCCTACGTGAACAAAACATCGAATAATGGAACACTATCAAACTTCCAATATGATTACTTTCTTATGTTCCTACTTGATACTTGTATTTGTTTTCCTGCGACAGATACTTGATATATTTTATCTTTAATCTACACATTAAAAATAACTCACTCACTCACTCACTTAATTACTCTCTCTCTCTCTCTCTCTCTCTCTCTCTCTCTCAAGGACATTGTAAGACTCGAGTCAGTACAGCGTAGAGCGACGAAGATGATACCCTCATTAAGAAATAAACCATATGAAGATAGACTTAAACAATTGAACCTGTTCTCATTAAAAAAGAGGAGGTTGAGGGGTCAGCTTATTGAGTGCTTTAAGATACTAAAAGGTTTCGACAAAGTCGATGTAAATGCACTATTCACATTAAACAATACTAATCAAACTCGCGGAAATGGAATGAAATTAAAAACCAAAAAGGCAAACCTAGATGTCACAAAGAGTTTCTTCACCTACAGTGTGGCGACAGAGTGGAATAAACTACCAGCGAGAGTGGTGGAGAGGACACAATAAACGCTTTCAAGGGAAGGCTTGACCTCTATCTGCAGAGGGCTGGGGTGATATGAAAAAAAAAAAAAAAAAAAAAAAAAAAAATGTATGTAAGTTGTATGTGTGTGCACTGTACAGTATGTGTATATATACTGTATATGTATGTGTGTATGTATGTGTATGTGTGTATATGTATGTACCGGTGAATATATGTATATATATGTATATATATATATATATATATATGCATGTATACATATATAGTTTGTAAGGCCAGACTGCCTAGTAAGGACCTTGAGGTCTGTGTGGTCTGTGTATCTATGTAGCTCTATGTAGCTCTCTCTCGACATCGCATCATCCACCAACGATTTTCGTTTGCGATTTTTTCCCTTCTCTCCCTCCTGACATTTCTTGCAGAGACTAACGAGGCCGGCCGGGGACATTATGAGATGATGGTGGTATAATGAAATGTCTACAAGGTGGTGGTGTGGTGGGTAGAGAGCTGTGTACATTATGAGGTGATGGTGGTATAATGATGGTCTACAAGGTGGTGGTGTGGTGGGTAGATGAATGTGTACATTATGAGGTGATGGTGGTATAATGATGGTCTACAAGGTGGTGGTGTGGTGGGTAGAGAGCTGTGTACATTATGAGGTGATGGTGGTATAATGATGGTCTACAAGGTGGTGGTGTGGTGGGTAGAGGACTGTGTACATTATGAGGTGATGGTGGTATAATGATGGTCTACAAGGTGGTGGTGTGGTGGGTAGAGGACTGTGTACATTATGAGGTGATGGTGGTATAATGATGGTCTACAAGGTGGTGGTGTGGTGGGTAGAGAGCTGTGTACATTATGAGGTGATGGTGGTATAATGAAATGTCTACAAGGTGGTGGTGTGGTGGGTAGATGAATGTGTACATTATGAGGTGATGGTGGTATAATGAGGGTCTACAAGGTGGTGGTGTGGTGGGTAGAGAGCTGTGTACATTATGAGGTGATGGTGGTATAATGAGGGTCTACAAGGTGGTGGTGTGGTGGGTAGAGGACTGTGTACATTATGAGGTGATGGTGGTATAATGATGGTCTACAAGGTGGTGGTGTGGTGGGTAGAGAGCTGTGTACATTATGAGGTGATGGTGGTATAATGAGGGTCTACAAGGTGGTGGTGTGGTGGGTAGAGAGCTGTGTACATTATGAGGTGATGGTGGTATAATGAGGGTCTACAAGGTGGTGGTGTGGTGGGTAGAGAGCTGTGTACATTATGAGGTGATGGTGGTATAATGATGGTCTACAAGGTGGTGGTGTGGTGGGTAGAGGACTGTGTACATTATGAGGTGATGGTGGTATAATGAGGGGGTGCCACACAACAAGGGAGGGAGAGAGAGAATGAAATGACTCTGGAGGAAAACCTGAGATCTGTTGTATCGGTGTGTATGAAAGAAAATTATAGAAGCAAATATATTATACCGGTTTAGAATACCAGATTACGTTGGAAATGGTCATATATTTAATTCTACTACATATTGCTTGTCCTCCAAATATAATAGAGTAAAACAATTGCACAAAATCCGCCTATAATATTTTATTTTGATATTCATAAAGCAAAATATATTGTTTTATTTTCATTAGATCAATTCATGAGATTCGCAGATATTTAAGTGGAATTTCGGAAGTAACATAGTCCACAGGAAAGATATATTTGTGGTCCATTATTGTTTTAATTTACTTTTGGGATTAAATATCACGCTTATTCGTATACAATATATTTGGATTTGCTAGAGATAAATATTAACAATAGTCTATATAACCATTATTTGCTCGAGAACAATATAAACAGCCGTCTAGTTTATATTATGTATATATAAATGATTACATGTATACAAATGCACAATATAGACACAATTCTACTTGAGTAGGCTATATGCATATAAATCCTATGTGCACATTTGAGAGTGTGTGCAGGACAGGGCATACTGTACAATAATTTATAAACATTAATGGACCCTCTGGTTGTCTTCATGCAATTATAACTAGCTGGGTTGATTTTTGGATGGAACTTGCTTTTCAATTAATAGTATATAGGCCTATACTGTAGTTATATAGTCGATGTATAGAACACTATATTCATAAATTGGTTTCCAGAGATATACTTTCATAATTAGAAATAGGTGAGGCCCACGAATTTTTATGAGTGGCTGTACGTCTGTGTGAGGAAGTCAGCCACATATATTATAGAGCCAACTGCAGTAGCTAGGCAACTTGGCATTAATGAGGTACCCCCTTAAACACAACCTACCATTTTCGTCCGTATCTTTGTCTCAGTGATCACTATCCAGGTGAATTATCCCCACCTGTTCGGGACGAGTAATGCCGAGTTGCTCCAATCATATGCAATAGCTCCTCCACGATCACGCAGTTTATGAGTCATTTACTCCACTTTATGGCTTAACAGGGATCTACATGGGCTCTTAGCCTTGCATTTTTTTCCCAGCAACTTTACTCTTGAGCCTTCTGAAGTACGCCTGCACACGATTTGGGTCAACTGTAATAAAATGCCTTCAGTCAAGTTGTCATAATAAAGGCAAAATAGTCTAAAAATATTGCCTGAATTAAGTTGCAGATACAACATTGCTGGAATATAGTCATCGTGTGCATCCTCCTGTCTTCAGTATTAATTTCCCTTACTTGTTTGGGATACGGGAGTTATATAAATTAATTTATTCGGCCATTATGTTGCTGCCACCCGCTATCAGTGTCGGCGATGATCATCAGGGTGTGAGGGAGGATGTCTTTACCCTTATCTCTGAATGCTGGCCTCAACATTACTAAAAACAATTTGGGAAAGGAGCTATTTGGAACCATCAGGACCGAGATGAATTTCAACTTTTTTTTCCAGTAAGAGGTATTTCGACATTTTATGATATATCCTAGGTTCGAATTCTGGGAGAATCACATGCTTTCAGTAATTTAATTTGTGTGTTATTAGTGTTAAGAACAATGTTAAAGATAATACTAAACAATGTCATAGTTGATATGGATATGCTAAGGATAATAGACCATTGACCACTTCTAATGATAATGTTTGAATTTTTTTTAGAGGCATGCATACTTGCAAATAGAAACATCATTACATAATTAAGCTATGAACAAATTTATTTTCAACATATATCTAACTATTCGGCAGTTATCGAAGACGATAATAAATACAAAGTTTACTTTACTTTAAGATTATTATTAGTGTTTAAAAGAGGAGTATCTATACATATTGTGTTAATTTTTCTATAAACGTAAGCCGTATTATCACTTAAATGTGTGTGTTTTATTTTATTATAGCATGCCTCGAATATTTCTGTAATTTAAAAAAAACCATTATTGGTTATCCGGGAAATGATATAATGTTTACAGGTGATTTTGTGGTAGGGATATTAGTACTAATGAATCGATACTGGCCGCAAGCTATGATAAATGTCAATCATAACAATTAACCCATTCAGTACCGGTGGCGTCCTATTCATTATATTCTGGCTACTAGTAGACGATTTTACTTCCAGCAATTAACAGGCTTCTAACTATATCGCTTAACAGTTTTCAACCCGACGGATTCTTCTTAATCTGCACAAAATCGTCTAAATATTGCTAGAATAAAACTAAAAAGCCGTCGTCGGTACAGGACTTAATGAATTAATTATTCAGTGGTTAAACAGATCCATTTTGAATATTTCATAGAAGATTGCTTCTCGTATTTTTTTTGTATATCAACTGCAGACACCATTATCTATGTTTTCTATATTATTTTAGTAAATTGTACTGCATAAGTGGCATATACATTGTACTGCATAAGTGGCATATACATTGTACTGCATAAGTGGCATATACATTGTACTGCATAAGTGGCATATACATTGTACTGCATAAGTGGCATATACATTGTACTGCATAAGTGGCATATACATTGTATTGCATAAGTGGCATATACATTGTACTGCATAAGTGGCATATACATTTTTCTGGTGGAATTTGCTTGCTCCTTCTGTGTGCTCTCGGAAATCTCTCCTTTCTCAAACAGTCCTCACTTGTGTCCGATATTGTCATTTCCAATCCTTTGCTCGGGTTTTATCCCCTCCTGCATCGGAGTTTTCTTGCTCAAACTCTTACCTCCTGCTTCCTTACTTCCTTACCTCCACTCGCTTCCTCTTTCTCCTCCTCTTTTCTTCTCTCTCTCTCTCTCTCTCTCTCTCTCTCTCTCTCTCTCTCTCTCTCTCTCTCTCTCTCTCCATTACCTATCGATATCCCCATCTCCCACCCCTCCTACACTGTAAACAAATAATCAAGGGTAGAAAAAGCTTATACAAAAGGTATATAGAATCATTGGGTATATTGCTGGTGATTTACCTTCCTATCCTTGTATATACTGTAATGGGTTTATTACCACCAATATACCATTAACCCCTTCTGTACCACCACATAATGTTATTGTATTCTGGCTACTACTAATCGATCTTATTAAGCTTAGGAAGGAAATCTAGCAAATATAAGGCTTCGAACTATCTCAATCAACCCTTTTAACCACCAAAGATCCTTCATAAGCTGCATAAAATCGTCTAAATATAGCTAGAACAGACGTCGCTGGCACAGAAAGGGATAAATGGGTAAATTATTATTAACAATCTAATCACCCTTTTCGTAAACATTAATTCTTAAGGGTACATCACACAGTCAGGAGTGCGAGCTAGAGTCACTAGGAGTAGGGGACAATTCGGACTCGCGGGCCTATTCGCGGTGAAAATCGATGACTCCTAGTGACTCTAGCGACTTCTGTTTGACTCCCACTCGCTAGCGGTGAAAATCGATGACTCCTAGTGATTCTAGCGACTCCTAGTGACTCCTGTTAGACTCCCACTAGCTCGCACTCCTGACTGTGTGATGTACCCTTTACAGTGGACTTCTCCACTTCCCCGTTTTCTATTTTACCATTTCACATTTCTTTTAAGTTTACTCTCTTCCATCCCTCTTTCCTTTCTCCCATTGTCTTCACCCCTTTCTTATCTATTCCTCTCTTATATCTAACTCCTTCCCTTCTCACCTGTCTTATCTATCTCCACTAGTTTATTACTCCTTCCCTTCTGTATCTATCTCTCATCTTTCATCACCCCTTCTCTACTCTCCTTTCTCTCTCTCCTCTTTCATCACCTATTTCCCTTCTCCCCTTTCGTCTCTCTCCTTCCATTTATACCCCATTCCCTTCTCCCTGTTCTTATATTTTCCCTCGTTTATCATCCCTTCCCTTCTCCCCTTTGTTATCTATCTCCCCTCATTTATCACCCCTTTCCCTTCTCCCCTTTCTTATCTATCTCCCCTCATTTATCACCCCTTTCCCTTTTCCCTTTTCGTATCTCTCTCCCCTCATTTCCCCCCTTCTCTACTCTCCTTTCTTATCTCTCTCCCATCTCCCCTCCCTTTCTCCCATTTCTTCTTCTCTATCTCTCTCTCAGTCACCCAAGCAGCCTCACTCTCCGTCCTGCCTCCTGAATATTTGACCATAACTTGAGTATTCCATTGCTCATCCTCGTAGTATTTTGCATTAACTGTAGTTTAAGTGCTTGTTAAACTGCCTAGTAGTTGCTTTGCATGTATTATTGGCTAATAAACGTGTTTGTCAAGATTCTCTTTGTTTACATATTGCCGACTACTGACGCTTGCGCGCGCGCGCACCTACAGTATTGTAAACAAACTATCTGCTTGTGTTAAATATAATAATATCTAGCCCTTATTGTAGTTAAGTGCTTGCTAAACCGCCCTTGTTCCTTGCACGACATTGTGCTGTATTTTTGACTGATACACGTTTGTCAAATTTATCTTGTCTAGAAACTCGACCCACGCCGACGGCAGCGCCATCTGTGTAATAAAAAACAACCCTCTTGTATTTAATATATTGAACTCTAGACCTTATTGTTCTCAACCTAATCGAATTGTTTATTCTTTTATTTCTGTTCAATCCAAGTTGAGTATATATCGCACACATAACATATATTAGATAGTTTAATATAGAGTTGGAACAATTTAGTTATTACTGATAACCTAATTAAGCGCATTTCAGGTACTTGTCATCATATCAATGGGCCTATTTCTATCCTTTCAGGCTAATCAAACATTTCATTATTATATTGTGTCACTACTGTATATATTAACAATTATTGTTTTACGGTTTCTCTCTCCCTCTGACATATTTTTTACTCTCTAGGTAATCTTGTGTTGTCCTTTTTTCTGGTGTTTTATTGTCTCTTTCTTTACAGGCATACTTTACAGTTTTTATAGTAAATATAATTGTGTCATAATACTAATGTAAACTTGTTCAGGCTTATTGTGATTGAATCGTAATGGCACTGCACCTAACCTGCAGGTGTTGTTCCGGTAGGTTTGGCCCTAGCATTTTTGTTAATCCTAATGTTCATATTTGTCGATTCTGCGAGCTCCGATGGAAGATAGCGGATTATTTGAATGCAGCTCAACGTAAGATCGACGCCCTGGCCACGAAGCTTAAAGCTCTTCAAGAATTCGCCACACTCAATGTAGGAGTGCCATCGGCTCAAGAAACTATCCCCACGATGTCGACCGCCACCATTCCAACACCAGCAGTGCCTGTATCAGCAGCCGTTCTAGAGTCTACTAAGGACTCTCCTCTTCCCCAGGACAACTTTAGCGTCGTGAGGAACAATGTGAGCCCCAGTTCCAGGAAAAATCATCTCCGAATCCATGTGTCACAACCATTTCGAGATTTTTGCTGACACCGATGAAGAAGAGGAAATGGAAGAAGTTCGACTTGTGGGTGACTCGATGGTCCGCGGCCAACTCACAGAGTTTTGCACCAGGGCACCCAGGACCAGAAAGCGTTTCTGCATCCCGGGTAGTGGTGTGGATGACGTTGTTGCTGCCGTCGACGAGGTATCCAGGGTGGCCCCTCCGAACATGACGTACGTCATCCACGTTGGATAAATGATGTCCAACGGACCCGGTCAGAGGATATCCTACGCAAATACCGGGAGCTGATCAAGTCTTTCATGGTAAAATCTAACAAAATTGTTATTTCAGGTATTGTCCCCCGCATTAACGCAGAGAACCGTTTCTACAATATAGCCACCAGCGTAAATCGTCGACTTGCTGACCTATGCGGGAAAGAGGACATCGGATACGACAACACCTGGGACGACTTCTACCATGATAAGTAGTATTTCTTTTCAAGAGATGGCGTTCATATGAACCAGGTAGGCACAGCACGTTTTAGTAGTCTGCTGAATGATGCAGTAAAGGATTTTCGGACAAAAAAACAGGTCGATTGTGTGCAGCTAGGCAGAGCAGTGTAGATCCCACAAGAACCAGAAACTCGGAAAATGTGCAGTCAACTAAATGTAACCATAAATATTCTCCAAAGGTACTCTTTGCAAATGCTCGTAGCATACGCAATCAATTTTCGGATCTAGAGGAAATTGTATTTACAGAAAATGATGATACAATCGGTATTACAGAATCTTGGTTAAATACGGAAGACAGATATTTTCTAGCAGAATATACACTTCCCGGTTATATAATATTTGAGAAAAGATGAATTAATAAATGGAGGAGGCATTCTGTTTTTTATCAAAGAAAATCTTAATCCCGTCTTAATGTCAAAACCTCAAATTGTGAATGTGATATATCTTATGTACTCTTGAAAAATTATCAGGGAACTAAAATAACACTAGCTTTAATATACAGACCTCCAGCTCAATCAGTGGAAACTGACCAGGAGATTTATGAACAAATTTCAGAAATATATAACATTCAAGATACCGTAATTCTTGGCAACTTTAATTTACCAGTAACTAAGTGGGGTGATATGCTTACTTCTCAATTTGTTCAATCTCTGACCCATGGTAATAATGTGCTTGACCTTGTACTTGCAACGAAAAAAAACTTAGTGGAGGGTTTGATTGTTGGTGAAGAATTCATTAAAAGTGACCATCTAAGGATCAGTTTCAGTATAAATTTTAATAGTAATAAATCAAATAGCAGCAATGAGAAAGTCCTAAAAAAAAAAAAAAAACACACCTTCATAAACTCAGTGCAATACTTAAAGAAACTGATTGGAGCAATTTGTGTAACAATAATGACTAATAAATCATAGTAATTTTTCACTACTACTTACTTCAAAGTGGTGCACATGCATACCATTGAAAAACCGACGTTTATTCCATAATGATAAGCCTAAGTGGTGGAATATAGAGATTGCAAACTGTTTGCTTGCGAAGAAAATTGCTCACGAAAGATGTGTGACGTCTACCAGCGTGGGCAGAATCGCCTCTCGTTAGCCACTAGCCCTCGCCAGGGACATCGAAATGGGCTACAGTTATCAGAGAATGTTGTTCTTTCTTTCCTAGTACTCGCATTGTCACAGACAGTCCAGTGGTGGTCTTTGTTTTCGTCTGTGACAACGGGAAGTATTTTATATCATAGTAGAATATAAGATGCATATGTCAAGTTAAGGAGAAAGAGCGATGTAGGCAGCGTGGTGGTAATATGTGAGTGTGTATGTATGTGCTGCCTCCCTCGCTCGGAGGAGTTTTCCCGCTCGCGCGCGGGCTTTCCCGCGCCCTTGATTGGCTGGCGTTTCCTGGCGCATCCTAGGGGCCTGCTGCCTTGTGACGTCTCGGCCCGTGATTGGCCGACCATCGCGCCCTTGCGGGCTCCTGTGTAACTTGCCTCCTACATGAGGGTCCCCAGGAGCTGTCCTCGTCAGGACAGGCTAGGCGCGCGTGCTTCTAACATCCCTTTGCATACTCTCTCCCGATCACCCCCTTTACCACTGTCTCTCTCTCTGACTTTCTTCTTTTCCATTGCTTCTCACCTTTATTCAATTACTTGTCCCCTTGGGTTCTGCATACGGTTTCCATAGCCGGCCCATTGTATTGCATGCGCCGTCCTCAGAGATATTTACATGTACTTAGAATAGGTTTTGAGGGTTCTTAGTTAGTAGAGGTTGGGAACTTAGTGTGTCTCCATTATTGATTTAGTGTTTCTGCTCTTTTATTTAATGCTAGACTGGGATAATGTAACTGTAGTCGTTGTCTCCGATGTGTGTATGGTTTGCATATTCCTACACGACTTCGACCGGTCCTGTGGTAGCCTGAGTTGTCTTTTCGGTTGAGTCCTTTACGAGTGCAGCATTGTGTTGACTGAGGGTTTTGGCCTGTTCCAGTTCCACACTTTGCTGCCTCTTTGCTTGTCATTAGAGGGTCGCCAGGATAGAACCAGATACTTGTGATCTGGATCTATCAAGAGAGCACCCTAGTCAATTAACGTAACTTAAAGGATGCAGTCTTAAGGACATCGCTAGGCTACGAGCCTGTCTTGCTCAACCACAGTTCCTTACCTAGAGTATTCCAGCTAGACATTATTAATCGAGTAGACACTTATTAGTATTAATATAAGCTCTTTGATATGTACGGTTGTACGCATTTATTAGTCTAGGTTGTTGTTGAGTTGCACAACCATAGCAGACTGTTTCGTTGATGAGGAAGTACTTCTTTTAGTGTCGAGCATTGCTACCGTTGCGCATTTATAGTATTCTCGTGTCAGTTAACATTATATGTCCTATCTTTTAGTGTATTCACTTTACACGTGTGGTGTCCTGCCTCCTGCCTTTATATAGTTTAAGATACGAGCATCTTATGAGCATCAGACTTTCTTCAGAAGTTTCCAGGTCTATGCTGTAGGACTATACTTCACTTTCTTTCTGATAGGAGTGAAGAGTTTATTGTTGTTTAGAGTAACTATATTGAAGCATCTTTTTATTGTATTAAATTTTGCAGTGATTTAATTGATCTTTCCATAGATTCCTTTTTATGCATTTTAACGTAACTTACATCTTGTTTGTTATCAGGCTATACCAGTGTGGGTTAGCCTGAAGAAGAGTACATTTATGCCCAGTTAAGGATAACCCGCTATCGCAGATTAACTCTGGAGGGTATAAGTGTTTTTGTTCGCCGGCATATAAGTTCGATGGTTTGGATCTAGCGTACCATTGTTGCATAGTGCCCTATTACTAGTCCAATCTTTAAGTGCCCTTGTTTTATTCGTAGTCCCGGTCGTAACAGATTTAACACCTTACGAGCGGCCTATGCGGTTTATTTATGTGTACCGCCCAGTGGGGTGTTTTTAGCCAAAATAGGGCTGTTTATGTGATCATTTTCATGCCTAAATAAGACCCAGAACGTAAAACAAGTATCTATCCCTGAAAGGGCATAAACAGAGCTTTCGAATGACACCATAACGATCCTTGTATGATGGATAGTTTTCTTGCAATAACCGTGCAACGCGAGTGCAAAAAGCAGGTAATTCGGTACTTTCGGTACATAATTGAGTATGTAGCGAGTGAGAGAGGGAGGAGGGAGCTGAGATTTGTGTCAGTAGGTTCGCCGCGGTGGTCTGGAGCAGTCATACGCTCGCTAGTCTCCTGCCACCACTTGTCTCTCTCTCTCAGCCACATTACGTGCTGAAATTGCCACTCGAGTTATGTCGAGCGCCGCCACATAGTCCAGCTTTATTTAACTCGACTTAAGTGGTGAGCCGCTTTTTAAGGGTTAAAACCTCGGAAAATTATGAAGAATGAATAAAATTCATAGATAAATGACGTAGAGCCAAAAAGTAAATTAAGGAAAGTAAAAAGACCCTGGAGTTACATGTTGTGAATCAAAGTAAAATAAACCTGAAAGAATTCTATAGTTACATCAGAAAGAAGAAAGTAGTCACTTCAACTATTGGACCGTTAGTAGATGAGAACGGAGATTACACCATAGACGAAAGATAGATGAGTAATGCCCTCAATACCTTTTTTGCATTAGTTTTTACAACAGAAGACCTTAGTGATATCCCTACAGCATCGCCTGCAGTTCAGATAGACAATTCTGATGCTCTAAGCAATACTAACATTACAGAGAGAGAGAAGTACTGAAATGTTTGGAGAATCTTAAGTCAAACAAATCACCTGGACCCGACACAAAACAAAAATTAGAGTTCTAAAATAAGCTAAATGTGAGCTCTTCAAACCACTGACATTGCTTTTTAATAAATCCTTGCAGTCCGGGACTATGCCTGATGATTGGAAGCTCGGCTAACGTAACACCGATAACAAAAAAAGGCAGCAAATCTTTACCTAGTGACTATCGTCCAATTAGCATAACCTCAGTTGTCTGTAAAATGCTATAAACACTCATAAGAGACAGACTCATAAATAACTTACAGGAAAATAACATACTGAAAGATACTCAGCATGGCTGCCGTAACAAATGTTCCCTCTTGACGAACCTCTTATGCCCCTTTCCCACTGGTGAGACAAGTCACGATTTTCGTCGCCGACACCAATAAATTGGCACATTCGTGACATGTCTCAACACCTCTCATGAACAATCGTTTCACTCTCAAGGCCTCTCAAGGCCTCTCAAGCCCTCGCAAGGGCCTTCGCAAATGTTCGGACAGTTCAAAATTTTGGACGAGAACTCACAAGGATTGGTTTCCCTCGCAAGCATCGTCGAGCATCGCCGAAGGATCTGCGAGGGTATCTGCGATCATCTGCGACATCGGCAAGACATCGCGGAGGGTTTCGCATAAAAAACCTTTGCAACGCTGCATGGATTCTCACCTTTGGTCTGCTCGCCAATGCTCTCAGATGTTCCGAGAACATCGACGATGCCAAAGAGCACCTTCGGCGAGGTGGGAGAGAAAGAAAAAAAAAACGAGGAGGGAGAGAAAGAGGAAACAGCGAGGTGGGCTCAATGTTTACGTTACGGCTTAGCCTAATTGAGCCCACCTCGCTGTTTTCTCTTTCTCTCCCTCCTCGTTTGTTTTTCTTTCTCTCCCTCTCTCTTTGCCTATAATCCGTTCGGCCCTGTTCAGCCTACTGTTTAAAGACGTTTACCCCCAGCCAGGTTTCAATATTTTCCTGGTGAGCGGTAGCGAGCCAACATATATATATTTTTGTTTTTGGGTCGTTTTTCTGGTCCCCTTTCTTCCTCATGGTTAACCCCATTAGTTTTCATATTTGGGGGACGGTGGGGGGAAGATAGAAGGGTAATTGACTCGTGTTACAAATATGAAGCTGATTGGTGAGGTAGTTTCACCACCACGGATTTTCCTTTTTTTCCTTTTCTTCTTACGGATACGCTGGAAGTGGGTGGTGGGAGGGAGGTGGGGGTGTGGTGGGGGGACGACAGAAGGGTAGGGGACTTGTCACATGTTACGACCGGGACTCGTATAAAACAAGGGCTCTTAATAATTGGACTAGAAAGGCACACAGCCACAACGGTAACACTAGATCCAACCCTCGAACTTATAATGCTGGCGCGCAAAAACACCTATACCCTCCAGAGTTAAATCTGCAATAACGGGGTATCCTATAACTCGGTATAAATGCACTACTACTACAGGCTGATGATCTCTGATACAGCCTGATCACAACAACATACAATTACGTTAATAAAGTACCGGTATACAAGGAAAAAGATAGAAAGCTTAATTAAATCACTGCAATGATTTAATGCAAACAAGAAGAAGGTATAATTAAAGTTACTCTAAACAATAATAAACTGTCACTCCTATATTAAAGAAAGTGAATGAAAGTCCTAAAGCATCGAGCAGGAATCTTCTGAAGAAAGTCTGATGCTGCGTAAGATGATTGAATCGGATTTTGAACTGTTATCTAAAGCAGGAACAAGATATGACAAGTGTAGGGACATACAGGGTTAACAGGCACGGGAATAATAATAAATGCGCAATAGTATTATCTCCAACAACAAAAGAAGTACTTCCTCAGGCAACTCAAAAAGCCTGCTTGGGTTGTGCAACTCAACAACAACCAAGGCTTATAGTCAACGTGAATAAAAATGCTGCATACATAACATAAGAGCTTATGATCCCAATCGGGTGTCTGCTAGGCTAATAAAGTCTAGCTGGGATGTCGTAGGCTAGGAAACAATGGCTGAGCAAGCGACTCGTAGCCTAGCGAGGTCCTTAAGACTGTGCGGCCAAATTACGTTAAATGACGGGGTGCTCTCTTGAGAGATTATGATCGCTAGTATCTGGTTCTCTCTGGCGACCCTCTCAAAGTCAAAGCAAAACGAGTTAGCACAGTGTTGGGTGGCAGAGGCAAAAGCCCTCACTCGCAACACAGTGCTAAACTCACAAGGTACACAGTCAGAAAGACCACCTAGGCTTCCCACGTCTCCATTGCGATTGTACAGGTTCAACAAAACCTGTTACACATCGGAAATCACAACACAAGTAGCCTTACCCCAGTCTAGCATTAAATAGCCCAGCAGACAGCCAAGGAATAGGTAGGGAGACACCGTGAGTGTGTCGAACCTCTACAGACAAAATGGTAACCCCTCCAAAATGCCTAACTAAACATGTAATATCTGAGAGCTTCAGCATATAATACGATGGCCGATATATGAAATCGTGCAAAACCAAAGGGGAGTTATGATATTAAATAGAGAGGAAGAATGAGAGGTAAGAAGTTGAGAGAGAGAGAAAGTGCTCTATAGGTAGAAGTCGGGGACAGGTGGTAAGGGAGGTGTGAAGGGTATGCTGGTCAGGCAAGCTCTGAAGAGAGTAGGTCCTCGGGACCCCAGGATCACACAAAGGCATGGTGGTCAGCCAATCACAGGCCGCTACATCACCAGACAGCAGGCCTGCAGGAGGCGCCAGAAACCACCAGCCAATCAAAACCGAGAGAAAGCCACGCGGGCGAGGGACTCCTCCGGGAGGGAGGAAGGAGGAGGGAAAGCAATACTCACTACCATCTCGCTGCCCGCTCGCTCTCTCTCTCTCAACTACACTACAATGCATCTTATGTTCAACTCATGATATAAAATATAATGCATTGTCACAGGCAAAAATAAAAACCACTTCTGTACTGCCTGTGCCATGACGATTCACAAGAAAGAAAGTACAACATTGTAGATAGACTGTAGCCCATTTCACTGCCCTGGCGAGCGCTAGTGGCTACCGGGAGGCGATTCTGCCAACGCTGGCAGGCGTCACACCCCGCTCAAGATATAGGACGCTCAACATTAGGCGAGCACGATATCTGACAAGGCAGAATGCCGACAAGACCCGTCACACATAGCCACTCCACCAGAAATGAAATTCAAAGCTCAAATCTTACATAAAACAACATATCAACATAAAGACAATCTTATAACCCCTCCCAAACATAATAGTATTTATTAGTGGCCCCTCCA
This sequence comes from Paralithodes platypus, assembly GCA_032716605.1. Taxonomy (NCBI): domain Eukaryota; kingdom Metazoa; phylum Arthropoda; class Malacostraca; order Decapoda; family Lithodidae; genus Paralithodes; species Paralithodes platypus. Next base: position 14,174,007 of record CM064509.1, on the reverse strand, counting down.
TCATTGACGATTATACCTATTACATAAGGCATCCTCTTCAAACAATCATTTACCGTAGTTTGAATCTACCACGCAGAGCATAAAAAATTGAGAGCCTTCATCATGAGCGCACGCAACCTCACTCATGGTTCGTCATTATGAAATTGGGTACTCACTACGAAAAAACTTCGTAAAAAATAACAAATAAAAAGAAAATAAGAATAACTAATCATAAGCTTTCCATAACTTCGTGGATGTACTTGTGTGGATCTTTGACCAGACGCTGACTTCAGGCGTCATTCTTCCTTCTCTGCTCTGCGCTCAACCTGCCCTGACATGTCTCCCCACGCTCCGCTCGTTCCGCATTTGCTGCGTCCCTAGTGAGTTTTTTCTCATTTGTTTACTCTGGGATGTATCGAGTAAGGTTAGGATATGCGTAGCAGGAGTGTCATGGGCGGGCTGCCCGCAGTTCAGTGTATTTGGGTCGTGTGTATTGGACGACTATTTCGGGCGTACCTTCGTGGTCCCGTGGTGGACGCGTGAAACGTTTTCGCGGCTAGCTAGCCTAGTTATTTAGTTGGCTTTAACTACGCGTTATTAGGCTTCTTTTTATCTTTCTGATGAAGTTGCCTTATTTGTTGGTTTTCTGACGTTCCTAGCGTATTTTTCTTCACTTAGTGAAGTTTTTTCTAGGTCCTGTGTCAGTGCTTCCCTCTCCCGGGTATATTTCTTCGAGGTGTGTTGGCGGCTGTGCCTGTTGTGATATAATTCAGTGCTTTTTGTTTTTATTACGACATGTTTAAGCGATACTCCGTCTGCTTAGGCCTAGCCAGCCTCTCGTAGCTTTTTTACATGTGCAAGTGTTATTGATTTATTGTATAAATATGTACTACTGTGTCACGTGTGTTCTGGATAAGTTGTGTATTGGCTTATTCCAGGCACTATTTGTGTCCCTCCGATTGCATCTGGTTGGTGTGGGTTACCGTTTCCGGCGGGTTTTCTCGATTGCTCCGTGAAAATCCGGCTGGTTCTCAGTTTGCGCCTGGTGGGTGTGGGTTGCCTTTTCTGGCGGGTTTTCTCGATTGCACCGAGAAAATCCGGCTGGTTGCCGAGTTTTAATCACGCGTGGTTAAAATAGGCTAGTTTCCCCCGGCGAGTGGTGGCTTGAGGGCTCTCCAGAACTGCGTCTCTGTAGTGGGGCCTGTGTTCAGGCTTACTGTGTGTTTCCCGGCGGAATGGCTTTACCCGATTCAACTAGGGGTTCATGCGGACACCTGTTGACTAGTTTTTCCCGGTTTTGCAAAGCCATTGAAAAACTGGGCTGTTTTGTTTTATTAGTCTTTCCACCCCGGTGATCTTTTGCAAAGAAGTGGGGATAGGAACAATTGGGGTTAACTTTTCCATTCATTTTCACCCGGCGGTTGAACCTCGGGAGGGTGGGAATCACGGATTTGCAATTCGGTAGGATTAACCAAACATTTGAGGGATACAATTGGGTATCGAGACATTCAACTTACGGCGATCAATGAAGGCTTCGAGAGGAGTCAGATCTAATGATTAAGATGGGCTTAACCTGGTTAACTGCGTTATAATAAGGAGGCCGGTGTCTTATTATGGGTTCCCGGTGAGCTTTATATCACAGGGAAGACTGTGTCATTTATAAAGAACTGCTCGTCTTTATATCATGTCAGAGGATATTCTTAAATCTTTTGGACACGTAAAGATATTCAAAAAATCTTTACATATGAACCTACAGGGTAACGAGAGGAAATAGTGGTGTATTACGTCTCGTTGCCTGGCGGTTCATTAACACTTGTGTTAGAACATTTTGGGGTAACCTTATGAGCATTAATTCCTGGAAATGTTCTTTTTTCCAGGGCGGAGTTCCGGCGGGTCCACAGAGGACCAGGTGAGGCCCGGGGGGAGTTAGCTTTTAACCAGTCTCTGCCATGGCTGCTCTAGCCCCTGTTTTTGCTCTTTGCTCAACGCCCTCATGTTCCGGGATCCCTATTTTTGCACATACTCTGTGCATTCGTTGTGTCAAATGCTTGGACCGATCAAGGGGTTTGTGGGTAACGAAGAATTGTACCTTTTGTAGTCAGCTAAGTATTAAAATATTATAGCACGACAATCTGGCCGCGGCGGTTGCATTACGCGAGGTCAGACAACTTCTTACTAATTATGCTACTACAGTGGCTCATAAAGCACTGCAGTGTGATAACGTAATTCTGTGGGACCGTTTGTTGGTTCAGCACCCCCCAATTAAACGTCCTCCTTCCCGAAGTAAAGTCAATAAGTCGGCAGAGACTGGGCTGGGTAAAGGGCTTCTTCCCTCCCCCGGCACATCTAAGAGACCGCGTGAGCCGTCTCCCCCGGCGACAGCTTCGGAGTCAAAATCTAGGTCCAGGTCACGGTCTCCTCTCAGAAAGCAGACACATAGTCACTCGACTTCACCTTCGCGGAAGAAGAGTAGGACAGACAAGACCAAGGACAGTTCTAGTGATACATCGAAGTCGAGGCGGAGTCACAAGTCTTCTAAGAAAGAGTCTCATGTACGAAAGTCTTCCCGGCGTTCGCCGGAGCCTCGAACCTCACTTTCTGCCTCTACTCCTGACATGTCTCATGTCCAATCTGACAGGTCGGAAGTGGAGTCAGAGACTGTGGTGGGGGATATACCGGCGGACAGGTTGTCTCCAAATATTATTCCCAGTTACAATATTCTCACTTTAGATTTAGGGGGTTCTCCCGGCAGTGATAACCCGCTAGAGGGCTCGAGTGAGGGCTCAGTCATTGGGATGGGGCCTGGCTCACAAGTGAGTTCCGGCCAAGACCGGGGAGTTTGGAGGTACTCCCAGCCATGGAGGGACAGCTCACTTCCGTCTCAGGCAACACAGGTAGTGGCTGAAGTCCACCGGGACGCGGAGATCGCGTCTTCTATCCCTGACGTAACATGGCAACATGAGGGGGTCCCAGCCTCGGCGGAATCCTCTCAGGAGGGACCGGAGGCAAGGGATGAGGGTTCTATTATTTCTGAGGTGGGAATTCACGAGTCTAGTTCAGTCGTAGATAACTCTCAGAATAGGGATGCTTCACCTAATAGTTCTTCCTCTGCTCAATTTGTCACGGCGGATGAGATTAATGGGTTACTAGCGAGTGCTTTAACTAAGTTTTTTGGCCAGCAACCGGAGACTCCTATAGTTGGTCTGGGAGCTTCCACGCCAACATCGAATGTCCGACCTCTGGCTACTTCCATTGCTTTGACACAAATTCCGCTCACTCCCCTTGTATCACCTACTATTGTTACTAGGCCAACTTCGGCGGCACTAACTACTTCCAATGTGCGAGTAGTAGCAGACGTAAATCCTCCCCCGTTAGACAAAGCCCCGATCAGAAAAGGGGCTATGCCTCTCTTATACGGGCCAGACGAATCTTGGGTATCATTGGTACCAACAAAGCCAGAGGTAGCACAATCCACTATGTCAGGGGAGCTTCCGGTACCACGGGAGTGGGTAATCCAAGGGAATAAATCTAGGAAGTTAAGGGCTCTAGATATGCTGGGAAATGTACTTTATGTTAGTATTAAGGCCATCCCCAACTATTATCATCATGATTATTTTGTATATTCTTCTACACCTGCCCTACCCCCTGCGTCAGCTTCAAAACTATTTTCGGACTGGACAAAACATGACGGGTTCAATGATATCAAAGCGCTGTCGGCTCTAACACCTGAGTTAGGTTTAAAGACATTCACAGACTCAGCCGCGAATCCAGTTTTGAAGGTGGAGCAGTTGGGTCCGGGACCTTTGGGTGGACTGGGAAGTCGAGGCTCAGAACTTTGCAACTACATTCACTTCTAAAGCTTCACACCAAATTCCACAAGAAAGCCATTCGTGGTTCTCTCTCCCGGTATACTCTGCCGGCGGAGTTCCCTCTGCTCTATTTGCTTTTTTAGCTGCCCCATAAGATTAATCTATGCGAGCTTAAAGATCCCTTTTCTACACCTTCCACTGCTCACCTAGACCGGGAGTTTAGGCTACGGGGAAAGGCATATAGACTATTTTCTCAGTATATAGTTACGCAACAGGTAGCAAAGTCAATGCTAAGATCTGCTCAGGCTATCGCGGACACGGAAGTCCGAAAGGCTATCGAACTGTCTAGACGCTTGCTTCTCCAGACTTCTATACAGTCACTGGGAGATATACGCACGGCCTTGTTAGAGGCAGTGCAGGCAAGACAAGATCTAAGGATGTCTCTAGTCCGAAAGCTCCCGGATAGGATTGCAAATCAAGTAATAATGTCCCCAGTTTTAACTGCCTCTTTAATGTCCTCGGAGGTGTGGAGGACGGTGTTTAACATGGTTCAGGCCTTGAAGCACAGTCCTGCCCGTCTAAGAAACCTGCTTTCACTTTTACCAAGCCCAAACCAGTCGCTAAAGCTCAGTCTGGTGGGGCAAAACCCTTTAATTTGCCTAAATCCTCTTCCACCCAAGGTCAGTACAGATTCAAGCAAGGAAAGTCTTCAGGTAATCATAAAGGACAGAGGTATCAAAGGCCGGGTCATTGCCCGTCTCCAGCCAAACCCGGCCAGTCGTCTAAACTTACACCACCACCACCACCAAAAAACTAGGGTCTCTCTCACTCCCAGGGCCAATCTTCCGGCGGGTGGATCAGAGGTAGTCCAGCCGGCGAACCCTTGTCTGCTAACTTGGTCGTTCCGGGCGAATCATCGCGCATGGCCTTTAAACACATGGGCGAGGATGGTGGCACGCAAAGGCATCACCTGGCAGTGGCTCCGGCGACCTCGTTTACGTCAGCCGACAAAGGCAAATTTTGTTTCATTAGAGGTGGAGTCACTGATCCAAGAGATAGTGGCCAAGAATGTTATCATCCCGGTTCCTCAAAATTACACAGTTTTTACATCCAAACTTTTTTTTGTGCCCAAAAGGGACAGTGTTCAGATGAGGCCGGTCATAGACCTGTCTTATCTGAACCTCCACATTCACAACGTGTCCTTCCGGATGCTGACAGTGAATCAAATCAGGCTAACACTTCCGCCGGAAGGGTGGATGTGTTCTTTAGACCTGACGGACGCGTATTGGCACGTCCCGGTAAACAAACGGTTTCAACGATTTCTGGCCTTACGAATCATGCATCAGACTTATGTCTTTCAGAGGATGCCATTCGGATTAAACCTAGCACCTCGCATATTCACGAAATTTAACCGGCAAGCCCTGATGCCCTTGTTGCAACAAGGGATCAGGATTTTGTGGTATCTAGACGACTGGTTGGTGGTGGCGGAGACGGAACAGTTATGCATCAATCATGTCAACATAACATTAAATCATGTAAAATCTCTAGGATTCAAGGTAAACCTCGTAAAGTCGAACCTTGTTCCCTCACAAGTGGTCCAGTGGATAGGGATGGTCTGGGATACAGCTGCTCTCAATCTGAGTCAGAGTGTGGACAATCGAAACAGGTTTCGCAAGAAACTGTTTCTGTTTCTTCACAGTCTGACTACGACACGGGGAGTCTGGGAATCTCTGGTCGGCTCTCTCAACTGGATTCAACTAACTGTAAAGTTGGGCCGGTTGAAAGTCGAACGTTTAATTTTGGAGGGCAACACATTTTTTCCACTATTGCCGGCGGAAACATTATGGCCCATCCCAAAATAAATACACAACTTACTAGCGGTCTGGGCGAAGAGGGAAACATTGCACTCAGTCATGTCATGGACCTCTCCTCCGCCGACGGTATGGGTGGACACGGATGCGTCAGGCACGATAGGTTGGGGCTTTCAGTCAAACCAAGGGCATCAGGGTCAAGGGCTTTGGTCCCATTCAGAATCCTCCCACATAAATGTCAAAGAGTTACTAGTCCCCTTGTATTTCCTTCAAGCTCACGGCTTTTCTTTGCGGGGCAAGTCAGTGGACTTCAGGATGGACAATCTGAATGCGGTTCACTGCATTCAGAAACAGGGGTCAACGCGATCTCGGAGGTTGCTAAACGTGTCAGAAAAGATTTTTGTACTAGCCAACAAGCTGGACATTCAGCTTCACGCTTCTTATCTCCCCGGCGTAGCGAACGTTTGGGCAGACACTCTATCTCGGAGACAGAGCACAATAGTAGAATGGGCACTCAAGCAAAACATTTTCGACCTAATGATTGCGAAGCCACAAGTGGATCTATTTGCAGCCGAGGAGACTCACAAACTCCCGCTGAACCTAACCCGCCGGACAACCACGCCGGCGGGAGGACCCGACGCACTGGTGACGGACTGGAACATGTGGAGTTCCATTTATCTGTTTCCACCGCCAGATGCTTCTCTGATGTGCCAAGTAGTAAACAAACTACAGGATTATCGGGGCGTAGTCTCGTTAATCGCGCCCCTGTTGCCGGCGCAGGCGTGGTACCAGCAATTAAAAACGTGGTGCCCGAACTCGGTGTCGCTCCCGGTCGGGTATTTCCACTTAGACACGATTGGCAAACTAGAGACCTTGCTGACTTTTGCATTATGGACATTCAGGAGGCCAAATGGCTAGTTCCGTATGGTAGAAACGTGACCGATAAATTCATGAATCAATACACACAATCTACTACGAGACAGTATCAATCGCATTGGCAGTCTTTCACTTCTTGGATACTCAGAACAGAACAATCCGTGCCTTCGGTGGCTTTGGTTTTTAATTATTTAAACTATCTGTTTGAGCAGAAACGTCTATCTGTAGTAACGTTAAAGAATCACTTAACAGCAATTAGGATGCCATTCTTTGACCTTACAGGTCTAACCATACCACTAGCGGAGGAGACAGGTTTCATGAGGGCATGTTTTAAACTCCGCCCACCTCCCCGTCAGCTCATGCCTACCTGGTCTCTGGACAAAGCGTTGTAATTACTTCATTCCCGGCGGTACCAAAATACTGCAGATTTTGACTTACTTTTAAAAAGGGCAGTATTCCTTATGGCTTTGGCTACCGGGAACTGGGTGTCTGAGCTGGCGGCAATGAGCAACACACCTAATTGCATCAGGTTTGGTAGGCTCAATGATTGTATTCATATTGCCCCTTCCCCGGGGTTCATCGCCGAGAATGAACACAGTGATCACGTGTTTTCAGAGTTCACGGTGCCGGCGTTGAAAAGGGGAAAGGTGCACCATAATTTATGTCCAGTGCAAGCGCTAACCAAATATTTGAGAGTCGCACCTAGGAATCAACAAGGTGCTTTATGGGTATCAAGTACGGGTAAACGCGTAATGAAACGTTAGTTAACGTCATTCAGGAAAGTAATCCCGGCGTTGTGGGTAGAGCTCACGATTTACGCAAATGGGCGACCTCTTTGCGTTTCCTTAAGAATTTTTCTGTTGAGGACATAGCAGCCACGCACCTCTGGTCCTCTAATCATACTTTTTTGACTCGATACCTTTCAGTAGCTTTAGACAGGCTTTCCATGCCATGTATAGCTTTAAGGCAGAGGGTCTAGGTGGCCTCTGGGTCACTTAGTGTTTAGATGAAGAAAAGAGAGGGGGGGGGGTGCAGTCAGTGTAACATAGGACACCCTAGACCCCGCCGGAGTACGTGTGCGGAGCTTACGAGCTGTGATACAGGGTGTACGTGCTGTGATATAAAATTTCTCTATAGTATTTATTACAGGAAATTGTGCTAACGTACAATCATAGTAGAACGACAATGTTTGTTGTAAATAGTTTTGGCTGTGAAGTAATATAAATTTAAGTAATATTAGTAGTTGCGGCCGCAACTTGTATTTGTAATGCAATTACCTCTGCAGAAGTACAAGAGTTCAGTACTTCTGCGACAGTACACGAGTTCCTTTTATTTTTAGGGTATAATTTTAGATATATATCCACGAGTTAATGGGGTTTATATGTGCACATGTAAACTTTGATGTTTTAATTTTCACCACTTACTTTAAGTGGGGTGCCTTCTTAACTACCAGCTCTGTGTACAGAGTCTCGGAGTTAACCCCTTTTTTGTCCAAGCAGGCTTCTTCGAAGCACGCTCCTGCTTGTCACCTTTGTTGTATATTTATATGCTGTATAAAGTTTATGCACAAAAATATATCTTTTTTACAAAGTAAGAATACTATGTGGTTGTTTGATTATCTGCTTTTGCTAGAGTTATGATATGATTACGAATGTCCCCCTCCAGTCTTAGATATCAGGCAAAATCGTCAATGATGGAGGGGCCACTAATAAATTATAGGTTTGACTCCTGCAAGGAGATAAAGAAAACCTAATATTTAGTAGTGGCCCCGTAATCATTGACGACTGGGGCCCTCCCGACCATCCCCTTCCCATTCGTTGATGTATTAAGGATTTTGGTTTACTTGATATGTCAGTGAAGGAAGAATGACGCCTGAAGTCAGCGTCTGGTCAAAGATCCACGCAAGTACATCCACGAAGTTATGGAAAGCTTATGATTAGTTATTCTTATTTTCTTTTTATTTGTTATTATATAGTAGTGAGTACCCAATTTCATAATGACGAACCATGAGTGAGGTTGCGTGCGCTCATGATGAAGGCTCCTCAATTTTTTATGCTCTGCGCGGTAGATTCAAACTACGGTAAATGAGTGTTTGAAGAGGATGCCTTATGTAATAGGCATAATCGTCAATGAATACGGGGCCACTACTAAATATTAGGTTTTCTTTATCTCCTTGCAGGAGTCAAACCTATAATAATTAAGCCTACTATGCTCCCTGAGCGAGCTTCACAGAGCCCAGCCTCCTAAGTGAAAGACAGGTTCAACTTAGGACTTAGCTATAACATAGGCAACTTACAATTAACTATAAAAAAAAAAAAAAAATGTATGTGATTTTTAATTTTTAATATGTTTATGGCGGTTCCACTTACAGGGGCAAGCCTAGTTTTTCTCCACTCTCAACACACACTGACTGAACGGCGAGGGTTCTCCTGCAAACAAACCCTCCCGTGACAAACAATCAGCCAAAACATTATCAGTGCCCTTAGCATGCCACACATCCAACTTGTGTTCCGGCAGCACAACAACACCTGACACTGATAAACTGCCCAGTTCATCACAAGACTGGCACTTCTCTTCGCTCTTTCCGGCAACGAGACCTGCCAAAAGCCTTTCACTAGTTCTACCTTCGTGATAGGCGATGCAGCCCCGAAGCGGTCTATGGTGTCGTCAACTCTCGATAAGGTATAGGCGTCTGTCAGGGATAATGCACACACTCTCTTGCAATCAACACACACACTGATCTTGCCACTTAACACAGATTGAAAAGTTACAGGCAACGACCACTCACGACATTCCTTATCCCTCAGACCCTTCGTCAACACGTAATCCAGCTCTGCTTGCACCACAGGCTGTCGAGCAGGATTTATACGGTAGGGAATTAAACTGAGCCTTGCACTGTCTCCAGCCTCCATGTCGGATTCTACCCCGTACATCAGGCCTGGAGAAGCAACAAACATGCGGATGCACTGCCACAGCCTAGTAAACAACTTATCTCGCAGAACAATATGCCTAGTGCCCTCCCACAACCCAGCCGAGACCGCAGCTTCTAACCTGTAGTCTCCCTCCTTCTCCACCTTCGTCCCTAGAACAGCCAGGTCATGAGAGGGACAATCAGTACCACCTGTGCAGTCACTCCCATAGTTCATTATTGCTAAGGCTTCCCCGCCCATACCGTACATGCGCACCCCCGCATTCCTTACGACTACATCTGCCTGCGCAGCATCACCGCTTTTAGCGACATGGCCAGATACAGTCGGTCTATGGTAGGGCTGTTGCATTCGACTAGAGCAGCATTGGGAGGCTATACGACGACCGGGCACATCCACTCCACAGCCAAACTCACCAATCTGCTCAACATGTCCTCCTTCTGACCACCACCCTTGGCAGCCATGGGTCGACCTTGATCTGACAACCATGTACAAGCCTCGTCGCCCACCTTGAACCACCGAAACAACGAGGCTAACGGTCTCCCAACATTCACGTGACCTGCCCGCGGAACATCTTGCACCGCCTGAGTTGTGAGGCTCGGGTGCCCGGCACGACCAGTGGGGTATGAACCGAGCTGGTGCTGGAGCGCTGCACACTGCTGCTCAGGCAGGTGCTCTAGCGCTTCCACAGCCACCAGACTCGTGTCCCCCGCCCACTGCTCCGCCGAGACATGACAATCCCTACTCTCCTGCACCTGTGCCCTACTGCCCCCCTCTCCTTCTCCACCTTGGCCGCTGCAGACCAACGCAGGGACAGTAGGCTGCTCAGGTGGTTGCCTCACAAACTCCTCCAACAGGTTCACATGACATGTTTCCCCGTCCTCGTGTTTGATCCCGACAGCACCATTACCACACTTCTGAACTTCCGGATCCTCCAACTGCAGTTTACAAATATCTGAGGGAACCAACCTGTCTAAGTGCTTCCGAAGCAAACCAAGTCCTCCCCCAATATCAAACTGAGCAACCCTTTTTTCTCTCTGTGTGTAACTTTGCTGCCTTGGAGTCTCTTTGTGCCCTACCTCCTCACTAGCTGTGACAGGTCCTGGGGCTTCTCCAGACTCCAACAATGGTGCCAATACTGAGTCGCCAAGAAGAGCTGCTGGTACTAAACTCTCCAAACTTTTACCAACATTAGCCGTCTTCTTCCAACCGTTCCTCTGTTGATCAGAAGACTGAGGAATAGGCTGTGACACTTTGGATGCAAGAGGTCTTGTAACAACGCACGCCATAGGTTGTACTTGACACTTCTCTACCCACTCCTGTTCCTCCCTACTCACGTCGGCCGGTTTCTCGGCAACGACTAAGGGGGAAACCTTAGAAGTAGGCACCGCAAAGTCGTTGCCGAGAAGGAGGTCGACGCCCCCAACAGGCAAGTTCTCCACAATTCCCACATCCAACTCTCGTATCACACCATCTACCTCCAGTTCCATCCTGACCAACGGGTATGACCTGATAGCATTGATACCTTGCACCACAACCACCCGTGCCGCGTTTATTGGTCTACCAGTAAAGTTCTTCATTAAAGTCTGAGAGGCACCCGTGTCTCGCAACAGCTCAACTCCATGCTTCTTGCCAGCCCACTTCACGCAGCCATGCCCTCGATGGTCACAAAAGACATCGCGGACAGGGTTCGAGCCTTCCGGATTCTTCTCCACTGGCTGTGTCCCAGCCTCTGACGTTATACCCCGGGCAAACTCAGACGACTTCAGGGACACCCCAATGTTGCGAGCCAAAGACACAACTGCATTAGGTAGCTTGCTTGGACAGGCTCTTGCAAAATGCCCCTTCTCATGACAATGAAAACACTCTAACTACCCCTTGGGCTTCCCATGAGGTGGGGAAGGGCACTGACCCTTCTTAAACGGGACAGTACTAGGTTTATGGTCAGTTTTGGTGTCGTTGCTCTTGTTCTTAGTGTAATTATGTGTATCAGTGTTTCGGGGAGGGGGAGGGTTACGCTCCTTATTGCCTGCATCACTTCTCTGTGCAAGACCGCAACAACGAATCAAAGATAACCATCTTTGGTCAAGCCATCTCAGCCATCTCAGCTGCCTCCTGAAGAGTTTTCGGGTTTTTCTCTTTAACCCTTATTTAGCGGCGAGCAACATAAGTCGAGTTAAATAAAGCTGGACTATGTGGCGGCGCTCGACATAACTCGAGTGGCAATTTCAGCACGTAATGTGGCTGAGAGAGAGAGACAAGTGGTGGCAGGAGACTAGCGAGCGTATGACTGCTCCAGACCACCGCGGCGAACCTACTGACACAAATCTCAGCTCCCTCCTCCCTCTCTCACTCGCTACATACTCAATTATGTACTGAAAGTACCGAATTACCTGCTTTTTGCACTCGCGTTGCACGGTTATTGCAAGAAAACTATCCATCATACAAGGATCGTTATGGTGTCATTCGAAAGCTCTGTTTATGCCCTTTCAGGGATAGGTACTTGTTTTACGTTCTGGGTCTTATTTAGGCATGAAAATGATCACGTAAACAGCCCTATTTTGGCTAAAAACACCCCGCTGTGCGGTACACATAAATAAACCGCATAGGCCGCTCGTAAGGTGTTAATATTCAACGTCAGATCGCCGCCCGTACACTTGAAAAATTGTTCTAGAAGCATTAGCTGTTTCAACTCCTCAAACGTCGATGCCTTCTCAGAACGCAGCCAGTTTCTAAATGCATCAGACAGATCCCGGGCATGCTCAAGAAAGGTGCACTCACGACCCTTCGTTACACCCCGGAACTTCAATCTGTATGTCTCTGGTTGTAACTCATATGCCCGCAGGACAGCCTCCTTCAATACCTCATAATCGACGCAAGACTCCAAGGGCAACGCATCGTATGCCTTGAGTCCTTTGCCAACCAACCTAGAGGAAACAAGGGCTGCCCACTTAACCTCGGGCCATTGGTGCTCCCGGCACTTCTTTTCAAAATGCATAACAAATTTGGTGACACCCGACTCATCAAATACAGGGACCAACTTGAGCAGGTGCGATAAAGACTGATCAAGACCTCGATTCCCAGAACCGAGACGCTGCCCTGTCGACTCCACCCTAGACTTCTCAAGATCTATGTCTGCACAGTACTTCGTAACCTCACTCATGGCCTTTCTTTCCTCAGCCTGAATCTTAGCCATCTCAAGCTGCTGCTTCATCTTAGCCATCTCAAGCTGGAAGATCATATCTGCAGTTAAACCTTGAGGAGGAGGAGATGCAACAATTGGAGACTCACCCAAGTGCAAACCACGCTGCCAGTGACTATCGGTCTGCGGGAACGTACCCGTCTCCGGAGCCCGAGGGGGCGCCATGGTAGGAGTCGAGTGAAATGGGGGCTGGGCCGAAGGTGCCCCAGCTCCCGCTCCACCCGAAGCCCCACGCACCCCGCCGAGCACACAGGCCACCAGGTCACATCTCGACATGCTGCTAGTGCCCACATGCCCCATGACCGTGGCCAAACACTGGAGACCATACCGATCAATCCCCGACACCCGGTCAGCAGTAATAGGCACCTCCAGAAACTTCTTTGCATCCTCCTCACTAGTTATAACTCTAATGCCTTCGGACAAACCCCGCTGCTGCACCTGAGAGTCTGTTTCCCGTACTGTGTCCTCACTGTACACTGATCCGTCGTCCGACATATTGTCCACCGAAAATTCTCAACGCTTATATAAAAAAAAGAGAAGTAACTAAACTCTTATGTAGCACTATTCACTCAAAAATATAAAATGCTTGAAGACTCTTAAGTGTTATACTACTTGCCAAAAAAAAAATCCACGTGTCCGCTATATTCCTTAAAAAAAAAAAAAAAAAAAATGACCACAACACTCCTGCAATATTTCTCTAAGTTCACAAAATCCTAAGGAAGGTCGCCATTTGTTACGACCGGGACTCGTATAAAACAAGGGCTCTTAATCATTGGACTAGAAAGGCACACAGCCACAACGGTAACACTAGATCCAACCCTCGAACTTATAATGCCGGCGCACAAAAACACCTATACCCTCCAGAGTTAAATCTGCGATAACGGGGTATCCTATAACTCGGTATAAATGCACTACTACTACAGGCTGATGATCTCTGATACAGCCTTATCACAACAACATACAATTACGTTAATAAAGTATACAAGGAAAAAGATAGAAAGCTTAATTAACCCGTGGAGCCCCGGCTAGTTTTGTAATGTTTGCGCACCAGAACCCGGCCGGTTTTCAAAAAATGGTTTTATTCCAGAAACAATAGCGAATGGGTTAGGAATGAAGGAAAAACCACGAAAAACCGCTCAAAAAGCTTTAAAAATGGTCCTACAGAGCCCCCGAAAACAGATTTTACAGGAGTAAAAAAATGAAGGCAATTATCTCCAAAAAACAGGTTATTGCGCGCTCGCGCGCACGCACAATGGACTTTGAGAGTTTTTAATCATCGGCACGGTTGCGTGGGATACGTACACAGTTCCCATACAAATCTGAGCCCTCTTGAGTGGCTACACCTGAGGTTACGGTCGGCGCAATTAGGGTGACGCGCCAGGTGCGTCTCTGGGGCTGTGCGTTACATACATTGCCGACGCGTCAAACGCGTCGCTGGGGCTATACGGGTTAAATCACTGCAATGATTTAATGCAAACAAGAAGAAGGTATAATTAAAGTTACTCTAAACAATAATAAACTGTCACTCCTATATTAAAGAAAGTGAATGAAAGTCCTAAAGCATCGAGCAGGAATCTTCTGAAGAAAGTCTGATGCTGCGTAAGATGATCAAATCGGATTTTGAACTGTTATCTAAAGCAGGAACAAAATATGACAAGTGTAGGGACATACAGGGTTAACAGGCACGGGAATAATAATAAATGCGCAATAGTATTATCTCCAACAACAAAAGAAGTACTTCCTCAGGGAACTCAAAAAGCCTGCTCGGGTTGTGCAACTCAACAACAACCAAGGCTTACAGTCAACGTGAATAAAAATGCTGCATACATAACATAAGAGCTTATGATCCCAATCGGGTGTCTGTTAGGCTAATAAAGTCTAGCTGGGATGTCGTAGGCTAGGAAACAATGGCTGAGCAAGCGGCTCGTAGCCTAGCGAGGTCCTTAAGACTGTGCGGCCAAATTTCGTTAAATGACGGGGTGCTCTCTTGAGAGATCCAGATCGCTGGTATCTGGTTCTCTCCTGGCGATCCTCTCAAAGTCAAAGCAAAACAAGTTAGCACAGTGTTGGGTGGCAGAGGCAAAAGCCCTCACTCGCAACACAGTGCTAAACTCACAAGGTACACAGTCAAAAAGACCACCTAGGCTTCCCACGTCTCCGTTGCGATTGTACAGGTTCAACAAAATCTGTTACACATCGGAAATCACAACACAAGTAGCCTTACCCCAGTCTAGCATTAAATAGCCCAGCAGACAGCCAAGGAATAGGTAGGGAGACACCGTGAGTGTGTCGAACCTCTACAGACAAAATGGTAACCCCTCCAAAATGTCTAACTAAACATGTAATATCTGAGAGCTTCAGCATATAATACGATGGCCGATATATGAAATCGTGCAGAACCAAAGGGGAGTTATGATATTAAATAGAGAGGAAGAATGAGAGGTAAGAAGTTGAGAGAGAGAGAAAGTGCTCTATAGGTAGAAATTGGGGACAGGTGGTAAGGGAGGTGTGAAGGGTATGCTGGTCAGGCAAGCTCTGAAGAGAGTAGCTCCTCGGGACCCCAAGATCACACAAAGGCATGTTGGTCAGCCAATCACAGGCCGCTACTTCACCAGACAGCAGGCCTGCAGAAGGCGCCAGGAACCACCAGCCAATCAAAACCGAGAGAAAGCCACGCGGGCGAGGGACTCCTCCGGGAGGGAGGAAGGAGGAGGGAAAGCAATACTCACTACCGTCTCGCTGCCCGCTCGCTCTCTCTCTCTCAACTACACTACAATGCATCTTATGTTCAACTCATGATATAAAATATAATGCATTGTCACAGGCGAAAATAAAGACCACTTCTGTACTGCCTGTGACATGACGATTCACAAGAAAGAAAGTACAACATTGTAGATAGACTGTAGCCCATTTCATTGCCCTGGCGAGCGCTAGTGGCTACCGGGAGGCGATTCTGCCAACGCTGGCAGGCGTCACACACACAAATATGGAACCGATTGGTTCAGTCGTTTCGTCGCCACATATTTTCCTTTTTTTTTCTTTGTGAGGCGACCGATAGTCAGCGAGTGGGTGGGGGGAGGGGGTTGTGTTGGTGGTGACAAGAAGCCAGAAGGGTAAGGTACATGTGGTAGAAATATGAAAGCCATAGGTGCAGTCGTTTCGCTGCTACGATTTTTTTTGTCGAGTCCGTATATATACGGACCTGGCACTGGGCGTGACAAGACCCTAGTCCGTATATATACGGACCTTGCACTCTGGGGGTTTTAAGACGTTTACCCCCATCCAGGTTTCAATACGCCGAACCATCGCTTGAATCGCCGAAGACGTCGCAGAACATACGACGAGTTTTCTTTCATCCTCGCATGATTTCGCAAGATATTTTTGAAAATGTGACATGCCTCGCAGAGGTTTTCGGCGAAACATCGCTCACTTCGCCGATAACGTCGCAGAAGGTCGGCGATTGCATCGCCGACATCGGCGACATCTTCGCCGAGTATAATTTGTCATCTGTTTGTAACGGTCAAAATCGTGAACGTCGCACGTATTCTTGCGAATTTGACAAAACTAAGTCATCGGCGACGAAAATCGTGACTTGTTTCACCAGTGGGAAAGGGGCATAAGACTTCTTCCATGATACCCTCAACCTATATGACCAGAGTAAAGCTGTAGATATTATATACCTTGATTTTCAAAAGGCCTTTGAAAAAGTATGCCACAACCGTTTATTGATAAAGTTAAAAGCTCATGGAATACAAAGGGGAGTTTTGAGATGGATGGAAAATTGGCTCAGTGAAAGAAAGCAAAGGGTAGTCATAAACGGTAAAGCATCAAAATGGACCAATGTAACTAGCGAGGTACCCCAGGCATCGGTTCTAGGGCCAGTTATCTTCCTAGTTTATATAAATGACATAGATGAGAGTTTCACCTATACAATCTCAAAGTTTGCAGACAATACAAAAATTGCAAATACTGTACTCTCAAACGAACATGTAAAAGATATGTAAAATAACATAGATAAGCTGTCAAGTTGGGCTCAAGTTTGGCATAAGAGTTTTAATGCGGGTAAATATAAAGCACTCCATATCGGAACCCGAAATGAGAAAGCAAACTATTCAATGAATGGCACCCAGTTTAAGAGTGTGACAGAGAAACTGATATGGGAGTAACAATATCGAGTAACCTAAGACCCAGTCAACAATGTTCAGAAGTTATTAAGAAGGCAAATAAAATGATTAGCTTTATAGGCAGGTCATTCAAGCATAAATCAAAAGATGTAATCCGCACACTTTACAATTCCCTAGTCCGTCCTCTTTTGGAATATTGCATTCAATCATGGTGCCCCTACTACGAAAAAGATATCGATAAACTTGAACAAGATCAATGTTGAGTTACCAAAATGATACCTAATCTAAGAAAGAAATCATAAGAGGAGCGTCTTATAGAATTGAGTTTATTTCCTTTAACCCAGTGCAGATTAACAGGTGACCTAATTCAAGTGTACAAAATCATGAAAGGCATCGACAATATGAACTGTAATAAGTACTTTACGATCACCAGTCAAACTTCACACAGAGAAATAGTTGCACAATTATTGGTTAATCAGTCAACTCGCATGAGTCTAAGAATATATTCTTCAATCGAGTTGTTAACTTGTGTAATGGGCTTCCCCAAGATGTTATAGACTGCAGCACCGTTGATTCCTTTAAACATCGCCTAGACAAGCAACTCGCCTTAAACCCGCGACTGATTGCATTTGTAAATGAATTAACTTTTTCTCATATACACCGTGTTTTTTTTATTAACCCAAATTGTTCCATACTAAGATCTCCTAACCCTGCCAAGGACATTGGGCTTAAGGCAGTGCTTCCCATCCCAATTGTCCCATATCCCTAGTGGGTAAGGGGGCCTTCATCTAATGGTGGAGGAAAAAAGAATATGCCTCACGCATCCTACTGCGTGTCGTGTCGTATAAGCGACTAATAGGGGGGATGGCAATAGACTTGTGAGCCAACAGCCATTACTATGCAATAAAGTCTTTATCTTAGCACTGTCTTGGTATGGCACTGCCGAGGTTGGTGGGGTGCGGATAGGTGCCACAGGGGACTGAGTCTTACCTGGGTGCTGTTTGGCACCACACCTGTATCGGCAACAGTGTTTGCATGTTGGAGCAGTGTTGGGGCAGGACTTTATTGATCTATAGTCCAAATTGCCTATTATACAGTAGAGTCTTGTTATGGTGCTGTATTTTTGTAACACTGTTAAGGCTGGTGTGGTTGCAGATACTGCAGGTGCAAGTGCTGCAGAGGGACTCTCTTGAGTCTTGCTGAGGCACGGTTAGCACTATTCCAACATCAGCCACAGTGATGACTTAGTGGGGCAGGACTTTATTGTGCTACAGTACACTCCAACTACTGAAATGCAACCCCGTCTGAGCCGTTACAATGCATGTAAAGGAAAATGACGCTAAACCATTGTATGTATGCTTTTTATGTACCTACTTTGAACCACTGTTGGACACTTTGAACAGCCGAGATTTAGAGGGGAAGCAACCTCGAGGGGTCGGTTGACCTGTTTTTACTTGACTTCCTTTGTACTTCCTTTGTACTCCTATGTACTCTCTCTCTCTCTCTCATCTTTATCCCCTCCCACAATGTCTTCCATATATATTGATTCCCTCTTTTCCTCCCCTCTCGTACATCCATTTTTCCTTCTTCCGTACTTCTCATTCTCGTCCTCTTTAACCCCCTTTCTCTGTTCCCCTTTTCCCTTCTTCCCTATTCACTTTTCGTCTAATACAATCTATTTACAAATATTTACATATCTATTCTTCCCTACAATCTATTTACAATTATTTACATATGTTTTCTTCCCTACAGTCTATTTACAATTACTTACATATTTCTTCTTCCCCTTCTCATCTCTCTCTCTCTCTCTTTCCCCCCATCTTTTATCGGCCCCCTCCCTTGCCAACACTTGTCGATATCCCAATAAACCGATGATCCCGATAAGAAGATTGCCCGATTGTTGGAAGAGAGACGAGAGAGAGAGAGAAAGGAGAGAGAGAGAGAGTTTTCTGATACTTTTTCTTATTATTATTTTCTAGTTCGGTGGAGAGAGAGACACACACACACACATGTATATATATATATATCTATATATATATATATATATATATGGAGACAACTTTTAAATATTACACATAACAAAGTTTATTAAAGTGATCCAAAATTAGTCCAGGTAAAATGTATCCAATCTCTATCTAGTGAAAGGTCCTTCATTCCTCCACCTCTTAGAGGAACTAGTGTTTACGGAAAATTACGATGTTATTGGCATAACAGAATCTTGGCTCAATACAGAAGACAGAGACTTTTTAGCAGAGTATTAACTTCCCGGTTATGTAATGTTTGAGAAAAGCCGAATTAATAGAAATGGAGGTGGAGTTTTATTTTTTATCAAAGAAAGTCTTAACCCGACCCTCTTGTCAAAACCTCAAATTGTGAACGTCGACACATCCTTTGTGCTAATCAAGAATAATAAAGATACAAAAATAATACTTGCACTAATATACAGACCTCCAGCTCAATCAGTGCAAACTGACCGAGAAATTTATGAGCAAATTGCAGACTTAAGTAACTCGCAAGATACCGTAATTTTTGGCGACTTCAATTTACCTGTGACCAAGTGGGGAGATAGTATTACTTCACACTCTGGACAAGACCTGTATGCAAACTTGCAAGAGAGTTCGCTATATCAATTTGTTAGATCTCCAACCCGTGGAAATAATGTCCTTGACATTGTACTTTCAACAAAAGAAGAATTGATAGAGAATTTGAATGTCGGTGATGAATTCAGTAACAGCGACCATCGTACGATAACTATCCGTTTAAAGTTTACCAGTAACGAACCAAATAGCAGCATCGAGAAAGTCCCTAATATCAAGCAAGCAAACTTTCGTAAACTAAGAGCAATGTTTAAAGAAACTGACTGGAGCTTTTTAATTAACAATAACGACAAAAATACATCTTGGGAATCATTCGCAAACACCTACCTAAAAGCAGTGCAAGACCGCATACCATCGAAAATACGGCGTCCAGGCCATAATGATAAGCCCAAATGGTGGAATAAAGATATTTCAAACTGTCTGTTTGCTAAAAAGTTTGCTGATGATGGAATTAAAATACTCACAAAATGACGAAGAACGAGTGAAATTTGTAAAACTACGATGCAAAGCCAAAAGGTTAATTAAGCAAAGTAAAAAAACCCTGGAGTTACATGTTGCGAATCAAAGTAAAACAAACCCAACAGAATTCTATAGTTATATCAGAAAGAAGAGAGTAGTTACTTCAACTGTAGGACCGTTAGTCGATGAAAATGGGGAATATACCAAAGACGAAGTTCAAAAATTAATGAGTAATGCCCTCAATACCTTCTTTCCATCAGTTTTTACAACAGAAGACCTCATTGATATCCCTATAGCATCGCCGATTCAGATAGATAATTCTGATGTTCTAAGCAATATCACCATTACAGAGAGAGAAGTATTGAAATGCTTAGATAAACTCAAGGTAAATAAAACGACCAGACCTGATACAATCTCACCTAAAGTTCTAAAGGAAGCTAAGGATGAGCTCTCCAAACCACTGACATTGCTATTCAATAAATCCTTGCAGTCTGGAACTATGCCTGATCAGTGGACACTAGCTAGCGTAACACCGATTTTTATAAAAGGCAGCAAATCCCTACCCAGTAACTTTCGTCCAATTAGCTTAACCTCAGTTGAATGTAAAATGCTAGAAATGCTCATAAGAGACAGACTCGTAAATCACTTAGAGGAAAATAACTTACTTAAAGATACTCAACATGGCTTTCATAGCAAACGTACCTGTTTAACAAACCTCTTAGACTTCTTCCACGATATCCTCAACCTCTATGATGAGAGTAAAGTTGTAGATATTATATACCTTGATTTTCAAAAAGGCCTTTGACAAAGTTCCCCACAAACGTTTACTGCTAAAACTAAAGGCACTTGGAATACATGACGGTGTGTTGAAATGGATAGAAAATTGACTCTGCGACAGAAAGCAAAGAGTAGTCATAAACGGTAAGGCATCTAAATGGACCAATGTAAGTAGCGGGGTACCCCAGGGATCAGTACTAGGACCAATTATCTTTCTAATTTATATCAACGACATAGATGAGGGTCTCACCTGTACAATCTCTGCTGACGATACAAAAATTGCAAATAGCGTACTCTCTAAAGAACAAGTTGACGATATGCAACACAATCTAGATAAGTTGTCACATTGGGCCCAAATTTGGCAAATTAGTTTCAATGCGGATAAATGTAAATTACCCTACATATCGGATACCAAAATGAGAAAGCAAACTATTCGATGAATGGCACTCAGCTTAAGAATGTAAACAGAGAAAAACGATCTGGGAGTAACAATATCGAGTAACCTAAAACCGAGTCAACAATGTTTAGAAGTTGTTAAGAAAGCAAACAAAATAATTGGCTTTATAGGCAGGTCATTTGAGCATAAATCCAAAGAAGTTATCCTAACCCTTTACAATTCCTTAGTCTGCCCTCTTCTGGAATACTGCATTCAATCCTGTTGCCCTTATTACCAAAAAGATATAGACAAGCTAGAACGAGTTCAACGTAGAGTTACCAAAATGATACCAAGCCTAAAGAACAAACCATACGAGGAGCGTCTTAGAGAATTAAATCTATTTCCTTTAACCAAGCGCAGATTAAGAGGCGACTTAATTCAAGTGTTCAAAATCATCAAAGGCATCGACAATATTCAACTGCTGAGCTCTGGCACTCTCTCCCAGAATCAGTCTTTCCCTCTTCCTATGGCTTAAATTGCTTCAAAGTCCGTGTGTCCAGGCATTTTAGCTCGAACGACCCTTGATTTCGGCCCTGTCACTCTTTGAAATCTGGGGGAGGCACTCGCTGCAGGCAGTTATGCCTTTTGTCTCCCTCATTCACATAGAAAAAAAACAAAAAGTACTTCACTATCGACCAATCTAATTACACGCGGGGAAACGGTTGCAAAATTATAGGTAAATCTCTTAACTCGCACAAATCTAAGAATTTCTTCTTCAATCAAGTTGTCAACTTGTGGAATGGGCTTCCCCGAGATGTTATAGACTGTAGCACCGTTGATTCATTTAAACTTCGCTTAGACAAATATCTTGCATCAAACCCGCGACTGACTGCGTTTGTAAATGAATAACTTTATTTTATCCCCCCCTCAGTTACGAACCCATCTGTCCCCTACTAACTTCCTAATCCTGCCACGGACATTAGTTCCAGGGCAGTAGTTCCCTTTCCAATGTTCCCTTTCCCACTCTAAACCACTGTTTGGACAATTGATCCTCAATGTTTTGGAGGACAAGCAGCCTAGCAGGGTCACCAGACCTGTTATTGCTTGATTTCCTGTGTACTCCTTTGTACTCTTCTTACTTCCATAATCACAGGAGTGATTTTCTTGCAGTTTTCGAACGACAAATGTAACCTGGCAAAACTTGAGGGTCCGTGTTGCATTAGCGTCGATAACTAGACTAAATGTATGTATGTATGTATATATACTCAGGCATATACCCCATACCTGGGGGTGGCCGACTCGAGACAGAACCCGAACAGAAACAACATTTTGAGTTCCAGTTCTTAGGGTTCGGGACCACCTTTGCGTTCCCTCGCCCCTTACTCTGTCTCGTCTAGTAGATGAATTTTACAAGGGGAGGAGGATTTCTATCCGCCTGACTAAATGTCATTTAGCATAATTCGTTAACAAATTTGCATAACTTGAATTTAGAAGGTCACAGACTAAAATTGCAGGGAGACGATGCTATACCCTTTTCCTAATAGGTAGTCCAAAAAATAGTGAGTTCCAACCTTTGTAACTCAATAAAAGGGCTAGAACAAATGGGCTGTAAATGTCCACACCTAGATTATCTGGTTAACCTTTCCCAAATGGTAGAAATATTAGCTCGATTACTCTAGTCGTTTGTGAGTTATAGATGTTAATGTTCAAGAGTTTTGGCCTACATATTTGGACTAAAGTGTGATTCGTCCTTTCCAGCTGCCTGTGTTTAAGCTACCAGCCATAATATCTCATGTGTCATTTGTCTTGCTGGGAGGAGAGACCCGATAGTAACAGAGATCGACCAACCTCCGCCATATTGGTACCACTGGTGATATATTCCTCTCTTTACTCTCGATTGTATTTATATCCATTATACACATTTGGTAACACTGGTACATAATACATACAGTAGTTTGGTCTTTGGCTACAAGTTACACATGCTTAAGGGGGTAAGAGTACTTGCTTTTTCTGGACCTCCTTCTTCCTCATGATTAGCATATTAGTTTTGAGATTTTACGACGTTCATTCTATTATTTTGTTGATTTTAAGACCGTTCACCCAATTTCGTTGCCAATATTAAGGCCTTTCGTACCATTTAGGTGTCGATTTTATCCTGGCGAGCAACAGCGAGCCTGTAAGTTTAGAAGTAATCGGCCTTCGGGCGGGACATTTGTTTACAGAACAAATTTACAAATTTATCTTGAAAGGGTGTCTAGGGGGTGCTATTTTAAGCTTGATGGAGGTCTAGCGAGGAAACTAAAAACTAAATAAATTAAATATGTACATAGCCCAAAAAACAATCAGTACCCCCTTAAAAGTAAAATATAAACTCGTTCTTTGATAACAGAGGCACCAAAATGGCGTCCTCGGAGTAAGATGGCCACTCTCTCTTACTACAGGGTCTCTAGCTGGGAACCGTTTGCCTTTCATTTGGCATTTCAGTGTCTCGACTCGTAATATATCTCTTTGTGTTATGATTCCCGTTCTGGATATTCCCCTCTGAAGTTTAAGTATTATTGGATCGTGGAAGAGTGTATATACGTACAGTATGTTCGATGTACAGCTTCTGACAAAAGTTCGTGAGCTATTGCGATTTTCTTTATGCAAATGTATCCATTGAGAACGATGTTCAGGTAATATCAGCTATTTATAAATAAATACATAATATGTATTTAATATAGCTGATTTCAACTGAATCTCAATCTAAAAGGTTATACTTGCATACGAGCTCATGAACATTTGTTAGTATATGTACAATAAGCGAGTTCACCTTTTTTGGTTCGATTAATATTGATGTTTTTTTTTTCAATTCAACCACCACCGAATGACAAACACAAGATCTAATTTAGAAAGGGGTATATACAGACAAAAAAAAACAATAATACAAATAGAGCGTTGACATATATATAAAGAGAGAGAGAGAGAGAGAGAGAGAATGTGAGGTACCCGCATGTGTATATTCTATGGTTGTAATCTACCCTCATCCATATCTGCCAGAGTCCTTATATCCTTCCTCTCCCTACAAACGTCATAGCTCAGTCTAATATAAAGGATATCTCAGGTTAACACTATTTGGTCCGACATTTTGGAGGTTATTATGAAAATGTGCTTAATTAATATTGAGGATTTGGCTTGCTTGTGCCATTTTCCAGCAATGTACCGGTGTCACGTGTAATATGCACTCCCCTGGATATTGACTCCCCATTCGTTTTGATACATATAATTTGCACTCTCCAGCCATTATTATACATACAATGTACTCTCCCCCAGTGCATGCAATATATACTCCCTTTGAATAATATGCACTCCCCTGTTTCATTTTGTTTAAGTTATGACCATTTTAATATTATATTACAATTTAAACATTTCTTCATTGCTACTGGAATGGTTGTGTATCTTTCAATACCATATCTCAGACCAGTCTCACGAAACTTGATACTCTTGATACCTTATTTCGCGTAATTTATTTATTTTATTATTATTGTTTTATTATTTATTATTTTTATTATTATAATTATTATTATATTATTTTTCTTATTTTTTGTTTTAATATTATGTTATTATTTTTTATTATAATTTTTATTACAATAATTATTATAATTAAGATACCAGCCCTTGTTATAGATGTGGAGGAGTTAGGGCTGCGTAAACTATATTGTATATATGAGTGCCTTAAACTGCTGAAGGGAGAGGTATTGGAGTGAGTAGTCGAATCAGGTTTTCACACATTTATTATCTATACTGTGAATGGAGATATAGGTCATAAGAGTCCCAACATGACATAACAATAATATCAGGCAGCGTAATGCATGAATGCACGGAATTTCGGTGTGAGTATCCTAGGTTCGAGTCCTTGGAGTGCCACATGTATTTGTTGATTTAATTAATGAGTTTAGAAGTAAAGTTGGTTGTTGAAAAAATATAATTCACCTTAAGGAGGTTACCCGTAGCAATGTCAAATGGTAGCAATTAGGTATCAACTTTATTATATATACCTGTACAAATCAGAACTAGGACAATAATAGATACACAACATATACAGAATTAGACAAGGATGATATATGTTAAATAATCAAGAATGATGCTCGTGTGTGGTTGGAATGAACGGGGGTTTCTAGCTGGACTCAAAGAAAATACAAGGTAAGGCAGAATTTAGCTATCTATGAGTAAGCAGTGGCCAGATGACTGAGTGGTTATTCCGACATGTGACAATCTACTCATAAGATGGTGATATTTAATTCTGATAGCTTACTGAAGGTTTGACTTGGAATTACGACTAATCAAATGCAAGTTACGTTAAGAGAGGGCCTGATAGACAGACCATGGATAATTTCAGCAGAGAGGCTGACCGAGATAATTAAGTACTTCTACGTCCAACAACGAATGGCTTCGGCAGTGAGACTGACCTAGGGACCAGGAGATTTTGAATACTCCTTGTTTCTACCACACTGAAACTTTGGGCTTTGGAGCACCTAGGGAGGTCATGGACACTCAGCTCAGGAGGAAGGTGAGATACATTTCCTAACCTGGTCTGAGTACATGTCCACTCCTTAGGTCTTCCTAGGCCTGGGTTGACTACATGGAAAAAGGGCGCCCTTGGCCTTCCCTAGCATTGACATTGGTCCTTGTTGTTCCAGTAATGGGGGGAGGGGGTATAACAATGGTAGGGCGCTCCGTATTTGTTTTCGTATCCCCTCCCAAGTCCACTCTACAGGTGATGCTCCTTCCTGATTGGCGGGGTTGACCTGCCGTCGGCCAACCATGGGTCGGCTGGTGGTGGTGACGTCACTCCTGGAGATATGGGGCCGTGTGACCGCCCTCTGGTACTCCAAGGAGTAGTTCCTGATCGGTGTTGGTGGGGGGTTGATACACCTGTCTTTGGGGGGATATCTCTATATCTAACCCATTCTGCTTGAGAGAGAATGGTTGAAGGACGGGCTTCGTTATTGTGTGGCCCCAATGGTCGACGATGCCTCTGGTGATTCTGGTGCCGTACAGGGTTGGTTTTGGGTTGAGACTGTCGTCGGTGACCCTGGCTGAGATTGTGTGTCAGGTTCTGGTTTGGAGGTCGGCTGGAGGCGCCCTGGTATTTCCCGAGGTCTGTGGGTGGTTGGTTCCTGTGGGGGGCTTGATTTTCCCTTGGTATTACAATTATTATTATTACTAATGGAAGATGATAGGCTTATAAAGAGAAATATATGAGTCATCTACAAGGGGAGATAGAGGGGCAGGAAGACCTCCATTGAGATGGAGAGACTGTGTAGGAAAAGCGTTGAAAGACAGAAATTACTGTAGATCAGACAAGAGAAGTGGTAATAAATAGGTATGAATGGAGAATGCTAGTGAATAGATTAGTGTAAACGCGGTTGTTCGGGAGACAGGGTCATGCGCCAGTTGGACTAGATAATAGTCCGTCAGGCACCTGGCCCAGGGAGCCGGTGGTAATGAAGGGTGCGCCTGGAAGCATGGTGGGTGGGCTAGTGGTGGTAAACCTTTGTTACGGTTCTGCCTGTGGAAATCGTTGCCTCTCCGGGAGATCTGGGACTGGGAATCTTTTACTGGGGACCGCAAATGGGCTTGGTTCTCCGGGTATTTCTCAAGGACGACCTAGATGTGTGTGATTTTGAGTTTTGTTTTGTTTTGTTTTTCTGATGTGTGTGATGTCCATGTTCGAGCTCTGTCTCAAGTAGGCCACCCCCATTAATCCTTAACTTGCGGCGACCGTCATATGACGGGAGAGATAATATTGGCCACTCCTGCGGTGCCCGTCATGTGACGGGTGCCATTTTGAGGCCATTATGAGCTATGAGAGAGAGACCAAGCGTTGGAGAGATGATAGGCGGCTTTGAACTGCTCGCCGCGGGGTACACTTAGACTGCACCCAGACCTTGCTTTCTCACACATCCTCCCTCGCACACGAAAAACCGGCAAAATCCCTTATTTTTTACCGATTTTCTCCTTCGTTTACACGATCGTTGCAATATAACCATATATCGTCCAGGGATGATTAAAGTCTCTTTGGAAAGCTCTATCTTTGCATTTTCACGGATATATAATTGGATTACGCTCTGACTCTTGCTTATGCATGAAAAAGAGCATGGAAGGAAGGTAATTTTCGGTAAATACAGCCGCCTGACGCTACACAGACTTCCTTCAAACTAAGAAATTGCCCATCCAGATACCCTTAAAGTTAAATTTGTACAATTTTCGATAGCTTAATATCCAGGTATAGAATTGATATCGATATTCAATTCGACCCGATACAATTTCTATTATGTATGTATCAGCATTACAGACCGCCATTACATGTTCTTGAATACATCCAATAGAGCCGGCCTAGAAGAGCAAGAGTATCAAGTTAATATCTCGTGACTGGTGCTGAATCCATGTACAGTCACGAGCCATAATACCTGCACACCAATTTGAATCTTTGAATCTTAAAGCCAAGTTGTGAAGCCTCTGGAGTAATATTTTAACATCGTTCTTACCACCAATAACCTTACAGAAAATTGGATTGTCTCGCTTGGGTTCGGTACATATTCAAATGGGTGTGCAGGTATTATGACTCTTGACTGTACACAATATACCCTGTTCCAAATGAGTGGGTCAAAGGTCTTGAACATTAACCTGAATATCTCACAAACGACTAGAGTAATAGAGCTCGATTACTCTAGTCGTTTGTGAGTTATAGAGGTTAATGTTCAAGAGCTTTGACCCATTTTTAGGATTCACGATTTCTGAACTACATATTTGGAACAAGGTATAGGACATAAATCGTGGCCTTGAGTTTTCGAAGCTATCCCGAATTGAATTGAATCTTCTCATTATTTGCTTTTTACCTAATATTAACATTTCGGAGGTTCGTTTGTGGTGTTCGAGGGTTCAGATTGGGCCTGGATTTATGTCTTGGAGTGTACACGAAAGCAAATACTGGGGTAAGCACGTCCTGGGTCATATCCTGATCTCGTATGGCGGTGTGCTCCAAAACAAATCCATCATAATACTTAATAATGATAATAATAGTCTCTCTTTCTCTCTCTCTCTCTCGCTCTCTGGAAGTGTGTCTCTGTCTCTCAGTATCCCACTCTGTCTCGCTGTCTGTCTAGCTTTCTGTCTGTCTCACACAAACACCACACGCACACACACACATACATTCTCCCTCCCTCCCTCTCTCTCGCACGCACACTTTATTATTCATTACTCATACCTCCTTGAAATGACAACCAAAGTTTTCTAGATACGAGTTACCCTTCCTAGTCATACACATGTTGATTTAGAGTATCATCAAGGGTTGTATTCAACATCATAATATATTAGGTTATACTGTAGTATTTATTTTTAAAGTTTTCTTCCTATACTTTTGTGCTGTTCTTCCCTTCCGCTTTCCCGTATTTTAGTCCTAACTATCTACTTTATATCGGTGTTCAGAGTATATATGTAAACATATGTAAATCTCTATCTTACCCCTCATTTTTAATCTCCTTCCGCCCCCCTCCCCTCCATTTCTCCTCTCCTTGCACCTCACCGTTTCCCTCATTTCCCCTCTCCTTCCGCTCCGGTTCATCATTTTCCATCTCCTTTCGGCCCTCACCTCCCCCCTCCTCCCTGCATTTCCCCTTTCATTCCCCTCCCCTCCTCCATATCTCCCTCCCCTCCTCCATATACCTCCTCCTATCCATCCAGTCCCCCCCCCCCCCATCATATCCCCTCACACGTGCCAATCCGCCACACTCCCACCCTCCCTGAATGGCCTACGTCGGAGGGAGATTAATATGTGTGGTTTGTATTAGGGTATATTTGTGATGGTGCCTTAATATTCCCCTTTCATATGCTTCTCTCTCTATCTCTCTCTCTCTCTCTCTCTCTCTGTACAGCATGTGTGAGTTGTAATAGGGATATTTGCGATGGAGCCTCTCTATACCTCTTTCACTGAGACACTCTTCCTTCCTTCCCTCACTCCATTCTGCCAGTCTTGCTATTTTTCACACACACACACTCACACGCAAACACACACACACATTCTACTGACTATCCAATATTCTAAAGTGGAACACATTCTAACCATATCTCCCTTCGCAGAAATCTCCATCTTAGGCTCCAGGGGTAGAGGAAGATGGTTTAGGGGACAATCAAAACATAGGTCAGGTAGCAATGATAGAAAAGTCTCTCGTCCCTCTAATAGTCAGCCAGAGTCACAATCCTCCCCACCAAAAAAACTGAGACACCACGAAGCTCTCTCACTCCCAGGGCCGCTAAATGGCGAGACGGAAATGAGAGTAGCTCAGCCGGACAACGCCAGTCTAGAGACTGGCAACTTTCGGGTATGTTACCGGGCATGTCCCCGGAACACATGGGCCTGGACAGTGGTCTGCAAGGGCTTCTTATGGAGATGGTCCCAGTCAACCTCGCTTACGTATCCCCAAAGAATTAACCCATAAACGGCGAGCATCCACATTTGAGTCTGAACCCTAGGAGGGCGAGTGTCCTCATATGATCCATGGCCTAAAAAATGCCTTGCCAAACATCCCACTGTCGCTCATAACAAAGGAATGTATAAATATGTGAGAAAATTCCTCTCCATACATCCTATCACTATTCCACATATGTCCAAATTCCCCCTTCCCCCCCCCCCCCTCAATTATCACCTATTTTTCTTATTCCTGTGAATATCGGTTTATTTATGGCGCCAAAACTCCCTACCCGGTTTCAAGGTCGAAAGGGACGGGTGTGGCGGGAGGAGAGAGAGAGAGAGACTAGCCCGCACTACCTCCAGTCTCGCTCGAGAATTCATGAAGGAAGGGTGCAGTTTCGCTCTCTGTCAACTCCATGAATGAACTGCTCGCAATATTTCGTGTTTGTCACCCCCCAAATACTATTCCCACTGGTTTCATTGTTGTGTCATGTAACTATCTTCATATTAAACATAAAATAGGTGCATATGAATAAGTAATAACAATATTTATTGGATAATGATGATTTTCGTCAGAAATTAATGCAATAGCTTCGCCCCTCACAACGTTTAACGAATCGGAGTCTCGCCGCTGATAGGTTAACTCGTGTTTCATTTGAGGTGGGATCAGTCATCCGGGAGATGGCACTCAAGCAGATCATTGTTCCGATATCATCAACTCAGCCCGTGTTCACTTCCCGAATATTCTTGGTGCCAAAAAGGGACAGTCTTCAGATGAGGCCGGTCATCGACCTGTCTACTCTGAATCACTATATTCACAATCAGTCATTCAGGATGCTGACGGTGAATCAGATCAGGCTGACACTGGCGCCGCAAGGTTGGATGTGTTCCATAGATCTGACGGATGCTTACTGGCATGTCCCTATAAACAAACAATTTCAAAAGTACCTGGCCTTGCTCCAAGGGAATCAGAAGTTTGTTTTTCAAAGGATGCCCTTTGGTCTAAATCTTGCACCCCGTGTCTTCACAAAGTTAGTCCGACAGGCTCTGCTACCATTGCTCAAACAAGGAATCATGGTGTTATGGTACCTAGACGATTGATTAATAGTAGCGAATTCCAAAATTACTTGCCATCACAATGTACAACAGGTAATGTCTCATAATTAACACCGCCCTGGAGTTCAAAGTGATCTTGGCAAAGTCCAACTTGAATCTGACGAGGGCCATCCAGTGGGTGGGTCTGCTGTGGGACACCGAATCACCTACTCTGAGTCAGAGTGTCGACAACCGTCAGAGATTTCGCTAGAAACTCTTTCGGTTTCTGCATTCTCTGACCCCCACGAGGAGGATTTGGGAGTCTCTGGTCGGGTCACTCAACAGGATCAGGTTGACTGTTCCGTTAGGTTGTCTAAAGGTGAAAAGGCTTATTTTTGAGGGAAACAAGTGCTTTCCGTTGTTGCCGGCGGAAACACTATGGCGAATCCGGAAATAAATCCACATCCTGCTGGCGGCTTGGGCGAAGCCAGAAGTGTTACACTCCTCTTTAACCCTCTCATATCCTTATGATGCAGAGGTTGCCAGATTAGCAAAAATAAATAGATTACTCTCACTCTTATAATTACCTCTCCAAAATTAGTTTTCTGCCCACAGCTAACTCAAAGACAACTGCAGAGGTTGAAGTAAATAAACTAAAGGTTTATAAATACCCCGGATGGTAACAAAGGCTTTAAAGTATCCCTAATAGGCTCAAAAATTGCGTCAGGACGTGAGAGGGTTAACATCGACAACTCCTCCTCTGACGGTCTGGATTGACACAGACGCGTCAGGTACCCTGGGATGGGGGTATCAGTCGAACCTGGGCCATCAAGGTCAGGGTCTATGGTCCAGGTACAACCAACTTCACATAAATGCCAAAGAGTTATTAGTCCCCCTGTTTTTCTTAAAGGAACACGGCTCAACTTTGGCGGGAAAGTCCTTAGCCTTCATGATGGACAATCTGACTGCAGTAACATGCATTAAGAAGCAAGGGTCAGTGAGATCTCGAGCGTTACAACGGTTGTTGGAAAAGATCTTTCGGCTAACTGCAAGGCTAGAGATTTATCTTCATGCAACATATCTTCCCGGCGTAGCGAATGTCTGGGCAGACGCTCTGTCTCGGCGACAGAGCACTCTAGTAGAATGGTCTCTCAAGCAACACGTCTTTCAAGAGATGATTGCCGAGCCATACCTTCCACAAGTGGACTTGTTCGCGTCAGAGGCAACCCACAAGTTGCCTCAGTTCCTCACACGCCGGAGTCAAACCCCGGCGGAAGGACCGGACGCTTTTCTGGTAGACTGGAACAAATGGAACTCCATTTATCTGTTTCCACCTCCAGACGCATCCTTAATGTGCAGAGTAGTTCACAAACTACGCGATTATCGGGGCATGGTCTCGATGATAGCGCCGATGTGGCCGGCCCAAGTGTGGTACAACCAAATGAAGACGTGGTGCGAGAACCCGGTGTCGCTCCCGATCTCGTACTTCTATTTAGACACAATTGGAAACCTCAAGACCTCGATGACTTTTGCCTTGTGGATATTCAGTAGGCCAAGTGGTTAACTAAATTTGGGGAGAGCGTGACTCACAAGTTGATTAATCAGTATACTAAATCAACCCAAAGACAGTACCAATCACATTGGCAGGCATTTACTACCTGAATCATAGAAACTGACCAACAGCAGTCCTCAGTGGCTTTAGTCTTTAATTATTTGAACTATCTTTTCGAAAGAAGTTTCGAAAGAAGTCAGTTGTTACACTAAGGAATCACCTAACGGCTAGTAGGAAGCCATTTTTTTATTAACTGGCATTTCCATACCTGAGGCGGAGTAGAAGGGTTTCATGCGTGTATGCTTCCGGCTTCGTCCCCCACCGCGTCAACTCATGCCCACCTGTCCACTTGATTTAGCACTCAATATGCTTCACCCTCCTAGGTATTGTCACAATCCCCATTTCTAGTTAAAGTTAAAGAAGGCTGATTTCCTTATGGCCGGCATTAATTAGTCTTTTTCACCCTCCAAGTACTATTCCCACTTGTTTAATTGCTGTTACATGTTAATATATTCATATTAAACGTAAAATTAGCGCATATGAATAAGTAATAACAATATTTATCGGATAATGACGATTTTAGGCGGTAATGAACCAAAATATGCTCGCTTGGCGGGCACCTTTAACCCATAACTAGCGGCGCGCAACATAAGTCGAGTTAAATAAAGCTGGACTATGTGGCGGCGCTCGACATAACTCGAGTGGCAATTTCAGCACGTAATGTGGCTGAGAGAGAGAGACAAGTGGTGGCAGGAGACTAGCGAGCGTATGACTGCTCCAGACCACCGCGGCGAACCTACTGACACAAATCTCAGCTCCCTCCTCCCTCTCTCACTCGCTACATACTCAATTATGTACCGAAAGTACCGAATTACCTGCTTTTTGCACTCGCGTTGCACGGTTATTGCAAGAAAACTATCCATCATACAAGGATCGTTATGGTGTCATTCGAAAGCTCTGTTTATGCCCTTTCAGGAATAGGTACTTGTTTTACGTTCTGGGTCTTATTTAGGCATGAAAATGATCACGTAAACAGCCCTATTTTGGCTAAAAACACCCCGCTGGGCGGTACACATAAATAAACCGCATAGGCCGCTCGTAAGGTGTTAAAAACCAATGGTGTGCCGTTGCCGGGTTAATGCCTACCGATATGTTCTCATAATTACTTAAATTTCCTAAATATCTTGTCAAATTTACTTTATCAATCTGCTTTAGTGTTTTTGCTAACCCTCCTAATATTTCTTTCTACCATCTGTTGCCATTGTTGTTTTTGTTATCATTATGTGTTTTTGGCAAGTATATGAGAATCATATACAGGGTATATATATATATATATATATAGCCGTAGCTCGATTGGTAGAGCGTGCGCCTGCTAACCGTGAGGTTGACGGTTCGAGCCTCGGGCCAGCCAGTGAGTTATTGGCAGACGTCAGTGCTGTTGGTGAACGGTGCAGTCTAGCAATCTGTGGCAACTATTCACTTAGTCCCTGATTTATCAGGGCACCCACCCTAGCCTTGCTATTCAGCAGGGAGTATATGGTGGTAAAAACTGCATCATCATAATTTATATATATACGGTATATCTATCTATCTATTGCCTGACGCCGTGATCCCCGAAGGGGTGGCCACGAACAAACTGCCCCCACGCACCTCTGTCCCCAGTCAGTCGATCAACACCCCTCCTCCCAACCAGCACCGCCTTCATTCATATACTTCCTCACTCCATGCTTCCACCTCTCCTTCGGTCTACCTCTTCCTCTCTGTCCCTCCACCTCGCTCTTGTGCACTCTCCTAGTCATTCTCTCGCTTCCCATACGTTCCATATGGCCGAACCATCTCAAGTTGTTCCTTTTCACACTTTCCAGCACATCTACCTCCACACCACACCTCCTTCTTACTTCCCCATTCGTCTGTCTATCCCTCCATGTAACTCCGCACGCACTTCTCAAGTAACTCATTTCCACCGCTCTCACTCTTGGTCTGAGTCTCTTCCCGAACGTCCATGCTTCGCTTCCGTAAGTTAGTGTCGGGATTACCACACTGTCATGCAAGGACTTCTACACTTCCATACTGACCACTCTATTTCTTGTTACTGCTTTCAACGTTCCTACAACCCTCTTCCCCTGTTGTACCCTCTCCCGCACTTCTTCATCCATAGTCCCATCTTTACTCAACACACTGCCAAGATACTTAAAAGAGCTGACGATCTCCATAGCCTGACCGTTCAACCTCACCTCACACTCTGTGACTTCACCCCTTTCGAAGACCATAACCTTGCTTTTCCCCGCATTTACCTTCAAATTCTGTTTTTCGCACACTGTTCCAAACTCATTTACCAGACCCTGCATCTCCCATTCATTATCGCTCATCAGAACTGTATCATCCGCAAACAGCAGTATAGGAGCTTCCACTCATTTCACTCCCTTTTCAGCGATACATCCACTGCTCTTCCTAGTATTTCTTTCATGACTCCATTCATATATACAGTAAACAACCACGGGGACATCACACACCCCTGTTTCAACCCAACACTCAGGTCAAAGAACTCGCTCTGCTTATTCTCCACACGTACTGCCGCCTTTGCACCCTCATACAATTGCTCTTCACTGCTTTCAGCAACTTGCAATCTACTCCGTATATTCTAAGTACTTTCCACATGCCTTCTCTATCCACTCTGTCATAGGCCTTCTCCAAGTCCATAAAGGCAACATACACCTTTTGTTGCTTCTCCAGATATTTCTCCACAACACAATTCAGGGTAAAAATCTGATCTACACATCCTCTTCCCTTCCTAAAACCACCCTGCTCGTTGCCTATCCAATTTCTCCGTTCTCACTCTCACTCTCTCAATCACTACACTACTGCACACTTTCCCTGCTACGCTTAAAAGACATATTCCTCGGTGGTTACCACACACTCCTCTTTCCCCTTTGCCCTAATATAGGGGGACTATTATGCCAGTCTTCCAGTCATCGTGTGCATTCCCCTTCTCCCATGCTAGTTTGCACATTTTCCATACCCATTCGATCACTATCTCACCACCATACCTCACCACTTTCCCACACACTCCATCTGTTCCTGGTGCTTTCCCCAACTTCACTCTTTTCATAGCTTCCCACACTTCTGACCTCCTGATCCCCACCTCCTCCTCCACTACTTCTCCTCTTCTCCCTCCCATACCATATCCAACTATGTTTGCTGGCTCTTCATTTCTTACATTTAGCAACTCATTGAAGTACTCCCTCCACCTTTCGACTCTCTCTTGCTTCTCGGCTAGCACTCTCCCATTCTTATCTTCTACACCCTTACTGTTTCCCTTGCTACCTTCCCTAACTTTCTTGACTTCTTTCCAGAACAGTTTCTTACACTCCCTCCATTTTACACTCAGATTCCTTCCAAATTCTTCATCTACTTGTCTCTTACTTTCCTTCACTACTCTCTTCACCACTCTCTTTCTCTCCACGTACCTCGCTCGTTTCTGCCTCTCCAAATCTTCATTCCCTCTACTACCCAACCACACTCTATACGCTATCATTCTGTGTCGGAAGAAGGTGTTGGCTATCCACAACCTCCTCCCCATACATACGTCCACAAGTGCACTACCATTCCCATTCACCTCTGATGGTACCCCCAACCCTCCCACCACTCCATCAACTTTCCTATCACTCACCTTACCATTCATATCCCCAATCAGAAATATTCTTTCGTTCTTGTCAAACTTATCCAGGAACGCCTCCACATTCACCCAGAACTCCTCTTTCTCTCTTACAAGTTTATCCTATGTCGGAGCATACACACACACAATCACCCACGTTTGTATTCCTACTTTCATTCTCACCCACACAATCCTTGAGTCCACAGACCCATATTCTCTTACACACTCCTTCCATTTGTAACTTACAAACAAACACGCAACTTCTCTCGCTGCTCCCTCACTCACTCCAGTACACACACCCATTCCACACTCCCACTCTCTCACATCTGTACCCTTCCATTTGGTCTCCGTCACTCCACATACATCCAGCCTGGCATTCACTAACACTTCCAGTACCTCTCTCTCTTTTGTGCCATCATTCATGACACTCACGTTCCATGTACCTATTCTCAGAATGTCCGTAAGCTTGTCCATAGTCGGTCGGGGTTCGCCAACACAGGGTCCGTCCGCATCCGAGGCTGATTGTTCATTTATTGTTGCTACGTATTTTTTTTCCGGGTGGGGGTTGCAAGCCCACCGACCCAACCTCTCTAGTCGCCTCTTACGACACACGCAGAAGGCACGTTGGGTATATTCTAATTCCTTAATATATATATATATATATATCGGTATATGTAATTTGCTTTATATTAAACAATATATGATTTTACTAGTATGTATAAAATCATATTTGAATGACAAACAACTAAAGTGTTATACAAAATTACCACTAATCGGTGAACATGAATATTCAAACTCACTCGCACATTACCTACGTCTCTTTTATTTATATTATACTACTGTATAGTCTATTCACTGTAAGTAGGTGATAATTCATGACCTCTAACCTCTGTAATTCAAAAACAACTAGAATAATCGAGCTAATATTTTGGAAGAGTCAGTCAAGGAATAGATGTGGAAATTTACAGCCAATTTGCTCTAGCCACTTTTGAGTTACAGTGGAGAGAGGTCATGATTTATCGCCTACTTTCAGTGAATAGACTATAGTAAGGCAAGTTAAAGAAGCTAGTGGCACTCTAGCATTATCATCAAATCTCTTAGCTTCTGAATTACATTTTCCTAAGATATCGCCCACCTAAGAGGGGGTGGTTAACTTTTTGGTCGATTTGCTCATATATTTCTTTATTTTTCTAGTGTCCTCCCTAGACCTCCATCAAACTTAAAAACAATCAGGATCCCCCTTCAAGATGTATTTGTACATTTTTCGGTAGAACAATATTCCTCCGAAAATACAGGCTCGCTACCACTTGCCAGGAAAAAATCGGCACCTAAATGACATGACAATCTAAATATTGACAAAGAAAAAGTGCAAAAGGTCTTACAATCGTCGAACGTCTAAAAACAACTGAAAACTAATGGGGCTAAACTTAAGTGAGAAGGGGGTCCAGAAAAATTACCCATATCCCCTTAATAGAATGTATTCTTAATTTACTAGCCAATGTCAATGTTTTAATGATAAGGGAAGGGGTACTCTCTCCCCTGCTTAAAGGGAAGATTTCCACTTGAGGGATTTTATTCTGAACCCCTTTCTCCCTCATATTTAGCCCAATTGCTTTTTAGAACTTAAGACGTTTGTCCCATTAGTTTGGCGGTTTTAAGAACTTTCGCCCCATCTCTGTCAATTTAAAGAAATTTCGTGCCATTTAGGTGTCGACCTTTTCCAGGCGAGAGATAGCGAGCCTGTAATTTTAGAGGAACCAGCCTTCGGCTGGGACATTTTTCTACCGAAAAATGTACAAATTTATCTTGAAATGAGGTGTAGGGGGTGTCATTATAAGCTAGGTGGAAGTCCAGGGAAGAAACTAATAACCTCCCCATAAACTATGGGCCCAAATTTCGTTCCCCATAACCTCGCCTCCCCCCCCACCCCCCCTCCCTGTCCCTGGCCGGTCACGTAGTCATGATGGGATTAAACTAATTCCATTATCTACCGTTTGTGGGGCGAGGGGTGGGAGGCTTACAACGAGTTACACAGAATAGGTAGGGTTTCAAAGACCATGCTGTTGATTCTAAGGAGATACTTTAGTTTAGTTCAGTTTAGATAAGAACGTTGGATAATAATAATAATAATAATAATAATAATTAAAGTTGCAAGCAACGTTGTGCGGGGTTCGAGCGGGCTTGCACGCAGGGTATTGTGTTGGATACAAGGGCTGTGCCACATATATCAAAATATCATGTATCTCATCGGGCATGGAGAAAGTACAGAAGGAATATAGTGTAGCCATTTTGGCTATGGCCACTTAGACCATTAATGAGTGTGACCATTTTGGTTAAAGCTATTAATCCTGTACGAGTTGTTGTTGTTGTTGTTGTTGTTCCCTAAACTGCCTGGCCGAACAGCCCCGAGTCCCTGAGGAAGGCCATGGCCACGATCGGGCTTTCCCACAGAGCTCTCATTGAGTGTAGATTGTGTTGTTGGCGTAAGTGGTTGTGTGAAATACAGTCTTCTATTATGTGTTTAATGGTATGGGGTGCTGTGTTACATCCCGGGCAGGCATCGACAACGGAGTCATCCAGTCTCTTCTGATAGCTCAGGAAAGCTGGATGGTGTCCGCATCTCAGCCTGGCCAGGTAGACTCTGTCCTTGCGAGGAAGGGAGGATTCGGAAGGATGGATTTCGGGAGGTCGTGCATGCAGCTGCGTGTTGTCTGTGAGTGAGTGGATGGATCGGCGAGAGATATGAGTATGGATGTGCTTCTGGAAGGTGGTTCGGGGTGGGAGAGAGGACAGTAATTGTGTGTGATACCGTGTGCTGGGTGTTGTTTTGATATTTCTTGGTGTCTGTGGGTGTGTTGCCATGTAGTTTAGTGGGTGGTCTTGGTTCGTGGAGGCTACTGCCAGGAATTGAGTGCCTCTCATGATCACTGATCTTATGTATTGTTTATATACTGTGGTGGTAGTTTCTTTGTTGTGTCCAAATTTTGTGTGAGCAAGTGACCTGAGGGCGTTAAGTCTGGGTGTCATTTCTTTTTAATGTTTGTGGTGTGCTGTTTGAATGTCATATGAGTATCATATGTTACTCCTAGGATTTTGTGTGTGTGTATGTGTTAGGGGTGTGTTGTTTATGGTGAGTTGAGGGATGTATTTGTGTTCTCCTGTCCAGCTTGTGAGCAGGGTTGCGGTGGATTTGGCTGGGGGTAGATTAAGTCTGTTTGTAGTACACCAGCCATGTAGTGTGTTGAGATAGGGTTGAAGGAGATCTGTTGCTCTTTTTGGGTCATGGTGTGTGCATGTGAGTGTTATGTCATCTGCATAGGAGGCTAAGTTTATTTGGGGCGTATTGGGTGTAGTTATATCGTGCATGTACAGATTGAAGAGTGCGGGCGATAGGACGGATCCTTGTGGGACTCCGTTTGGAAAGTTTCTGATTTTAGATGACTGACCGGCAAAAGATACGTGTGCACATCTGCCTGCTAGGAAGTTGGCCAGCCACCTTTTGTGTTGTTGTGCATGTTTGTGTTGTAGATTTTGTTTGTTAGGTTGTGGCGGGGGATGGCATCGAAGGCTTTACTAATGTCGAGTGTGGCTAATAGTGATCTGTGTGGTGGTCTAGCTGAGTTGATGCCGTCAAAAGCTCTTTGTGTAAGGTCTGTGAGAAGAGTATTTGTGGAGTGCAGTGGCCTAAAGCCATGTTGTGTTGGAGCTAGGGGTAGGTCGGGTGTAATTAGTTGTAACACTAGGCGTTCCATGACTTTGGAGGGGGAGCAAAGGAGTGTGATGGGGCGGTGCGAGGAGGGTAGCGTGGGGTCTTTGTTGGGTTTGGGGAATGTGGTGATGAGACCATGCTTCCAAATGTCTGGTATTGTGTTGTGTGAATAACTGCAGTTTGATATGTTAGTGAGTGCTTGTATGCCTTGTGGTCCCAGGTGTCTGAGGTGTATGTTGCTTATGTTGTCTAGGCCACAAGCGGGTGAGTGCTTGAGATTGTTGATGATATGCTTTGTCTGGTGATTGGTGAAGGGTGTATAGTCAGGGTCTGTGGGGAATTGTCTCTTACGTCAGATGACACGTCGGTCGTCTGTGTGAGGTTTTAGGTGACTGACATGTGAGAAGTGATTGATGAGAATGTTTGCTTGTTGTTTACATGAAGGAGTAGAGTCTGTTGTTGTGATTGCAGCATGTGATTGAGTTGTGTTGCTGTTGGAAAATGTGATGCTGTTTAGTGTTTTGTAGAGTATTTTGGAGTTTGTTTTGTGATCAAGTGTTTGTAGGAAGTTATTCCAATTTAGTTTTTGTTGTTCTTGT
Organism: Paralithodes platypus; assembly: GCA_032716605.1. Taxonomy (NCBI): domain Eukaryota; kingdom Metazoa; phylum Arthropoda; class Malacostraca; order Decapoda; family Lithodidae; genus Paralithodes; species Paralithodes platypus. The sequence goes on along the minus strand of CM064509.1, from coordinate 14,134,068 downwards.
ATTTTGTTGTTAGTTTGGGTGTTGAGTGCTTGGATTTGTTGTGTGATGTCTTGTGTGTGGGGTGCTGGGGAGTGTTTCAGTATGTTGCATTGTCTGATGAGGTTTTGAATTTCTGGTGTGAAGTTGGGGTTGTGTCTTTTTCTGTTACCTCTTGGAATGTGTTTCTTGTCAGTGTTTTGGATAGTTTTATTGAGTATGTGTACAGCATTGTTGATGTTAGTGATGGGTGTACTGTTTAGAGTTGTGAAGTGTTGTTCTGTCTCATTTGTGAATGCTTCCCAGTTAGGTCTTTTATAATTGGTGTATGTGTGTTTGTGGTTAGCTGGGGTGAGTCTGGTTTTGGTGGTGATAATGATCGGGAGGTGGTCAGAGCTTAAGGTTCAGACCACCCTCCAGGATGTTGTGGGGGCGAGTTCTGGGGAGCAAAAGGTGATGTCTGGAGATAATGGGTTATAGAGGGCTTGGTGAGGAATATGGGTATGTTGATGGATGTCGTTAAGGATGATGAGGTTAACAGTTTGGTTTTGTAGTACCAGCCCTCTGTCTGTGTCGGGGTTGTCGACAAACCAGGCCGACGTCTTGGCGTTGAAGTCACTACCCAGGATAATGTCTGGGGTGTTTGTGATGTGTTGTAAGTGTGGTCTGTATTCATTTGGAACTGTAGGGGATGTATGTGTTATGATGGTTATGTTGGAGTTGTTGCCAGTGCGTATTTTAATTGATTGTATTTCTGTTGTGTTATAATTTGGGGGGAGGAGGGATTTGGTTTGTACACTGGTAACTATGTATGATATTTCTTTGTGTACCAGGGTGATGAGTCCACCGCCTCCGCCGACAGCCCGGTCTTGTCTGATGGTGGTGAAATCATGAAATGTGGGTGTTTTTTGTGTTGTGCGGAGTTTTGTTTCTTGTAAGATGGCAATGTGTATGTTGTGTTGTTTGATGAAGTGTGAGAGTTTGTGTTTCTTTGTGTTGATGCCATCTATGTTCAATTGGAGAATGTTAATGTTATGTGCACGATGTATGTTGGGTGCTGCTGCATGAGGATGGGGTGGGGGTGGGGGTGAGGGAGGGGCTGGGGGTTGGGATGGGTGGGGGGGGGGGGGGGATTGGGGAGCAGAGGGGGGTTGGAATGGATTAGGATGGGGTGTGGTATGTTGAGTTGAGGATGTGGATGGTATGGGAAGGTTAGGTGGGTTAGGGAGGAGAGGTGGACAGGTTTTAGGGGGGGGAGTGGATGATATGGGAAGGTTAGGAGGGTTGGGGAGGAGAAGTGGACGGGTTTTAGGCGAGGGATTTGACTGGGAGAGGAAGGGGCATGAGGAACCGGTCCAGGTGTTCGTGTAGTGTATCTTGGAGGCAAGTGTTGTGCAGGTGAAGTGGGTCCAGTTACTGCATGAATTGCAGAGAACTGAACCATTAGTGTGGCGACTCGAAGTGATGGGTTTTGAGCAAGTTGGACATATGTATGTGTAGGTGGGTCCTGGGTTGCTCTCAATGTCTCCGGCTAGAAGAAGTCTTCGAGAAATGACAGCCGGAGAGTCATTTCTCGGTGTAGGAAAAACTGTGTGATGTGTGTGTGTGGTTTGAGGTGTGGAAATTCCCGGCGCGACCGAAGCCGCTCCAAGGACTCCTGTACGAGTAGGCATAATTGCCCGAAATTGCCTTCATTCCTTGCTCATTTTCATGCATAAGCAAAAGCCAGAGCGTAATACAATTATGTATTCGTGAAAGTACGGTAATAGCTTTCAAATTACTCCTGAATCATCCCTGTACGACGTCTGGTTTTCTTGTAAGGATCTTGCAAACGAAGGGCAAAATTGTTAAAAATTACCAAATCCGATAGGCCTAGGCGAAATCGTTAATAATTACCAATTATTTTCTGTTTTCGCTATGTGCACATAAGTGAACTCTCTCTCACACAAACCTCAGTGTCGTGGCGGGGCCTTTAGGCTCCGGCTAACGTCCATCCGTGCTGCTTGCAAAAGCTGGCCTGGCTCACAGGCTACAAAATAGCCGGAAAATCGTCTCCGTCATATGAGGGGCCCCGCGGGAATTGGGTTAAGAAGTGTGGTTGTTTTGATTATTTGATAGGGTCACCATAAGGGCAATAGCAGTCAAAATAGACGGGAACATGATGGCAAGCTTCCGTCGCCGCTCTGCGCAGTGTAAACAATGGTGGCGGTACGCCCGAACTCTACATTCTACCCGGCTAGGCCTATATTATAGGCTACAATAAATAAGTAGGCTAGGCTATTTTTTCTATAGGCTATGCCTAGTCTAATATTACAATTTAAGGTAGCATTCAAGTTGACTACAGCAGGACTTACCCTTGACCAGGTATAGGCTATCCTAGTGTTTAATAGGCCTATACCCCTTTGAAAGGACATTAGCCTAGTCTAACCTAACAACCTTACCTAACCTATTATAGTAGGCTATTATGGGTGGAGGCTGCTGCCCCCACACCCCAATTTTTGGTGTATTTGTCTATTTTGTCTGTGAAGTGGGAATTTTTTCAATTTGTCGATAACGAAAATCCTCCATGCGGACTATAGCTTATGGAGAAAAATATGGCGAATCTATTGTTGCCTATTATCTCTAATAAATTGTTTCTCATAATGCTGCAGTAGTGTCATTTAAAATACCAACCATTTAATTGTGTGCCTTTAAAAATGACCTAAATTAGGCTATAGGCTACTGGAAGATTAGAAGAATCTTTAAGAAAGACTAGGTTAGGGTTATTGTCGTGCCAAAGCTAGATTATAGCCTAAATATAAAAGGAAGTGAATAAAATGAAATATGCCGATAATAATCGACGTCAAAATAGACGCGAAGTTAACCGCGACGATCGCCCTATGTAAACATGACGACCGTACACCCGGTAACTACATCCATCCCATTAAAAGTTACTGTGGGACACCAAATATGTTGAGGGGGTCTCTGCGGCTTTGCCCTCCCCACGTCGGCCCGTCACGTATTATGATGTACGGTAAGTCATCATCATCTGTGCTAATTCATAGGATCCCCAATTAAGGACAAAGACAATCAAGAGACGAAATAAGCTCCCAAATTACAATAACATAGCGGCCCGCCGTTTATGGGCGACTTTTTACACGTCATTTTAAATGTTACTTTCCTGCCCTGGTCTAGGCCTAATAGATTTTTCCAAAGAATCAAACTTAAATTAAAAGGAAGTAGCCTAGCCTACAGTTTATAGGAAGGCTATTCCAACATGCATTCCAGAACTTAGGCTAGCCTAGGCCTAGGCTATATGAAAATTTGTGGGTGGTCTGCCAAAAAAGAATCACTAGGCCTATTAGGCTATGGGTAGGCTAGTATGGGGTGCATTTTGCAAATTTTCTGAACTCTTAGGCCTAAGCTAGGCTAAATTAAAACTCACAAAATCTGAGTAAAACCAGCACTAGAATTTTGTCTTGTCTTGTCTTGGGGCAACCTCAGGCGAATACTCGCCCACTCCGGCCCTACCGTAGTCGCAGAGATCCTATGTCACAATTAAATTAGTTTATAGTTAAGGTTATAATTCACCACCGTGTCACTTTCATTCTAGGTCATAACCGTAACACTGTAAAGGCAACAACCCAATAGCAGGTCATCAGGTGGTGAACCAGAGACCTACAAACCACGGTACTAGGGCCAGAGCAATGTCTTGAAGCGAGGTGCCCTTATCAACCAACCCCAGACAATCCAGTAGGAGCGGTCAGATGGAATCCATCTTTGAAGACAGAAAGGGACGCCCATCCACATGCTCAGTGACGGGACGAGGCGAGGCTTAGGAGGCATATGTAGGACGACCAGATGTAGGATGTGGAGAGGAAGAGGTACCGTACGACGATACATGGGATGCGGAGACTGCGGAGGGAAGAGCTTGTCAAAGTCATACGGTTCCTCAGGATCTCAACAATAACCAGGGGACGGCCGGTGCGGGCAATGGTCGATCGCCGTAGTTAATATAAGTTCGCGGTCGCGGAGATCCTATGTCACAATTAAATTAGTTTATAGTTAAGGTTAAAATTCACCACCGTGTCACTTTCATTCTAGGTCATTCGTAGAACCGTAACACTGTAAAGGCAACAACCCAATAGCAGGTCATCAGGTGGTGAACCAGAGACCTACAAACCACGGTACTAGGGCCAGAGCAATGTCTTGAAGCGAGGTGCCCTTATCAACCAACCCCAGACAATCCAGTAGGAGCTGTCGGAAGGAATCCATCTTTGAAGCCAGAAAGGGACGCCCATCCACATGCTCAGTGACGGGACGAGGCGAGGCTTAGGAGGCATATGTAGAACGACCAGATGCAGGATGTGGAGGGGAAGGGATAACGTACGACGATACATGGGATGCGGAGACAGCGGAGGGAAGAGCTCGTCAAAGTCATACGGTTCCTCAGGACCTCAACAATAACCGGGGGACGGCCGGTGCGGGCAATGGTCGATCGCCGTAATTAATATAAGTTCGCGTCTATTTTGACGGCGATTTTTGTTGTAGTTAGGCTAGGCCTAGGCTATTTTCCCCCTGCTGGCAATATATATGATGACAATATGTCATGGGGGGCGATTGACCCTCTCAACATATTATTGTATCCAACGATCTCTAACCTCTGTATCTCAAAAAGGGCTAGAGCAAATTGGCTGTAAATTTCCACATCTAGGCTATTCCTTGACAGATTTGCTCCCTCCAATTAATATTTATTAGCATAAATTCAGCCTAGTTTAGCCTATAAAACAAAAACTAACATTTGTTTAGCCTAGGCCTACATATAAAAAGAAAAAACCCACTCGTACTGCAATTATAAGCATAAATATGAGTATCTAAGTTACAAAGCAAATGTTTTTGTATAGCCTAAAATAAACCATAAAATTGTCATCTTTCAACTGTTGAGGTCATAAATATAAAAACATTTAATACATTAGGAAAAAATGCGTTAAGAGTTGTGTTAGCGGGTCTATCGTCCCCTTTATTTACGTAGTCGCACGCTCGCAGTTACATTCGCGTCTAATTTGACTGTGGTTATTTGCCCCTGCTGGTGATATAGATGATGATGACAATAAGTCATAGGGGGATAAAGCCCCTTCAACCCATTATTGTATCTCACGGCCAGGCGTTGGGTAAATTGTTTTGTTACCGGCCGGCGGATTGAGGGTGGCTTTACCAAGTTTACCCAGCAGTTAAATTAGAAGCGAATGTAGGCCTAACTGCGAGCGTGCGACTAGGCTATATAAACAAAGCTTTTGGTATGCCCACAACTACAACTCTTACCAAAACTGCAATTAGCCTATTTTTGTTTTGTTTTTTCAGTCTAGGCTAAATTGGTGAGGCTAGGCTAAATTATTTAGCTGCAATTAGCCTAGCCTATTTTTGTTTGTTCTTTCACTCTAGGCTAAATTGTGGTAGGCTAGGTTAAATTATTTAACATGTGTACTATTGTGTAGTCCTGTGCTTTCCAATAGAAGTAAAATATGTATCATAGCCTAACGCAATTTTACTAAAACCCAAGCCTACCTGAATATAGCCCTATGCAGAGCTCAAAAGCAAAAAAAAAAAAAAAATATGTTGAGCAGTGAAATAAAATTAAGCTAGGCATAGGCCTGGTTTCTCATAGGCCTAATAACCTAATGAAGTATACTATAGCCTAACCTAATTTAAGTTATTTCACAAAATACTAATAGGCCTACCCAGCCCTCCTCATGCATTATTTTCCATTGTAAAATAAGTTTGTGATACACTACGAAAGATTATTCAACATGGAATTTGAATGGAATAGAGAAGCTTAGCAACGAAAAGCCAATACTCCCCCCTCCCTGTGATTGTGCCAGCTTTTGTAAGCAGTGCAATAACTTAATGAAGGACAGAAAAGCTGCAGGATGCTCTGGCATTCTAGCCGAGATGATTAAGGCCTCAGGTGAGAAAGGAGTATGTGTGTTCAATGAGCTAATTAACTTCATCATCAGAGAGGAAGTAATCTCTGATGAATGGCACAAAAGTATATTATATACTGTATACGAGCAAAGGGGACTCATTGGATAGGGAAAATTATAGGGGCCTGAAAATACTTGATCAAGTCATGAAGGTCTGTGAGAAAGTCTTTGAAGGTATGATATTGACGATATGCAGTTTGGTTTCATGCTAGGATACGGCACAATCCAAGTCATGAAGGTATTTGTGTGATAATGAAGATGTATGAGGACTCACAAATGGCAGTGAGGGTGAAAGATGTACCGGTACGGAGTGATGAGTTTTCAGTTCGCGTCGGAGTCCACCAGGGCTCTGTGTTAATGAAGCCCTTTCCTCTTTTTTTTTTTATGGTTCTGGAGGCACTATCTGGTGATTTCAGAGTTGGGCTCCCCTGGGAACTGCTATAAGGGTCCTGAAAATGCTTGACTAAGTCATGAAGGTCTGTGAGAGAGTCTTAGAAGGAATGATCAGGGAAAGATACTGTATGTACTGTATGTACTTAAAAGATTGGGATCTGATGTTGTGTTTGCAGACCGGGAGAAGGCCTTTGATAAGGTGGCCAGAGAAGTTGTGCAGTAGGCTAGGAGAAAACTTGGCGTTGAGGAGTGGCTGGTGCATGTGATAATGAAGATGTACGAGGACTCACGAACGGTAGTGAGGGTGAAAGGTCTACAGCTGAGTGAGGGACATATACAGTACTTCTTGTTGAGGATATAGGGTAGTGAAGCTGTGAAGCTTATGTCACCCTATCCGGACGGAAAGGACCCCAGGGTGGAGAGGTTTCACAGGGAGGACGGGGACATCGTAGATTTCAGGGGAGGGCACCCATCGACGGAGACGCCCCGCCAACCTCAGGAACTTCGTCGTTAGCAGGAGGCCCTTGGATTGACATATACAGTACGGTACTAGATATTTGGTAAGGGTTAGCTTTATATCCCATGTACTGGTTACTAGGGACATATACTAGGTGTTAGGTGGAGGTTAGTTTTGTATCCAAAGTACTGGGTACTAGGGACATATACTAGGTGTTAGGTGAGGGTACTGAGTGATGAGTTTTCAGTTTGCATCGGAGTCCAATAGGGAAGTGTGTTAATTAAGCCCTCTCTTCTTTTTTATGGTTCTGGAGGCACTATCTAGTGATTTCAGAGTTAGGCTCCCCTTGCACTGCTATAAGAGGCCTGAAAATGCTTGGCCAAGTCATGAAGGTCTGTGAGTGTGAGAGAGTCTTTGAAGGTATGATAACTTCATAGTCAGGCAGCTGCAGGAAAGATATCTAAGAGGTGTTTTTCCGGTCCCGTCTGAAGACCACCGTCGCAAGATCTACCCGAAAAACTGTTTTTCTGGTCCCGTCGCAGGCCCACCTTTAGCAAGCGAGACACCAATATTCTCTTGCGACGGCAAGAGAGCTCCGGAGCTGGGTTGACGGCAAGCTGAAACATCTCACTCAACTTACTGTTTCTCCATTCTAATTTATTTCGGTATATTTGTTTATCCAAACATTATGTTATAATTTACTTGCCTATTATTAGGAAGTAGAGTAATAAGAGCCCACAGTAACGTATATCCAATTGTTGATAATAAATTAATGTGGGACAGTACGCTTGGTTAAATTTTGTCCACGAAACAACAACAAACCCCAGCTTTGACTAGGCCTAGGCTATGCTATTTACCGATTGTTTTTTGATATCAGAATTGCATTTATATAATCCTTATGATAATTTAATTGGCGGTGAATGTTATTCCGATGAAATGGAAGTTGTATAGCCTAGCCTATATATTTGTAAGATGTGTGCTGGCTTGGAGCAAGCCTGTGTTGTTTTTCCTGTCCTGTGATGATCTTGCGACGGCTCGGTTGAGACGGTGGTCTTGCGACGGGCCCGGAAAATCACGTCTCTACTGAAAGTAAGAAGTTGTGCAGTAGGCTAGGAGAAAATTTGGCGTAGAGGAGTGGCTGGTGCGTGTGATAATGAAGATGTATGAAGACTCACGAACGGTAGTGAGGGTGAAAGGTGTACTGAGTGAGGGACATATGCTAGGTGAAGGTTAGTTTTGTATCCCACGTACTGGGTACTAGGGACATATACTAGGTGTTATGTAAGGGTTAGTATTGTATCCCAAATACTAGGTACTAGGGACATATACTAGGTGTTACGTGAGGGTTAGCTTGGTATCCCACGTACTGGGTACTAGGGACATATACTAGGTGTTACGTGAGGATTAGTTTTGTATCCAACGTACTGGGTCTAGGGGGCGGCAGCCTCCACCCATAATACTAGGATAGGTTAGGTAAGGTTGTTAGGTTAGGCTAATGGGGATGGATGTAGTTTCCGAGTGTACGGTCGTCATGTTTACATTTGTCGATCGCCGTTGTTAACCTGCCCTTCCCTACCTATCATGTGTTGATTGGTTGTCCATCTTGATCTAATTCTTCAGGCCAGCCCTATTAGAGTATTTTGGGGGAACTCAGTGGTGTGGTTAAACTATTTTTAATATATATTTGTTTAAATATGTAAGATATGCAATAAATTATGTAAAATATATTGTTTTTACTTTATACCATAGACCCCTTTACATAAGGACTGGAAACGAGCACTCTCGGAGTTTGAAACTTGGGTCCATTGCTTAAAAGCAGTATCATGAAAGCAGTGGTCTCTCCGACTTTCTTAAACACAAAAATATGTACACAAACACATCTTTACATATAAATGCATGTAATTTCACACGCAATCGTCCATATCCCCGCCATATTGGCGACATAATGTCTCGCCAGAAAACGAACAGCCCAGGACGATGCCAGACACCAGTCACCCACGAGACACGTTAGAGGCAACACATTTTTGTTCTGTTGTTCGTTATCTCTCAGCTTATTGTAAGTAATTTTCTTATAAATACTTACCAGTCACAAAAGGATCTGTGTTAACAACTTATTTAGCTGATACATATTAGAATTGAGCTGATGTCAACGGGTTGCTTTGATATGTACTGATAACCATTTTACAACTATTCTTGTTTTTTTGCTTTACAGGAACAATGCCGAAAAGATGTGCTGCATTCAATTGTCGTGGAAACTACAGGGGAGAGCCATACAGTCCTATGGTGTGTTTCCCGAATGAAGAACAAGAACGACATGCATGGATTAGTGCTATGCCAAATAGCCCAGAAAGTTTGAGAGACAGGTCGAAACTATGGATTTGTGCATCACACTTCGACTGCGATTGGGTCACAGTTCGGGGAGGAAAACGACCAGCTGGGCCTCCTACAGTTTTTAAAGGTGTACCCAAGTCTTGCCTCAAACAACTTACGTCAGCTCCTAGGTTAACTAAAACAGTGACAAGTGAAGCAAGACTTAAAAAATAAACTGAATTTGAAAATGAACAAGACAAAATGCATAGTTATGATAAATTTGCAGGAGAGATTGGAAAACACTTCCCTGAGTTTTATATAATGCAAAATGGTAGAGAACTGACAATGTTTAAGACAGATGGTAATGGTAGAGCAGTTGATAAGTTTCTTCATTTTAAAGAGGTACAGTCTCCTTTTGGTTTTCTGCAGCTGGTAGTAGCAGAGAAAAGTGGCTTGGAGATACCAAAAAGTAAACTGAATCTTCAAAAAAATAGCTTGGTAAGTAAGTGGTCTCAAATTGAAGAAATAGTGAAAATTATGAACACTCATGAAGCGACTAATACTGACCGCTTAAAAAGAATAATTTCAGAACTTGACTCTATCACAGAATTTCATGAAATTGAAGGTTTTCAGTTCATTCAAGCACAGTTACAACTCCTTCTTATTCCTCCTAAAAATCGCCGATATACAAAGCATATGTTAATTCTTGCAGCAGAACTGTTTTGTATATCACCCGCAGCATATAGAATGCTTAGAAACTCCAAAGCAATTAGTCTTCCTTGTGAGAAACAGATTCGCCAATTGTTATCTCGCACTTATGCTGACAAGTGTCTCCCAATCCTTTTTGATCAGTTGAAGCCACAACAGCGGTTAGTTAACATTTTGTTTGATGAAGTCAAGCTTAAGCAGGCCCTTAGATTTACAGGAGAGCATATAGTCGGCTATGCAACAAACGGACCAGAAAATCTAGCAACATCTGCTCTTGCTATTGAAGTTGTTTGTCACTATGGAGGACCACGGTACATCATACGAATTCATCCTGTATCAAAACTGAATGCTATTCAACTGAAGGAAATATTACTTGAGGCTGTATATGTTGTTAAAGCTAGTGGTGGCCATCCAGTATCGTTCGTCTGTGACAACTGTCCACTGAATCAAGCTGTTTACAGAATGCTTGGGGGTCCTGGAAAAGTAACACTAGCACCAGATGGCATAAATGTTTTCCTTGTCTATGATTATGTTCACATCCTCAAGAATATGAGAAACAACTGGATCACAGAGGAATGTCAAGAATTACATTTTAGCAAGGACGGTACAGAATATTTGGCGTGTTGGAGTGATGTTAAAGCTCTTTACAATGAAGATCAGAAGACACCACTTCGTCTGACAAAACTCACACGCTCATCAGTATATCCTAAACCATTGCAATGTCAGAGTGTGCCCTTAGTTTGCCAAGTGTTCAATGAGGAAAACGATTGCTGCATTTGAAGGTCTTAAAGGAACTGTTAAATTTCAGGATGGAACAGTGATATACATAACACTGGTAACCAATTGGTTTAAAATGATGAATGTTAAAAGCAAGTACAGCGCAGTTCATTTACGAGACCAATATCGTGAACCTTGGACATTAAACTGTACAAACTTCAAAGCTCTGCAGGAAATGTGTACAGTTGTATCCAGCTGTCGGTGGACTGGTGGGCATGGCAGAGAGAAGAAACTAACACAGTCAACAGCAGATGCCTTTGTCATCACAACAAGGTATAACATAGAAGCAGCACAATATCTTTTTGAAACCCATGATTTTGCTTACATCCTACCTGCTGTTTTTTCACAAGATCCCCTAGAAAAGTTTTTTGGTCAAGCAAGACAACGTAGTGGAGGAAATTTTTACATTGACATTGGGGATGTTCAAGCAGCATCCAAAGTACAGCAGTTGCATCAGCTGTTGAAACGTGACATCGTTCCTGACCGAGCCAAAGAAGTAAGCTGTGAATTTTGTACAGCAGCAATAGATGATGGTGATTTACAACTTCTGGAAGAGCTGACATTACAAGACACTCAACTACTTCTAGATTCAGATGATACTTTAAAACATAAAATTGTCTACATTGGGGGATTTTTAGCTCATAAACATGGACAACAGGAAGTAGATTCTGGGGAATGCTTGTTATCAGAGTTTTTGACTGCGCTCAATCGAGGTGGGCTGAGTATGCCTACACTGGCTACTGTCTTCTTTGTACATAGTGGCATCACCCTTTAAATGTCTCTTCAAGACTCAAAAACGTGTTGTCGCAATTACTTGAAACAATGCTTGTCTTATGTAGATGCTCCTTTAGCTAGCCATTCAGGAGCATGCCAGACATTGTGTAATGTGTTGTTTAAGGCCTTTGTATTTAATACAAGCAATCGGGAGTGTACACTAGGCTGCTTAAGGCGACAAGAGAAACTTTCTAATGGTTAACTTAATTATTGTGTTATGTGACTTTTGATATATGTAAAATTATGTGTAAAGTAATATTTTGCAAAGGTTTTACTTTAATTTCTTCTAATATTTAATTAATGTAAGTCATGGTATGATGCTTTGCTTGTATAATACATGTTCTTATAAACTATCTCATTATAACTGTATATTTTCCTATTATGTTCAATCACGAAAGAGACTTATGAGTCAATCAACCAAAAACAAATGTTTTTATTTTCCTTTACTTGGTTGCTCTAGTTAATAAGATGTTGTAGAGTAAAAACACAAAGTCCCATATCCAGTAAAACTAAAATAAGACCTGAGTTTGTGGGCCTGACAATGGACCCAAGTTCCGGGACCCGAGTATGGCCGACGCCAGTCCTTATGTAGAGGAGTCTATGCTTTATACCTATAGATATAATTGTCATTATTAAGGAAATTCCATTGACTATTTACATCGCTAGGCCTAGCTTCCTTATTTCTATTAATTTCCTCCAGTTCACAATGAAACCTATTGCTAATTTCCTTGTTCTTCAGCAGCCGCGGCGGTGTCGGCGTTGGACGCTTGGGATAATGTTCCTGTCTATTTTGAATGCCATTCGATACAATAATATGTTGAAAGCCACCCCTCACCCCCCCATGACATGTTATCATCATATATATTGCCAGTAGGGGGCAAACAACCAAAAAAATTGCCGCAAAGCCCTTCCCTCAACATATTATTGTATCCAATGGCAGTCAAAATAGACGGGAACATGATCGCAAGCGTCCACCGCCGCCGCCGCCGTCATGTTTACATGGTCGATCGCCGCAGTTTGGTTAGGCCTATTTGCCCCCCTCAACATATTATTGTATCCAACGGCATTCAAAATGGACGGGAACATGATGGCAAGCTTTCGTCGCCGCTCCACCGCCATGTTTACATGTGTCGATCGCCGTGGTTAAGTTCGCGTCTATTTTGACGGCGATTTTTTTCGGTTATTTGCCCCCTGCTGGCAATATATAAGATGATGACAATATGTCATGAGGGGGGGGGCCTCAACAATGACCTCTAACCTCTGTATATCAAATAGGGCTAGAGCAAATTGGCTGCAAATTTCCACATCTAGGCTATTCCTTGACTGACTCTTCCCAAATGGTCGACAACATATTAGCTTGATCACTCTAGGCCTAGTTGTTTTTTAGTTACAGAGGTTATAGCCTAGGTCATGATTTCTTGCCTACTTACAGCGAATAGACTAGGTCTATTGTAGATTGGTAAAATATTTGCTTAATAGGCCTAGGCTATGCAATTGTCTCGATTTGACTAATTTTACCTAATTAGGCCTAAAGCAGCCTCAGTCTATTCCCAACCCCCAAACAGTATCCCATGTTAAGCCCTAGGCTAGGCCTAGGCCTAATCCCACTCTCAATCAAAATTCGAACTGATAAATTCGTACCTACCGGTAGCGCTGCCTAGGCTAGGCCTATATTTTTCGTGAATAGATATAGAAAATGGTTTAAAGGAAAGAGCATCCTATATTATGTTCAAATAATATGTAATAGCACTGTGTATGGTTGTATTACATTTAAATAGTGATAGATGTGTATATTAATGTATATTAATATCTTTTTTGTAGTGATATTTGTCTGATTTAGTGGTATATTGGTGTCTGTCTAGGGTTATAATGCATTGTGAAAGTTACCTCTCCTTCTCTGACTTGGCTTAAGTACCCCTGCTTTCTTTGATTGCTACACGGCAAGAGAAGCTTTCGGTTCTGTCACAGACTGTCTTTACTGTTCAAGGTAAACAGCAACTGCTACATTCGACATCATGTTCAAATAATATGTAATAGCATTATCTATGGTTGTATTAGACAACAATCGTGATAGGTTTCTATTTTATGTGGATAAATAGTATTAAACAGAATAAACTAAATACCGAAAGTTCACTAGAGTGGTTGTTGATACATATGAGGGAGGAAGAAGATAGGAAGGAAGGGCTAGGCAGTGTTGCCAGTTGTATCGCTACATATTACCGCTAGATGTAGAGCTATTTACTTCAATTTAGCAGCCATTTTTTCATATCTAGAGAGATTTACTAGGGATAATTTAAAAATGTCAGACATTCTAGTCATACTACATTGTACAATTTGCAAAACAAACAAACCAAAACTCTTTAGAAATTGCAGCATTATCCTAACATTGTTTGGCTACCAACATGCTAGCGAGTTTTGAGAAAGGATCTAGTGGTATTTTGTGGAGACATACTGGGAGGGTGGGAGGGAGGTGGTGGTTGCAGTGGTGCCAGTTGTAAAGCTACATATTGCCGCTAAATGTAGAGCTATTTACTTCAATCTAGCAGCCATTTCTTTTATATCTAGAGACATTTACTAGGGATAATTTGAAAATTTCAGACATTCTAGTCATACTACATTGTAAAATTTGCAAAACAAACAAACCAAAACTCTTTAGAAATTGCAGCATTATCCTAACATTGTTTGGCTATGTAGCAACATGCTAGCGACTTTTGAGAAAGGATCTAGTGGTATTTCGTGGTAACACTTTAGGAGGGTTAAAATACGAGTCACACGGGCAATTGCCAAAACTTTAAAGGTCCATATCATTGTTATTAAACTAAGCATTTGGCAAAGGGAGGAATTGTTAAAAACCTTAGCCAATACTCTGTCATTCACCAAAAATAAATTTGAATTTATCATTATTATTTGGTAGGGTAGGTATGTATAGGTAGGTCGGCTAAATAATTGCTGGAATTCGTAGGGATTCGAACGGTTTTGAGAGAGTTAAATAAAAAAACAAAAGATAGGACTGAATAATAAAGAGATTATGTTATTAACCCTTAAAAAGCGGCTCACCACATAAGTCGTTTTTAATAAAGCTGGACTATGTGGCGGCGCTAGACATAGGTCGAGTGGCAATTTCAGCACGTAATGTTGCTGAGAGAGAGAGACAAGTGGTGGCAGGAGACTAGCGAGCGTATGACTGCTCCAGACCACCGCGGCGAACCTACTGACACGAATCTCAGCTCCCTCCTCCCTCTCTCACTCGCTACATACTGAATTATATGGGGAAAGTACCGAATTACATGCTTTTTGCACTCGCGTTGCACGGTTATTGCAAGAAAACTATCCATCATACAAGGATCGTTATGGTGTCATTCGAAAGCTCTGTTTATGCCCTTTCAGGGATAGATACTTGTTTTACGTTCTGGGTCTTATTTAGGCATGAAAATGATCACGTAAACAGCCCTATTTTGGCTAAAAATACCCCGCTGGGCGGTACATATAAATAAACCGCATAGGCCACTAAAGAAGGGTTAAGCAAAACTGGGGGATGCGTGGAAGCCTATAGACTGTAGACGGTAAACTTTGTGTGGGTAGCGAATTCGGTTTTAAAGTAATTTAAGAATAGACAGTTTTCAATGCTGCGGCCAAACTATTCCACCCATTTATAATTTGTTGGTATCCAAACATTCGGAATCGCGAGCCTCACCCAACTACGCAAGCATGGCTCTGATCATCGGCGTAGTTTTCAAGATGTGGAATTTTAAGTGGAATTAGAGGTTTTTTCAAGATTGCCGGAAAAAACCCACGTGCAAAAGCAAAACCTTCTCTATAAAATTTGTGGAGCATTAGTAGGGGAGTGCGTATGCCAAAGCCCAGTCGTTTCCTGTGAGTGGGAGAGACGGTATTTAAGCGTCAAGTTTTTCGGGAAATCGGCTGCCACGGACCTGTTTGGCCACCATGCCGGATGTTTAGCATATCAAAAGTTGCCCAATACAAAAACGCACCTCTTGTGAAAGTTTGATCCCGATCCAAAAAGCGGTTCTGGAGTTATTGCGTCGAAACCGGCGCGTTAGAAGAATTTGGATGAAATTCCAGGTTTAATGATTACAATAGGGGTTCCCCGTAGGGGACGAACCCCTAATAATAATAATAATAATAATAATTAAAATGCCTGCATTAATAATCACAACCATACGGTGACCGGTCAACCATACCAGTTCGACAAGGAAAAAGGGAAGGGACAGAAGGAGGGGAGACTAATACAACCGAACCAAGAAGACACACACACCAGGGAAAACGAAGCAAGATCAACGAAAGAGAGACTAAACGAAAATTAACAAAGACGAAGGAAGGAGATACAAAGATCAGAAGAACGAAGAGCCCAAGAATACCCACACTCGACAATCACGCAACAGGCAAAGGCGACAAGAAGAACAAGGAACAGAAGACAAACACAGAAAAAGAAAATTCAGCTCCACCACGGAAAACAAACGAGGCATCGAAACCACGGCAGGACATCAATACCCCAGCAAAACCATCAACACATGGCCGCCCAGAATCTACCTTTACACCACTACACCATGCCAGACGAGACGCCAGGATTGCCAAAATATAGCCTTCTATACCAACCACGCCAGGCAAGACAATTCCAGTTCCCAGCAATGACCACGAGGCTACTAAGAAAAAGATAGTGTACAGTCAGAGCCACAAGGACCAACACAGACACACCACAAAGGAGTAGTTGCGCCGTTCTTCCGAGCAGAATCCTACTCACCTGCCCGCAAACTTCCAGGGGGTCTACCTAATCCCCCCAGAATACGTCCCCCTGTACTTATGACCTTCTGACCTCCGCTAATTTGACCTGGGACATAGCAGCCGAAGTCGTCACTACCCCAACGAAAACCAAGGTAAAGCAAGCAATTCTAGGGCTTGATTAACTGACATGTTAATAATCGAGTCCTAAAATTACCCTCCCATTCAAGTAAAGATTGAAGCCATGGTGAATATCTTTCGAGGTCTGAGGAGTTGTTTTCCCTATTGAGGAATTAATATTAGCACATGCCATGGTATAGTGTCTAATAATAAGATCCCTAATAGGCTGCACCTTTGGTATTAGAAGCATAACCGCTAGGACATGTCCCCACCTTACTTCTTTTTGCCAAAACCACACTCTACAACTATAGAAAGATACTTGCCATGGTAAAGGGCATTCTCATAGTTCGGGCTTTGTGAGACACCGTCTAAATAACGGCATTCTACACATAGAAGTCCTTACTGTATCTGTCCAACACAATGATCAAGGACACTTACAGTAAAAGGGTCTAAACACCGAACCTGAGTTCTTTGAACCTCTTATAACGGTCAGTGGCCGATCGAGTAAAATTAGTAAGTTCATGATCTTAGTATCTCCTCGCGTTAGCCTGATACCTTGTCACTGTGCCTGCCATGACTCTAGAGGCGCTGTATTAAAGACCTAATTCAAGAGTACCGAAACGGAACTTCATCAACGATTAGTATAACGTTCAGGATAGACGAGCCATAGTAGCCTAGGACATGTCCTCGCTCACGCACGTGTAAGTCCGATGAAAGTGCCCTATGTCATGACATCAATTAAGGAGCTATCATTTAAGACCCAAACCCAACTAATCCATCTGTATCCCAAACTACATCTTCCACACGGCAGGACCACCTAAGCGGCTCAACGGAAACTAGACGACCAGACTTCACCACTCTCATCTAGATTAGGAGTGATACTGAAAATCTTTTTAATTCATACACCAGTGCGACCCAGGTGAAATACTTAGGAAATTAGAGTCACTCATTGGACTCTGTTTTATTTTCACACCAGTGCGACCCAGGTGATATACTTAAGAAAAGTAGAGACACTTTAAGGTTATTACTTATTAGGTAAAAGGTAGCATAAACGATACACATTTTAAAATTGGTGCCATCACCCGACCGACATGAGCTCACCAAACGTCACGACCAGCTGATCATATAGGCCTTGTAGTGACGTCACAATCAAACATGGCCGTACAGAGCGGCTCATTGTTGTTCAGAGCTGATTGAACTTAATTTAGGGCAATATGACCCTATGGGCTGTTTTTTATTGGTGGCTCACATTCTTCTTCATGCATCCATTGAGTGTCATAAGTGTGACTTGTCACTCACAACTAATTACACCTAACAGCCGTTTTCGAGTTCATAAGTAGGCTGGCCCAACCACGGGACGCCAGCAACCAATTTTTGTTTTCTTCTACGAGGAACTATCCTCTTAGCCATTAAGCTACTGTTACCCAACTAGCGCGGGTGTGGGGGCAGCAGACCCCACCCATAATACTAGGATAGGTTAGGTCAGGTTGTTAGGTTAGGCTAATGTCTTCTCGAAGGTGACTCAATTTTGATAACCTAGGCTATTACTCAATCCACGATATGGTTACCCAACTAGCAGGGGTGTGGGGGCGGCAGCTCCCACCCATAATACTAGGATAGGTAAGGTCAGGTTGTTAGGTTAGGCTAATGTCTTCTCAAAGTTGACTCAATTTTTATAACATAGGCTATTACTCAATCCACGATTTTACTCCAACTGGATTTCTACCGTTAACAGTTTTATCTAATCAGTGGGGGGGGGGGGGGTAGCAGCCCCCACCCATAATACTAGGATCGGTTAGGTAAGGTTGTTAGGTTAGACTAATGTTTCTTCAAGGTTGACTCTATTTTTCAACTTTCTTCAAAAGTTGGTTCGGCTTTTCAAAAAATCTGGTGGTATGGGTCTCGAAAATGCACAAACCCGAGCCATCTTTCGATATTTGGTTACTGTGTTTTTAAACTATGAACACCTGGAAAACCCGAGCCAAATTTCTAAATTACCTTTGTGTTTTTGGATTGTTCACACTAGGAAAACACGAGCACACTTTCAAAATTGGATTACTGTCTTTTCTGACTCTGAACATTTGGACAAACCGAGCCAACTTTTGAAATCACAGTAGGTTACCGTGCTTTGGGAATATGCACACTCCAGAAACCTGAGCCAACATTTTATATTTGGTTTCTGTGTTTCTTTAATCTGCAAATTCCGAAAACCTCACCCAACCTTTGCTGAAACTTGGCTCGGATTTCCAATGTTTTGGGTTTTATGCAAGTCATATAAAGGAAAACACGAGCCAAGTTTATTTTACATACCTCATTCTTACTTTTACGCCTTTAACCCCACATTTGCCCTGGTCTTCACAGCCCTCCCCACTAGTGTGGGGGGGGGGGGGGGGGTTATCTTAAGATTGTTGGAGTAATAGGTAAGCTACTGCAAATCCTCCAATCAAAATATTATAAACAATAACACACTATATTCAGTGGAAAAAAATAAATAAAAAATAATAAAAAAAAACATGCTTAATAAGGCCGCTCTACTTGTCTTGAAATTTACCAAATAAACTACTTCTTCAAGATGTTTGTGTCCTCCCTGGTGATCCTCTACTCTTCGTTATATATATATATATATATATATATATATATACAAAGAGAGAGAGAGAGGGAGGGAGAGAGAGAGAAGGTAATATTATATTATCACTATAAATCTATTTAAGGGGTCTTCATATCTCCCTCTTAGAGATATTATTTATGTAATTTGTGAATATGCAAATAATATTGACGAAAACATTGATACACAGTTTTCTATATAAATACATTCTTGTAATAATGTTATCATAAAGTTGAAAAGGAGCTATAAAACTTACCTGTAATAGACCCTACCAACAAAATGACCCACGTGGCTGCTTCAGCGGATTGGCGCTGTTTTCCGGCCTTCAGAACCTTTAAATGTCGACACTCTGGGTTATCTATCACTGGGTAGCCTTCCAAACAGAAGGAATATGCAGTATATTGACATTTCTATGCCTACCGTACATTCCAACAATCGAAATGCTGTTCCATATTATTAATGTAAGTCATTGATGAGCATGGCCAACGTAGATTAATAATTGTAATGGAGCTATTATCGTTGGGAAGAGAAGGGTAGCTGATTTACGACAATGCCGAGTTTTGAGAATGTTGAAACATCGTTCCTGCTTTATATGGACATTTATTTGACTACCAAACGATATGGGTATTGGATACAGGTATATATATATTATAATATGCACAGCGCATGATTATACACAACACTATCATATCTTAGAGATGTAATTAGTATGGAAATGGATGCCTGATGGACGAGAAGACCGATGTCGAATCTTGTTCGCTTACACCTATTTTACAACTGGAAAACACGGGATCTGGCTGTATTGCTCTTCACCTCAATTAGTTATTTGTTTTTCGTATAAAATTGCTAGCATGTGTGAGTGATATAGTAACATTATGTACTATAGTCCATTAATTATAAGTAGGCCAGAAATTGTAACCCCTAATCTCTGTAGGCTAACTCAAAATGGGCTAGAGCAAATGGGCTGTAAATTTCCACACCTATACCCTGGTTGATTCTTCCCAAATGGTAGAAATATTAGTTCAATTACTCAAGTCATCAAAGTATAGTACCAAAATCGGTAGAGGGCAGCACCAGGATTATATAGTCTTCGGGGATCACATACCCCGTAGCGCCGATGAGGTTACGTATTTTTTAAACTTATTATTATTATTATTATTATTTTGTTGTTTTAATAAATAACATTCATAGGACCCCTTGAAATACATTTACATATTACACACACGAATTGAAGGTGTTGCAATAGGCATTAACCCCTTCTGTACCGGTCATGATCTTTGTAATTTGTATTCTGGCTACTGTTAGACGATTATATTCAATTTAAAAAGAGCCTCCAGTAATTAGCAAACTTCCAACTACCTCGCCTAACCCTTTATACCACGACATATCCTTCTTAAACTGCACACAAGCATCCTAATATAGCAAGAATAAAATTAAAATTACATCACCGGTACAGAAGGGGTTATTTCCCGCTATTCACCTGACCTGACTTGACCCATGCCATATCTAATATCCATAATTCCAAGGAGTTGGGGGATAATGGTACACAAACAGACATACTGTACTATAGAGCTTTATATATTTATATATATATATATATATATATATATATATATATATATATATACACTGTATATATATATATATATATATATATATATATATATATATATATATATATATATATATATATATATATATATATAGAGAGAGAGAGAGAGAGAGAGAGAGAGAGAGAGAGAGAGAGAGAGAGAGAGAGAGAGAGAGAGAGAGAGAAAAACAAAGAGATAGTGTCTCATGAATAAATTGATTTCCCAGTCATTTATTTCCCTTGATAACGAATACCATTAGAGGGTGAACAATATCCAGAAGTAATAGAAGGTAAAAAACATAACTAGAGGTGCACTCAGTAGAGCGCATACCTCCGCCTACGCTGGTCTTCTGGATTGAGTTCCAGAATATGATCCAAACCGCCTATTAGATTGAATCACTTCTTCCTTGGCGCATATCCTCTCTGCCCACCAAATTGCGTGAACATCGGTTAATAACTTTGTGAGATATGTTGTATACAGACAGAGAAATAAACGGAGGAGATGACATAATTTCCGCGTGATAGTCCTAAGTGGTAATATGTATCGACCGGTCCGGGCATAATAAGGTGATGTCCACTCATGAGAGCTTTTTTCGTCAATTTTCGATGAGCAAGTTTTTTTTTCTCGTTCCATATCTAGGTATTGTTGCATTGGAATCGACAACCAAACTGACTTTACATGATCTTAAGAGACTGAAATAACATACAACATTAATTCAGAAGACGCCAGGCCACAATTGCCTAAAAGAATTGCCGGGAAAAGCGCTCATGTGACACCAATTTTGTCTTCCAACTTTTGCCAACAACTCCAAACCCTCAAAACTCCGAACAAGGAAAAGTTAAGGGGTAAGTCCATTCATTCCAGTACTTTAGACCAAGTTGGGAACACTATTTCCAACTAACTTTCCCTGTCTGATAGAGTAGATAGTGTTCAGCTGATTGACTTGATAGAGTTTTGTGTGCAGTTGGATCTAAAACTTCGCCTACTATTGAACCTCAAGATAAAAACTACTTTGGATCTTAGAGGTTTAAGTTTGAAATACATCTGGGTTCCGTAGAGTATAAAAAGCTTATGAAACGGATATATACTGCACAATCATTGTAAGATTGAGAGTGTTTTACCTGTCTATCCTTGCATAAGATAGGTATATTACCCCCAATATACCTTTAAATGGGTATATTATCATGAACTTAAATTACAGTTATCATACCCATAACAGTTGAAAGTTTAAGGCTAATAGGAGTCATATTTTTCGGGCGAGCAGGAGCGAGCCTGCACAAAAAATAAAGGTAAAAATCCCATAAATGGCACGAAAAGTCTTACATTGACAAAAAATGGGGCAAATGGTCTTGAAATCGCCAAACTAATGGAGCGAACGTCTTAAAAATGTCAAACCCATGGGGCTAAGCGCTAGGGAGAAGCGGGTCCAGAAACATAAACAAACTTCACCTTATCTTCATCGTTTCCTACCTACGTTATCAAACTTCTCTCCTTCTTGTTATCTCTGTCCCTTCCTTCCTTCCTTCCTTCCTGCCATCCTTCTTCCATCTCTCCCTCCCTTCCTTCCTTCTTCATCAAACTTCCTTCCTTCCTTCTTCCATCTCTCCCTTCCTTCCACCTTGATCAAACTTCCTTCCTCCCTGCTTGCTATCTCTCTTCCACCTCTCTTCCCTCCCCTCTGCTTAGTCCCTTCGTTTACTCTTGACCAAACTGCTCTTCTTTTCTCCCTTCCCTTTGTCTTTTCCTTCCTTCCTCTTTGATCAAACTGCTCTCGCTTCCTTCTTGCTTGCTATCTTCTGTCTATCCTCCTTCAAACTTATCTTCCTTCCTTCCTCATGAATCAAACTTCTTCCCTTCCTTCCTTCCTTCTTGTTATCTTCCTTCCTCCCTTCCTTCCTCCCCACTTCCTTCCTCCCTTCCTTCCTTCTTCATCAAACTTTCTCCTTCCTCCCATCTCGCTATCTCCCTCCCTCCCTTCCTTCCCTCCTCTCAAGCCGCACTATAAGTTTTGTTTTCTTCTATGTGAATGAGGGAGACAAAAGGCATAACTGCCTGCAGCGAGTGCCTCCTCCAGATTTCAAAGAGTGACAGGGCCGAAATCAAGGGACGTTCGAGCTAAAATACCTGGACACACGGAGTTTGAAGCAATTTAAGTCATAGGAAGAGGGAAAGACTGATTCTGGGAGAGAGTTCCAGAGCTCAGCAGTTGAATAGAAGAAAGTCTAAGAATAGCGTTTCACTCTTGGGTTGGAGAGTTGCACAGAGTAGGGGTGGGATTGCGTTGCAAGGCGGGTACTACGTACCCTACGTAGAGGAGGTGGAATACACTGGGAAAGCTCCGAGGAACACTGATTATTGTAGTAGCGATAGAATAGTGAGAGAGAAACAACATTGCGGCGAAGAGAGAGAGAGATTGCAGAGAATTGGTGAGTGGATGAGAGTTAAGATACGAAAAGCTTTCCTTTCTACTTTATCTAGGAGTGCGGTGTGAGAGGATCCTCCCTACACATGTGAACAATACTCAATACAAGGACACATTGTGCCCCTGTACAGAGAAAGTAGCTGCGCAGGGGTAAAGAACCCCTTGAGGGGGGATGACTGTATATTTGCTCATTTACGCATCTTTTATATATTTTGTTTTAGTTTCCTCCCTAGACCTCCATCAAGCTTCAAGAAACTCACCCCCAAGACCCTTTGCCAAGACAAATTTGTACATTTTTCGATAGAAAAATGGTTCCTCTTAAAATACAGGTTCGTTATCGCTCGTCAGGAAAAAATCGACATCTAAAAGGACACGAAAAGTCTTAATGTTGCCATAGAAATGGGGCGAAAGGTCTTAAAATCGCCAATATAATGGGCCGAACGTCTAAACATCTGAGAACTAATTGTGCTAAAACATAAGTAAGAAGGAGGACCATAAATGCAACCAATCTCCCCTTAATCAACCTGTTCTACCTTCCTCCCATCTCGCTCTCTCCCTTCCTTCCTGCCTCCACTCCGCCCAAACCCCATTAGAAGCCTAAGGGGAGATTTACACTTGAGGGATTTTTTCTGGACCTCTTTCTCCCTCATTGTTTGTTTAGATTACAAGACGTTTGCTCCATTAGTTTAGCGATTTTAAGAACTTTCGCCTCATTTCTGTAATTGTAAAAACCTTTCGTGTCATCACGGTGTCGATTTTTTCCTGGCAAGCGATAGCGAGCCTGTAATTTAAGAGGAACCGGCTCTACCGAAAAATGTACACATTTATCTTGAAGGAATGTCTTGGGGGTGTTTATTTAAGTTTGATGGAGATCTAGGGAGGAAACTAAACTAAATATTATAAAGATACATATGGGGAGTGAAGGAGTACAGTATATACGCCCATTCCCCCTTAATCAAAGTTCTCTACCTTCCTCCCTTCTCTCTATCTCCCTCCCTTCCTTCCTTCTTGCTTTCTTTATTGTTATCTTCCTTCCTTCCTCCTTGATCAAACTTCCTCCTTCCTCCTTATTCATCTACCTCCCGTCTCGCTATCTCCCTCCCTTCCTTCCTCCCCTCTCCAGCCCTTCGCCCAAGCCGCACTATAAGCTTAACTCCAAACTCTGGCAGCTAAAGGACCCCCCCACCCCCCTCCTAACGGCCTAAGCCCTGACCAGGCCTTTAGGAGAAACTTAGATTACACTTCCTCCACCACCACCACCGTCACCGTCACTACAGGCTAAAACATTTCTCTTCTCCTATACCACCTGTGAGAAAGTTTAATTGAGGCTTCTTTGTCCATTCTGATGTCTCTTTGCTTTGCTTTAGAAGACAATACCCCCCCTCCCCCGAATTTGTTGTTGACCAGAGCAACCGGACGTTTCAACCTGAAGACTGTTTCAACCAGTAGACCATTTCAACCAATAGAACATTTCAACCAGTGAACCAAATCATCCCTATTTCAACCATTAATTTTCAACCGCCTCAAGGGGTTCTATTTACCCCTGCACAGCTTCTTGCTCTGCACAGGGGCACGGTGCGTCCTTTTATTGAGTATTGTTCACATGTGTGGGGAGGATCCTCTCACACCGCACTCCTAGACAAAGTTGAAAGGATGGCCTTTCGTATCATTAATATCCGCCCACTCACCAACTCTCTGCAAAGTCTCTCTCTTAGCCGCAATGTTGCATCTCTCTTGCTATTCTATCGCTACTACAATAATCAGTGCTCCTCAGAGCTTTCCCAGTGTATACCACCTCCTTTAAGTAGGGTACGTGGTACCTGTCTTGCAACACAATCCCACCTCTACTCTGTGCAACTCTTGAACCCAAGAGTGAAACGTTACTGTCTTTCTTCTATTCAACAGCTGAACTCTGGAACTCTCTCCCAGAATAAGTCTTTCCCTCCTTTTATGACTTAAATTGTTTCAAACTCCGCGTGTCCAGGCATTTTGGCTCGAACGTCCCTTGATTTTGGCCCTGTCACTCTTTCAACTCCGGGGGAGGCATTCGCTACAGGCAGTTCTGCCTTTTGTCTCCCTCACTCACGTAGAAGAAAAAACCCATCAACCACTAACTATCAACTCTATTTCAAATACTAACTCTCAAATCCCATTTTAACTCTTTCACCATCATTACGTGTTTTTCTTGACATGCTAGCTCCATTAGACGATTTTCTTTAGTTTGTAATCTACCTCTAGGACTCAAATGAGTAAATACGATCTCAATAAACCCTCTTATTAATATAAGTCCTTCTTAAACTGCATAAAATCGTCTATGTTTAGCCAGAATCAGAGGTAAAAAGGCGCCATGGGGTTAACTGAAGGTTCTCAACCTTTAAAGCCGGTATCACTCAAGAGGTTTTATAGTCAACATTCGATGGTCAACATTATGTTGCCAACATTTCTCGGACATAATTACACTGGTATCGGAAACTAGATTGATGATAGATGAACTTGGGGGGGTCTCGATTTTTTCATGGCGAGCGATAGCGAGCCTGTAATCTAAGAGGAACTGGCCTTTGACCGGGACTATTTTCTATCGAAAAATGTACAAATTAATGTTGAAGGAGAGTCTTGTTTTTGTTTTAATTTAAGCTTTAAGCTAAGGAGGAAAGTTTAAGAAAATCATATAACAAATATTTATAAATGATCATATAAATATGCCCAACTTAAGCACTTCAAGTAGATGACATCATCCGTAACGTTACTCCAATTAACGGTACTTTCTATTGGGAACTTTTAAAATGTAGGCTTGTTTCCCTTGGCTACTTTGTTTTGCTTCTGTTAAGGATGTCTGGACCGATGTACAGTTGCCCACATAAGTTCTGTTCCTCTCCGTGATCTTATACATGGAGATATACAGTAAAATGCAAATTATTGAATTACGAGTGTAGTTTCTTACGCAGTGGTTGACTCATCTGATTAGTCAACTGTTAATTAAGAGAGACACTCATAATTAATCCATATTATTTTACTTTTATACATAAGAGCACGACGAGGACCAAGTCAAACATTACAAGAGTACTAGATCTCTTGATTACACAATATATATATATATTTTTTCATTGACTTGAAAATGTATTTACAAATTAAGTTGGTATTATTGGTCTTGGTGCAAACAACAGCAAGTTTCATATATATTCGACCAAACTGTTCTGAGGTTTTGACCTGCGCCAAGTTTGACTGATGTATTCCGTAAACTGTATGGGGCAGAGTCGAACGGTCAAATTCAAGAATGGTCAAATTAATCCAACCTGTATTGACCGAGTGGCCGTTTTGGTCGATAACATATTTTTGTGTGATTTTGCTTACGTACAGTCGGACAAATAAGTGATGTCTTGGCACAAAGTATATTTTGATCAATAATCGGTATCAGCAATATCTAAACATGATTTCTTCATTTCGAGTGAGATGTACAAACATTTCCTACACTTCCCCACCCTATTCAACATCTGACAGACATAAATATCGCACAAGCAGAGGAGCAGACAGATTGAGAAAACAGGCAGCCATGATCATTTAATTCCCACCCATTAAATTATGGCAGAGATATAATTATGTAGAGTGCCACTTTTGGCCGCGACTGTGCATCTGAGGTATGACCCTCGTCCCCCCCCCCCCCCCATTTTTTGTGTGTGTGTTTTTTCTCGTTCCTCAATTTACACGCTGCTAAATCTGCGCGCAAATTTGGCTCTGGGTGTAGATATACGGCCCGGGAAGTGATTGACCGTGTGTGCGCAATTGAATACTCCAACGTTAGTGGTTTATGGGATGGTTTATTTATTTATTTGTTGATTTTAGTTTCTTCCCTTGACCTTCATCAAACTTAAAAACAAGACACCTCCTTCGAGATAAATTTGTACAGCCGAAGGCCGCTTCCACTTATATCGACAACTATTGTATAAGGCACGATAGATCTTAAAATCAACAACACAATTGGTCAAAAGGCCTTAACGTTGCCAAACTAATGGTGAACAACATAAAGGAAAAGGAGGTCCAGACACCCCCTCCCCCTTATAAAGGAGGTCCAGACACCCCCTCCCCCTTATAAAGGAGGTCCAGACACCCCCTCCCCCTTATAAAGGAGGTCCAGACACCCCCTCCCCCTTATAAAGGAGGTCCAGACACCCCCCTCCCCCTTATAAACATAAAGGAAAAGGAGGTCCAGACACTCCCTACCCCTTATAAAGGAGGTCCAGACACCCCCTACCCCTTATAAAGGAGGTCCAGACACCCCCTACCCCTTATAATAAAGGAGGTCCAGACACCCCCTCCCCCTTATAACATAAAGGAGGTCCAGACACCCCTACCCCTTATAAAGGAGGTCCAGACACCCCCCTCCCCCTTATAAAGGAAATGGAGGTCCAGCCACCCCCTCCCCCTTATAAAGGAGGTCCAGACACCCCCTCCCCCTTATAAAGGAGGTCCAGACACCCCCCTACCCCTTATAAACATAAAGGAAAAGGAGGTCCAGACACTCCCTACCCCTTATAAAGGAGGTCCAGACACCCATAAAGGAGGTCCAGACAACCCCCTACCCCTTATAAAGGAGGTCCAGACACCCCCTACCCCTTATAAAGGAGGTCCAGACACCCCCTACCCCTTATAAAGGAGGTCCAGACACCCCCTACCCCTTATAAAGGAGGTCCAGACACCCCCTACCCCTTATAAAGGAGGTCCAGACACCCCCTACCCCTTATAAAGGAGGTCCAGACACCCCTCTCCCCCTTATAAAGGAGGTCCTTAAAGGAGGTCCAGACACCCCCCTACCCCTTATAAAGGAGGTCCAGACACCCCCTACCCCTTATAAAAGAGGTCCAGACACCCCCTACCCCTTATAAAGGAGGTCCAGACACCCCCCTCCCCCTTATAAAGGAGGTCCAGACACCCCCTACCCTTATAAAGGAGGTCCAGACACCCCCCTCCCCCTTATAAAGGAGGTCCAGACACCCCCTACCCCTTATAAAGGAGGTCCAGACACCCCCTACCCCTTATAAAGGAGGTCCAGACACCCCCCTCCCCCTTATAAAGGAGGTCCAGACACCCCCTACCCCTTATAAATGAGGTCCAGACCCCCCTACCCCTTATAAAGGAGGTCAGACACCCCCCTCCCCCTTATAAAGGAGGTCCAGACACCCCCTACCCCTTATAAATGAGGTCCAGACACCCCCCTCCCCCTTATAAAGGAGGTCCAGAACCCCCCTCCCCCTCATAAAGGAGGTCCAGACACCCCTACCCCTTATAAAGGAGGTCCAGACACCCCCTCCCCCTTATAAAGGAGGTCCAGACACCCCCCTCCCCCTTATAAAGGAGGTCCAGACACCCCCCTCCCCCTTATAAAGGAGGTCCAGACACCCCCTACCCCTTATAAAGGAGGTCCAGACACCCCCCCTCCCCCTTATAAAGGAGGTCCAGACACCCCCCTCCCCCTTATAAAGGAGGTCCAGACACCCCCCTCCCCCTTATAAAGGAGGTCCAGACACCCCCCTCCCCCTTATAAAGGAGGTCCAGACACCCCCTACCCCTTATAAAGGAGGTCCAGACACCCCGCTCCCCCTTATAAAGGAGGTCCAGACACCCCCCTCCCCCTTATAAAGGAGGTCCAGACACCCCCCTCCCCCTTATAAAGGAGGTCCAGACACCCCTACCCCTTATAAAGGAGGTCCAGACACCCCCCTCCCCCTTATAAAGGAGGTCCAGACACCCCCTCCCCCCTTATAAAGGAGGTCCAGACACCCCCTACCCCTTATAAAGGAGGTCCAGACACCCCCTACCCCTTATAAAGGAGGTCCAGACACCCCCCTCCCCCTTATAAAGGAGGTCCAGACACCCCTACCCCTTATAAAGGAGGTCCAGACACCCCCCTCCCCCTTATAAAGGAGGTCCAGACACCCCCCTCCCCTTATAAAGGAGGTCCAGACACCCCCTCCCCCTTATAAAGGAGGTCCAGACACCCCCTACCCCTTATAAAGGAGGTCCAGACACCCCCCCCCTTATAAAGGAGGTCCAGACACCCCCCTCCCCCTTATAAAGGAGGTCCAGACACCCCCTACCCCTTATAAAGGAGGTCCAGACACCCCCTCCCCCTTATAAAGGAGGTCCAGACACCCCCCTCCCCCTTATAAAGGAGGTCCAGACACCCCCTCCCCCTTATAAAGGAGGTCCAGACAACCCCTCCCCCTTATAAAGGAGGTCCAGACACCCCCTACCCCTTATAAAGGAGGTCCAGACACCCCCTACCCCTTATAAAGGAGGTCCAGACACCCCCCTCCCCCTTATAATTGGCTACCGAGCTATTAGGCAGCTATTAATATATCATCCACATGTATAGTAGTACTGGCTGGGGGCTCATGGCAGCTATCGGGCCTCGTAAACTGATATACATGAGACTAGTCTATTATGTTTTTAATGCTGGCGACAAATTGAGTATCACTATCTTAAATGACCACTTGCGAGTTTTTGGCTATAAGGAAGTTGGAGCTAAAAACATCGTTTATTTTATTTTATTTTTTTGCAGAAATAAACCTATCTATCTAAATAAATACATCACATTAATTAATGATAATTAGAATATTTGCTGAAAATTAGCTGACGAATGATATTATACGCTACAGCCGTACTTCAGCTAGTTGTCCTACTAAATATCGATGTATAAAGCTCCAACTACCTTATAGCCCGAAACTCGCTAGTGGTCAGTTACTCAGTTACTGAAATATTTCTGGAACACAATATGATGCTAATTGTGAAAGAAGGGACTGGGGTTCTCGCAGAGAGGCTCCAGTCCTGACGTTATTCTTGACTTACAGTGTGCTGGCTTAATAATCCAATAGGGTTGATAGCCTATGAAGTCCTATTTTAACTAAGCTAATTGTGAAAGCATATAATAATATATGATAGACACTTAGGGGGTTCTTTCACTTATACAATTACGTTATTCAGTGTGCAGTTGGGTTTGAGTACATGATTAGATTGATGTCCACTAATCAATAAATGAGTATATAATCGTAGTCATGTACTTAACCTATAACTGTCTTGATGGTGTAATGGTTTGAGTGGTTAAGAGCTGTATGTGGTAACCAAGGTTCGAATCCCGGGAGGATCACATGCTTTCATTAATTTCATTGGGAGGTGTTTGGTGTTGGGAGTGAAATTAATAAATTAAATTATTGCCAGTAATTATCAAGGTATCAGTTGTTTATGAAGTCAACATTTAGTTTAATTGTCAAGGTAATATCCCTCTGTCTACAGCCCATTTTCTTCCAGCTAATGGTAAATTGCCATATCTGCATCTTAATTACTTAGGTATAACGAAGATTTTGTAGCGAAATATGTTACTAAATATGAACAATTGGCAATACAAATAATGCCCAGACATTGTAGTTTCATATTATTTCATTAAATATCGAGAAATCATCTGGTAAAGGACTCAATTTGCCATCAGCTGGAAATATACTGACTATAGTCCGTTTATTCTAGGTTGGGCAGAAATCGTAACCCCTAACCTCTCATAACTCAAAAAGGACTAGAGTAATCAAGGTAATATTTTTACCAAATAGGACGACTTGGTTAGGGAATATGTTTATAAATTGACAGCTCATTTGCTCTGTGTACCTTTGACTTGAAATAGATACAGAGGTGTTCCTGCTTGGTCAATCACAACTAAAACAACCACAACAACGACAACCACAACAGCAACCACAGCAATTACCACAACAACAACAACAATAACCACAGCAACAACAACAACAACAACAAACTACAACCACAACCACAACCACAACAATAACCACAACCACAACAATAACCACAACAACAACAACCACAACAACAACCACAATCACAACGACCACTAAAACAATAACAACAACAATAACCACATCCACAACAACAACCACATCAACAACAAACACAACAACAAACACAAGACCAACAATAACAATAACAACACGTCAGCATCTACGTCTGAGATGAGGGAAGTCTGAGGTTGAGTCCAGTAAAGGTATGGTTTGACCCAGGGGAAATTGCAATATTAATGAACCCATGTTTGGTTTTTTTCCTTTCTGCAACAGAAACATCATATTAAAAATCTAATTTAATATAATTGGTGGAACATACTGTAGTTTTTGAGAGGGAGCAAACACGAGCCCTCTAATCTCGAAGGCAAAACCATGAATTTAGATATCTTTGGCAGTTTTCATGGTATATTAACAAATTTTATATGTATTCCTGGGTTTTTGGGGTTGCTCTTTCCGATAGAATAGCACACTTTATGATAGCACTGCTCCTTATACCCTAAACCAATGTACCCCTACCCCAAACCCAAAATAATTGCACCAAAATAAGGCGCTCTGCCAGTTTGATTCCTCTTGGGATTTTTTTTTTCTTTGCATGAACCCTATGTATCTTTGGCATTACATGTCCTCATTATAAGGCTATGAAAGACAAAAAATAGTTTATCAATTGTTTATTCTGCCTGTTTAAAGACTGAAACTACCAAGACTTCTAATACGACCAATTACTCTAGAGTCTCGTGACCAATGAAACCTATTCTGTGTCCGATTTCTCATCCTCTTCATCTCGTAATGTATTTGAACAGTTTTCCCTGCACTCTGAGCATGCCATGGAGAAGTCAAGACCTTGACGACGGCACTTGCATCTTAATGTGCTGCAATCAGTCTTACACTGACACCTGATAACTTCCAGCAGCGATTTGGGAGCAGTGTCCTTTTCAGTCTGAATTGGAACAAGTCTTCCGTCGCAAACCTTCCAGCCCCACTCCTCTGGATTAAGGGAATTGCCCTTCCACTCTTGGACCTGGTGGTACACTCGGAGGCTGTGGAACTTTGCAGCTGCTGATGTTGGTGGGAGCTTCTGAGGATGCACAGAGGCCTTGCTTCGTGCAACAAGTATCTGAAAGTTGCGTAATCTAACAGCATTCAAAGTATCATCTCCAGCCCCCTTGAAGATGCAAACCAAAGCATTTTCGCCGGCTTGTACAACAGCATCTTTTGTAGAGTTCGAGTTGTAGAACACCTCTCCTTGCTCTCGGAAATTTGAGTCCTCCTTCATCAACGTCAGTGAGACAGCTTTGCCCATCCCAAATATCCTTGAAGTAGTGTCACATCCCAAAATGGCATGAAGAAAGAGAATATTGCGTGTTACACTATCTCCAAGAACCTGCCTAGCCTTTCTCACATCCAAGTACTTGCGGCAACTTGATGACGCCCCTTTTGGTTCTGGCATGAAGTACAGATCAGCATCTTTTGCATGGTAGCAAAGAAGTACAATCAAGTCTGTGTCATCCCCAACAAGTACAGTAGGAACCTTTTGTGATGTAGCAACAGCCGTTTGGAGAATCAACAGATCTGCATCGCTTTGTGCATTGTGAACCTCGACTCCATCTGCCTGTAGTTTCTCAGTGAGGAGGTTGATGAATCGCTGCTTGTTTTCCGAATTCGATAAGAACTTGTGCTTCTTTACTTTAAGGACCATCCCCCCAGTGAAAGTCACCTTTCTTCCTGGTCGGCCATTCCTTCTTGTATGCATACTATCTTTGGTTGATGGAGTGTTGCTGTATCCGTCAAATACAACTATTGCAAATGGGCTATACTTGTCCCTAATGTAGTCAGAGTAGCTCTGTGCAATTGCATTGTATGTCTTGCCAGGGTCCCAGGGTATTCTCTGTAGCAAGGCACCTCCATCTAGAACAAACACACAGCCCTTGGGACCATCCACTGCAGTCGCTACATCCCATATCGGCTTAGCTAACTGTGGCTTGTTTGCAGGTAGAAGCACATTTCTTGTTTCAAACAGTGCGGCTGGATATCCACAAAGATCATACTCTAGAGCCTCAGGTAGTTGTTCAGCCTGTGTTCCTGCAATCACCAACCTCTGAAAGAATAACTGAGGGTCTATTTTAACGGTTTCCTCATCGTTTAGCTTGACAGTCAATTTTGAATCCATGAGAACTGCCTGAGATTTCTTCTTGAAGGAAAATTCAATCACCTTTTCTCCTTCCATCTTCTTCAGAATACTACGACCTACTTCCTTTGCATTGTCAACATTTGCGGATGCGTTGGCTGTAACACCATTAACTATGTTAACCAGTCCTTCACTTCCTGAGAATGGGCTCCTCAGTTCTAGTAGGCTCAGAGTGTCCAACATGTCAGACACATCCCTTTTCAGAAGTGCGGGTTGTAGGTTTTTGTGTTGTTCACTGGTCTCATAGTTCACTTTTGTCAGCTGTTGCATCGCAAGGTTGACTTCAGATGTAACATGATTCGACATCACCCACACTAGGCGCTGAGCCTCACTCATCCCTCGTCCTCGGGTGAGGCCACCTGTAGTTTTGATGCTACGCATCAATGTTTGTTTGATTACGAGGTCAGGTGGGAGTCCTGCCCAGAATTCATCAGACCTGCGGACAACCTAGAGGCCGTCTTCAATGAAACACTTATGAATTCCTGGGTGATTCTTCATCAACCGATCCATTTTCTGCAGGTAGACATTCAAGGATTTGACGTACAGGTTATGGCCAGCAGAAGTGAGAAATGGCATAATTTTCCTCAGTGTATCAAGATGAAGCAACCAATTTCCCGTTCTCTCAGATCGTAATAGATTCCGGACAAGGTCCACCATCTCCATATATTGTAGTCACAGCTGTGCAGTTCGGTCACCCTTCAGTTGTAATTTCTCCTTTTCAATGCATTCAGCTATCAATTTTAGACACTCGGACTCCTCCAGCTCCACAGCAGCTCCTGATACAACACTGTCATACAACTCCGCTGGCTCCATCAGTATGTCTGGCATTTCAGAACTAGTACTAGAACAACTATCTGCATGTTCACTGTCAATTCCATCAAGCTCTGCATCCTTTGACGGTAGTTTTATGTCAAAAGTTTTTGATGTTAGTAGTGTGTTAAGGGCCCCATCAACTATGAAATGTCCTCGAACAGCACATGCAACCACTTTTCCATTCAACATCTTTGGTACAGCATTCTCAGCGTAAACTAGCTGAAGCAACTCTTCAAAGGCCTGATCCAAACATCAGATGCCCTATGCAGCCGAGGAAGCTCATGAGGATATGGAAACTGCCAAGTCGAAGAACAACTGACTTCAGTTGGCTCCCCTCTGGTTCATTTTCTATGATCGTCATTGCCTTCCAGTACAGCGGCTGGTCGAACGTGAGCACTGGTGTATAGCCATAACGAACTGCATGTTCAGTAACAAAGAGCAATGTTGAGTTCAGACAGGTCAGATCATTAGGGTCCATATCAATCATGGGCATGAACATCACAGAAGACTGGCCCGGGAAGCCTGCTTCATCATGGACCATCCTCATCATACCAGACCAGCTAGGTCTTGGATTCTTCCCAAGCGACAAGGAGGTTTTCCACAAAGTATCAGAAGCTGAAACTCGTGCCTCGTCACTCTCTTCTATTTCAAGAAAAGTAAGATCCTTCACATGATTGGATTTCTGAACGTAGTGTCTGATGTTGATCTGCCCGACTACCTCCAAATCTTTCATTGTCACATTTATCCGCGGTACTTTTGTAGCTGACGTGACTGATGGGGTGATGCAGGCAATTATCCCCATCCCGTGGAAAGTCCCTTTACCATCGATGGTGCATAGGTTATGGTCGACATTGTCAGCCACATATTGTACAAAATGTCCTGTGAGTCCTGGAATATCGGTCCCTCTTGTTGCAGCAGAACACTTCTCAAACTTGTGCACCTCTGAGTAAGAAGAGCAGAAGCCATGAGTATGAAGGCTGTCAATGAGAAACCTGGACGCAAAGTGACGGTGCATCTGGACACCAAGTCCAATTTGAACAGGACAAAGCAGTGCTCTTGGTCTCATCGCCTGCATAATAGCTTGTCCTGTAGACCCTATCTTTGTTTCCTTTTCTGCACCGACAAATAAAGTGCGTAGGAACAGTTGCAAGGATGCTGGGATAAATGACATGACCTGTTCTAAAGTGGACATCTCTAGGCTTGAGGGATAAGTCGTCTTTGACTGTTCAATGCGCTTAATGTCTGCTTTAATGAGTTCAGCAGCTGCACTGATTACTCTCCCTTTGTCCATCTCATCGGAACGTTCCTGCTGGAAAAAGTCATGGAGAATTTTGTTGGTATTTGCCCTAAACGTAACTACATTCTGTCTTCCACTAACTTCACTAATGAAGATCTCATCACCAAACCGCTGAAGTAGCTGTTCCTTCATGTGACGAAAACTATACGGTTCCTCCTCATCTAGGTACTGTTTCATATTGTTCACAAGGTCACCTATGGTTGTCTGCTCATCATCGTTTCGTCGAAGATCGTTAATTACTTTTTCAAGTGATTCAACTCGAGACAGTTCTTTTGGCCTACCAGCTCTTACTTTTTTGGGTTTCGATGAATCATCAATACCCATTTCTTTAATGAAGTATTTTGGGATAGACTTCCCAGATCGAAAATGTCCATTGCACACTTTGTGATATACTGCATCAGCAGCATGGAGGTCATTGACGAATGCTATTCTGCCCTGTACTTCTTTAGACCAATCATCTGAACGAACTCGGCAAAGCTCAAGTAACCGTTTCTGAAAATCGAATGTTCTAACGTGTATCAATTTAAAATTATTTTTCTTTCCATCGTATTTATCTGGCATCCCACAAAACAAGCACTTGTCCCGGTAGGAAAATGCTGGATCTGCGGACCTTCTTCGGCATCCAACACTTTCTGCTTCCATTGCCTCGAAAGATCGTTTCTGACGGTTGAACTGTGCAATTTCATGGGGATTGCAATACTTTCGTCGGCACTCAGTATGCACACGTTGACCAACGGTTACGAGTATGTCTTCACCACGTTCCTCACTTGCTTTTTTAATGCCGTCACAACCTTTCTGGCCCAGAGTGGTAGTGCCCGATTCACCCAGTTGCTGCTGACAGAAAACACAATTTTCCATCTTGGCACTGAAAAATAGAAACAGTTCAAGTGCTTAGAAATATACAGTTGACATATACAGTTGAAATACATGAAACACATCATTTTGGGGTAGGGGTACCCCTAGATTGGGTATAAGGAAAAATGATAGCATTTTGAAACCAGTTTCATCTGAAAGGCAAGGTTAGACAACATAGGATTTGGCACCAAAAACTTGAATGTAACATATTTTGTACCTGATATATGGCTTTTTATAATCGTAGTGAAGCTGTGAAAAATGCCGGGGTTTGTGTAAAAAGAGGCTTGGGAAACCATGTTCCACCAAAACTACAGGATTAGATTTTTAATATGTTGTAAAGATGACCCTAGCGCACCAAAAAATCCATGTTTAGTTAATATTGCAATTTCCCCTGGGTTCAGCCCTTTTTGGCGCTAGATTTACTGGTCTATTTATTCTATTTCGGACTTTACTATTAGTTTGCTAGAGTTGCTGAGTAGGATGAAGCGCCTAGTTCCCGCCAAATTATTGTGGTGAAACATCTTAACATTTTAAACTTATGGAGTGAAACAGGAAATGTCCAAATGATGGGAAACTTGTGGGTGTTGTTATTTTCATGTGTGTGTGTGTCTGTCTCTGTGTGTCTGTGTGTGTGTGTGTGTGTGTGTGTGTGTGTGGGTACATTCAGGGTCAGAACTACTTGAACACCTAATGATAAAAACAAGACGATGAGCGCTAATTTGTGAATTAAGGTAGATTAATCTCTACGTCTCAATCAATTTATCAAAAGAGTTCGTCAGTGTTTAATTATTGTGTCCCCGTATGCTGCATATAAACTCCTGTCCACGTTCGTACAGTCACTCATACAAATTCGTGACCTCACTTTGTTTTAATAATTATCGAAGCATATCTCTGGAAACTAATTTATTAATAATATGTTCTATATCTCAACTACAATACAACGTGTACTATTTACTGATGGATAAGCCAGTCCCATCCACAAATCAATCCATATAGCTATATTTGCATAAAGAATAGCATAGGAGGTCCGCTAATATTTATGAGTGCCTGTACGCCAGGGATGATAAATGCTTGGCTCATAACTCTAGCTCTCCCGATGGTTGGCACTGCAAGCTTACGAGTAGCCACCTATTTCACCAAGCTATTGCACTTTTCAAACGGGGATCTGCCAATAATTTGCGAAAGATTTATGCATGGACCCTGGTGTGATGTACATTACCACTCGGTTATATTGAATTTCTTAGCAATATCGTAATGCATATGGTTTCAAAAGTATATATTATTAACCCGTACAGCCCCAGCGGCGCGTCGGCGATGTATGTAACGCACAGCCCCAGAGACGCGCCTGGCGCGTCACCCTAATTGCGCCGACCGTAACCTCAGGTGTAGCCACTCAAGAGGGCTCAGATTTGTATGGGAACTGTGTACGTATCCCACGCAACCGTGCTGATGGTTGAAAACTCTCAAAGTCCACGTGCGTGCGCGCAATAACCTGGTTTTTTGGGATAAATTGCCTTCAATTTTTTACTCTTATAAAATCCGTTTTCGGGGGCTCTGTAGGACCATTTTTTAAGCTTTTTGAGCGGTTTTTCGTGGTTTTTCCTTCATTCCTAACCCATTCGCTATTGTTTCTGGAATAAAACCATTTTTTGAAAACCGGCCGGGTTCTGGTGCGCAAACATTACAAAACTAGCCGGGGCTCCACAGGTTAAAAGGAAGACTTTAGCAATAACCAAAGATAAGCGAATGGAAAAATAAAAAAAGTATGAGGCAAAATTAAACTCTATATTTATTATAAGTAAGCCAATAAAAAACCGCACTTTTATCTTCTGTAATTAAAAAAATGCTAGATTAATCCTTTTTGCTACCATATATCCTTCCGAAGCTTCATAAAATGTTCAAGTTGTAGCTGAAGTCCAATGAAATAAATGTCACATGTACTAAAAGGGTTAAGTAGATAAATTGATGCTGAAGTTATATAACCTTTAACCCTTTCAAGATACTATTATGCATTTATGTTATGTTCTCTGGCTATCATTAGACGATTATATTAAGATTAGGAAGGGGATTAGGAGGTCAGAGGGTTAATTGAGATAGTCTTTACCCTTATAATTCCCACAGATCCTTCCTAAACTGTAAACAGTCGTCTAATGATAGCCAGAGTAAACTGTCAAAAGCGTCATAATCTTCAAAGGGTTAAATCTATCTGGTCCGGCGTCTTGTTGGTTATTATATTTGGTTTAATTATTATTGAGGATTTTTCTTGTTTTTGCCATTTTCGAGCAATGTATTTTAGTTTGTTCCCTAGATTAACAAAAACGCCTACCCAGACTTCTTTCAAATTAAAAGAATGTCTTAAGCTAAATATGTACAGTTGCCCACATATGTTCTGTTCCTTTCCGTGATATTATACATGGAAATATATTGCGCATGATTGAATTACAAGTGCAATATTTTATACAGTGGTTAACTCATCTGATTAGTCAACTGATAATTACTTTCACACATAAGATCGCGACGAGTAACAGAACTTAGAACTTATGTGGGCAACTGTATATACATCGATGTAAAAATATCCCAGCCGAAGGCTGATTTCCTCAAGTTACAGGCTCGCTATCGCTCAGCTAAAAAAAAAAAAAAAATCAACACCTTAATGGGGTGAAAAGTCATATTTTTGCCAAACTAGTGGGATGAAACGTAAACAATCTCCAAACTCATGGAGTGAAGGAAGGGAGATCCCAAAAGGCCCCCCTCCCCCTCCCCCCCCTCCCTTCAAGACAAATAGGGTTAAGGAGTAATAAAAACAAAAAGAGCCATTAAACACAAATAAAGGAGGGCAAATTTACAGTTAAGTAAATCACGGGAAAAATAAGGTTTAGTAGACGACGGTCGGGGAAAATGAAAGACAAAATGCTAGTTCCAAATCTTCACAGGAATCTGGCATAATAATGTTAGTCACCTTCCGTAAAGTATTATTTGGGTGAGTGGAGAGAGAGAGAGAGAGAGAGAGAGAGAGAGAGAGAGAGAGAGAGAGAGAGAGAGAGAGAGAGAGAGAGAGAGAGAGAGAGATGGGCAAAAAGGAGAGGGAGGGGGTGAAGGGTGATGAGGGGAAGGATTGAGGGAGAAATTAAAGGAGAGAGAAGGAGGGGAGAAGGATTGAGGGAGAAGTTAAAGGAGAGAGAAGGAGGGGGGAAGGATTGAGGGAGAAGTTAAAGGAGAGAGAAGGAGGGGGGAAGGATTGAGGGAGAAGTTAAAGGAGAGAGAAGGAGGGGGAAGGATTGAGGGAGAAGTTAAAGGAGAGAGAAGGAGGGGGGAAGGATTGAGGGAGAAGTTAAAGGAGAGAGAAGGAGGGGGGAAGGATTGAGGGAGAAGTTAAAGGAGAGAGAAGGAGGGGGGAAGGATTGAGGGAGAAGTTAAAGGAGAGAGAGAGAAGGAGGGGGGAAGGATTGAGGGAGAAGTTAAAGGAGAGAGAAGGAGGGGGGAGGGAGAAGTTAAAGGAGAGAGAAGGAGGGGGGAAGGATTGAGGGAGAAGTTAAAGGAGAGAGAAGGAGGGGGGAAGGATTGAGGGAGAAGTTAAAGGAGAGAGAGAGAAGGATGGGGGAAGGATTGAGGGAGAAGTTAAAGGAGAGAGAGAGAGAAGGAGGGGGAAGGATTGAGGGAGAAGTTAAAGGAGAGAGAGAGAAGGAGGGGGGAAGGATTGAGGGAGAAGTTAAAGGAGAGAGAAGGAGGGGGGAAGGATTGAGGGAGAAGTTAAAGGAGAGAGAGAGAAGGAGGGGGGAAGGATTGAGGGAGAAGTTAAAGGAGAGAGAAGGAGGGGAGAAGGATTGAGGGAGAAGTTAAAGGAGAGAGAAGGAGGGGGGAAGGAAGGGGGGAGAAGTTAAAGGAGAGAGAGAGAAGGAGGGGGGAAGGATTGAGGGAGAAGTTAAAGGAGAGAGAGAGAAGGAGGGGGGAGTAGGGAATGGTTGAGGG
Organism: Paralithodes platypus; assembly: GCA_032716605.1. Classification (NCBI taxonomy): domain Eukaryota; kingdom Metazoa; phylum Arthropoda; class Malacostraca; order Decapoda; family Lithodidae; genus Paralithodes; species Paralithodes platypus. The sequence continues at coordinate 14,094,280 of CM064509.1, read as the reverse complement.
AGAGGAAGGGAGGGGGGGGGGGTGACGAGTGGAGAGCTCTCTTAGAGGGACTGACAAGGTTGGTTAATGAGGGCTAGACATAGGGTGAGAGACAAAGGCTAGCACGGAGAATAGGGAGATAGAAGAAGAGAGAGAGAGAGGTATAGTATTGACATTATCGGTGTAACATTAACTACTAACCTGAGCTGGACACATTATGTTAGAAGCATTGCTAAGAATGCCTCTAAAAAACTGGGACTCCTGTACAGAGTTCGAGAATTCTTCACTGACGAGCAGTTGGCCGTAATATATAAAAGTCATGTGCGTTCTCAGATGGATTACTGTTCACCTCTGTGGGGTGGAAGTGGAGTGGTTGCATTGAGGCAGTTGGACAAAATTCAAAATAAAGCTATTAGATTAATCAATAACTCTGCAATCACACAGGACCTTCCTACATTATCCATACGAAGAAACCTTGCATCCCTTGCATTATTCTACAGATATTTTCACAGCAATTGTTCCGAGGAACTTGCTTCAATTGTGCCGCCTCTCCACATCTTTCCCCGTAGAACTAGGGCAGCTGAGCGCCCATGAATTTACACTTTCTCCTCCACAATGCAGAACTTCTGCTTATCAAAATTAATTTATCCCTAGAACTACTACTCTTAGGAATTAACTTCCCTCGAGTTGCTTTCCACAAACTTACAATCTACAAAAGTTTAAATCCAGTTGTTACAAACATTTTATGAATGGAGGATGCCTTTAGGCACATGGACCTTTTTGTTTTATCTGTGTTTTTCCTTCCTCCGTTCATTGTCTCTTAAAAAAAAAAAAAAAAAAGGTCCTAGACACATACACAGGATTGGATCGAAAAGACGGGGACACTACAGTATATATTGAAGTCAGAACCCCGAGTAATGATGATGATGGTGATTGTGATGATGGTGATAATAATGATGGTGATGATGGTGATGATGGTGATGGTGATGATGATGATGGTGATGGTCTGAGTGAATGATGAGGGTCTGAGTATATAAGGGACCATGGATTGCATTATGATGGACTAAAGTATTATTATAGAGAATCGTCCACAATAATGATGATGATGAAAACGATGAGTATTCCATTATGATTATGTTGATTATAATCATGTTGATTAAAATGACCATCATGATGAAAGTGTTGATGAATATGATGTTCATGATGATTAAGATGGTGTGTTATTAGGTAGCTATATGATGGATTATGTGTAGAGTATATAGGTTATAGGGGGAGGTGTTATTAGGTAGCTATCATAATATAGATGAAGTGTAAGGAAAATAGGTTATAGTGGGATATGTTTTTATTATAGGGAAAGAACTAATAGTGATGTATGGGCCAAGTGGCCTTCTGCGGATTTCCATTTTTCTTATGTTATATTCTTATGTAGTTTGATGATTGTGATGATAGCTATTGTGATGGAGATGGTGATAATGATATTTATATGGTTAAAACACTGGCGTGGGCTAAATTGATGCTTCCAATAATAATGAAACTTGACATTATTGTTATTTGATTTAACCCTTTCTGTACCGGCGACGTCTTTCTAACTTTACTCTGGCTACCATTAAACGATTTAATTCATTTTTAAAAGGGCCTCCAGCAATTAACAGGGTTCGAACTTTTTCACAGATCCTTCTTAAACTGCACACAATCGTCTAAATATACCTGGAATAAACTTTAAAAGACAACGTCGATACAGAAGTGGTTAATTATTAAAACCCATCACAACGGAACACTTCTTTCTTCTCTGACTAACAAATAGCGATTTTATCCTTTTTAGATAAGATATCTTGGAAGCAAAAGGATTAAGGGAGTGTTTGTTCTGGACCTCCCTTCTCCGTAATGTGTTACACTGTTAGTTTCGAGATTTTAAGATGTTTGCCTCATTAGTTTGGTGAATTTAAAGCCTTTCGCCCCATTTGTTTGTAAAAGTTAAGACTTTTCGTGCCATTTAGATGTCAATTTTATCCTGGCGAGCGATAGCGATCCTGCAATTTTGAACACTGAAAAATGCACAAATTAATCTCAAAGGGGTCTAGGGGGTAGTTTTCAAAGCTTGATGGAGGTCTAGGGAGGAAACAAAAAAAAATGTAATTTAGCCCTGTCATTACGTTGACTTACATAGGGATGGATATGCTACAGAGGGATGTTTGTAGCTTATTTTCGTTCGCTATAAGTCGCCCTAGTGCGAGAAGTATGATAGTAAATTAAACGGGAATATTTGCCTTGAAAAAATCAGCTAAAATGTTCCCTTAACAAGTCTAGTTCATTCATTCATCGCTCCCGTGGCAATGAGTGGTAGGAGGTGGCAATCGTTTTGTTGTCCAGCGGCTGTGGCCACCTCAGTAAGCATCGTGGATTCACGATAGTTAGTGGTGCAACATACGTTTTCTATGTATAATACCCCATCATATGTTGTATGTAAGCTTGATAAGTTAAATAAGGCCGATTATACGAAAGTATAGTATTTATGAGTCTTTAGGAATAACTATATGACGATTGTTGTTGTTGTTGTTGTTGTTGTTCCCTAAGCTGCCTGGCCGAACAGCCCCGAGTCCCTGAGGAAGGCCATGGCCACGATCGGGCTTTCCCACAGAGCTCTCATTGAGTGTAGATTGTGTTGTTGGCGGAAGTGGTTGTGTGAAATGCAGTCTTCTATGATGTGTTTAATGCTATGGGGTGCTGTGTTACATCCCGGGCAGGCGTCGACAACGGAGTCATCCAGTCTCTTCTGATAGTTCAGGAGAGCTGGATGGTGTCCGCATCTCAGCCTGGCCAGGTGGACTCTGTCCTCGCGAGGAAGGGAGGATTCGGAAGGATGGATTTCGGGAGGTCGTGCATGCAGCTGCGTGTTGTCTGTGAGTGAGTGGATGGATCGGTGAGAGATATGAGTATGGATGTGCTTCTGGAAGTTGGTTCGGGGTGGGCAGGGAGGGAGAGAGGACAATAATTGTGTGTGATACCGTGTGCTGGGTGTTGTTTTGATATTTCTTGGTGTCTGTGGGTGTGTTGCCATGTAGTTTAGTGGGTGGTCTTGGTTCGTGGAGGCTGCTGCCAGAAATTGAGTGCCTCTCATGTCCAGATGGTCTTTGACTTTGAGGATTTTGGTTTCTTGATGTAGGTGATCTGTGGGTGCAGTAGCTGTGCAGCCTGTAATGATCTTCAGGGCTTTGTTTTGAATAGTCTGTAAGGTCTTATGATGTGTTTCAGCTAGGTTAGAATCCCAGGCTGGGCTTGCATATTCCATCACTGATCTTATGTATTGTTTATATACTGTGGTGGTAGTTTCTTTGTTGTGTCCAAATTTTGTGTGAGCAAGTGACCTGAGGGTGTTAAGTCTGGGTGTCAGTTTCTTTTTAATGTTTGTGGTGTGCTGTTTGAATGTCATATGAGTATCATATGTTACTCCTAGGATTTTGGGTGTGTGTGTATGTGTTAGGGGTGTGTTGTTTATGGTGAGTTGAGGGATGTATTCGTGTTCTCCTGTCCAACTTGTGAGCAGGGTTGAGGTGGATTTGGCTGGGGCTAGATTAAGTCTGTTTGTAGTGCACCAGCCATGTAGTGTGTTGAGATAGGGTTGAAGGAGATCTGTTGCTCTTTTTGGGTCATGGTGTGTGCATGTGAGTGTTATGTCATCTGCATAGGAGGCTAAGTTTATTAGGGGCATATTGGGTGTAGTTATATCGTACATATACAGATTGAAGATTGCGGGCGATAGGACGGATCCTTGTGGGACTCCGTTTGGAAAGTTTCTGATTTTAGATGACTGACCGGCAAAAGATACGTGTGCACATCTGCCTGCTAGGAAGTTGGCCAGCCATCTTTTTGTGTTGTTGTGCATGTTTGTGTTGTAGATTTTGTTTGTTAGGTTGTGGCGGGGGATGGCATCGAAGGCTTTACTAATGTCGAGTGTGGCTAATAGTGATCTGTGTGGTGGTCTAGCTGAGTTGATGCCGTCGAAAGCTCTTTGTGTAAGGTCTGTGAGAAGAGTGTTTGTGGAGTGCAGCAGCCTAAAGCCATGTTGTGTTGGAGCTAGGGGTAGGTCAGGTGTAATTAGTTGTAATACTAGGCGTTCCATGACTTTGGAGGGGGAGCAAAGGAGTGTTATGGGGCGGTGCAAGAAGGGTAGCATGGGATCTTTGTTGGGTTTGGGGAATGTGATGATGATACCATGCTTCCAAATGTCTGGTATTATGTTGTGTGAATAGCTGTAGTTTGATATGTTAGTGAGTGCTTGTATGCCTTGTGGTCCCAGGTGTCTGAGGTGTATGTTGCTTATGTTGTCTAGGCCACAGGCAGGTGAGTGCTTGAGATTGTTGATGATATGCTTTGTCTGGTGATTGGTGAAGGGTGTATAGTCAGGGTCTGTGGGGAATTGTCTCTTACGTCGGATGACACGTCGGTCGTCTTCGAGAGGTTTTAGGTGGCTGACATGTGAGAAGTGATTGATGAGAGTGTTTGCTTGTTGTTTACATGAAGGAGTAGAGTCTGTTGTTGTGATTGCAGCATGTGATTGTGTTGTGTTGCTGTTGGAAAGTGTGATGCTGTTTAGTGTTTTGTAGAGTTTTTTGGGGTTTGTTTTGTGATCAAGTGTTTGTAGGAAGTTATTCCAATTTAGTTTGTGTTGTTCTTGTATTTTGTTGTTAGTTTGGGTGTTGAGTGCTTGAATTTGTTGTGTGATGTCTTGTGTGTGGGGTGCTGGGGAGTGTTTCAGTATGTCGCGTTGTCTGATGAGGTTTTGAATTTCTGGTGTGAAGTTGGGTTTGTGTCTTTTTCTGTTACCTCCTGGAATGTGTTTCTTGTCAGCGTTTTGGATAGTTTTATTGAGTATGTGTACAGCATTGTTGATGTTAGTGATGGGTGTACTGTTTAGAGTTGTGAAGTGTTGTTCTGTCTCATTTGTGAATGCTTCCCAGTTTGTTTCCACGATTGTTATATAACTATGTCGTAATATTATAAATGTGGTACGATATTTACCGCTAGACATCCACTATAGACTTAGCGGTATCCGTTACATTATTAGCAGGTGACGAAGAGTCTAACGAGACACTGCGCGCGTCAGAGCTAAGCAATTCTTCGTCCTGACAACATCTCCACTGTTAATTTCGCCGCGATCCTAGTGCCGGCTTTCACCAGTTATCATCATCGCGACTTCATCGGACTGACAGACAGGCAGCTAAGCTTATTATCATGATTTAAACCCTATTATCATTATTCCCTTCTTTGTTGAGTGCGTTCCAAGCGGCCACTCAGAAAACACCTAACTAAACATCCGGTAACGTTCAACAAGACTACACTGGCCTTATTTACCATGTTTTGGTTTTTTTTCTTTAAGGAATATAGTGTTTCATATTTGTTTTGCATGGTTTGAGTGGAGGATTTGCATAAACTTGCCCATTATCTATCAATCTGAAGATACAGCATCAAATTGCGCCATTTATTGAGTGAATCGCGCTTTTACAGTAAGTAAGGGAAATTGTGGGGTAAATTGGATACACGATGGGTTGCCCCCCCTCACCCCCCTTGATTTATTGTCATCCTCATATATGCAGAACTGTAAGGGGTCAAAAACCAGGTTGCCGGTATTTCATTTTTTGTGAGTAACGCTCACGCCATTTATTGGGTGAATCGCACCCACCGCATCATTCAAAACAAGAAGAGGAGACAAGTCGAAGGATTCATTGGACGCAATGCTTTGTTGACGGTCGGAACTTATTATTTTTGTGGTATTTTTCGGTGTAATCGGGTTTTTTCAAGTGTTGATAACGAAATTCCTCCATGCGGACTATACTGATTGGTCCCTATTTTCCCTAACAAATTGTTTCTAATAGGGCGGATGTAGTGTCCTTGAAGATTATCAAACAACCTCCCAACAGTGTTCCAGTGGTAGCCATTTGTCTACCAATCTTTTCAGCTCATACAAGATCCATCTACAGCATAACTATTCTATGGCAATTTAAAGTGAGTTACACTCCCAGTATTTGATATTCATTTATAATTTATATGTGCGGACCATTTCAGTCTGGGTAGAAGTAAACTCAACCCTTTAAATCCGCAATATTGGTGCCCAGATCCCGGGAATCTGACCCACTATTTTGATTTTCGTAGTTAGTTATGAATAAGGGCAATGTCGATGGAGGATGTACATCGAAGGATCCTGGCGGGGTAGGTCTCGGTATCATATCCTGTATTTGTCTCCCTATTTCATTATTATTTTACTATTTTGACTTATGACTACCATTAACATATTTCCTTCATTGTTTCGTTGCTTCATATTGTCATCCTAACCTCTCCTGGTATGAGTTAAGGCAAGCTACTTGATTGTAGTCATTATTATTTCTACTTAATCTAATGAAGGGTTAAGCTAATATAAGTATTGCATATAAGGACTAAAGGTATAAGTTCATGTGACAACTAACAAAGGGTTATGCTTAAGCTTCACGATTAAGGCTTAAGATATGGGTCTGTATTGGCTGACGAAGGGTTAGGCTAATTCGTGTATATTGTATTAAAACCTGCACATTACATAATGGCTAATAAATCAGAAGGTACACCAGCTAAAACTATGTCTATTACAGTCTTGAGGAACCAGAGAGGGGGTTTGAGGAGTGTCATCACTAGGCTAACGACCAATTTGGACAAATTTATTGCTAGTGCAACTCCTGCGCAGTTAGAGGCCAAGTTAGAATACCTACAAACTACCTAAGATCGTATAGTTACCCTAAGTAAGAGTATTGTATCAGATTTAAAGGGTGAAACAGAAATTAATGCGGAGTACGAGCAGCGCGCCATACATGATTTTGCTATTTTAGAGGCAAAACATGTATTGCAAAGGGGGGTACAGAAGACAGAGGTAACCTCGAATTGCGACGCTGCCAAGCATACGGATCCCCGCCATGAAGTAAACTTACCCAAACTGAACTTACCAAAATTCAGGGGAAATTTAACAGAGTGGTTGGCATTTTGGGACGTTTTTAAATATACCGAGCATGATTCATCCCTTGACGATGTACGTAAATTCCACTATCTTAAAGGCCAACTAGATGATGAGGCATTGCATCTAGTAGAAGTTTTTTTCATCATAGGTGAGAATTATGATAGCGTTGTGGAGTTATTGCAGGCGACATATGGAGACACTGACCAGCTCAAGGTAGCCCATGTGAACGCCCTGTTGAACCTAGCACAGCCTAGGTACAGGGTCGACGAATTGACGAAGTTCAGGGCAGATATGGAGTGTCACACGAGGTCATTAGATGCGTTGGGTGTAACGTCACAAGAAATTCTAGTCATAATATTGAGACAGAAATTACCTCTAGCTATTCTTGATAAACTTCATATCTTTGACATAGAAGAATTTAAAGCGTCATTTAGCAAGGAAATTAGCAACATACAAAGGAACAATGGTAGGACGGTGGGTGGGTCAGAGGAGGCAACATCAAGGGGTTTAATTAATATGATGGTAGGGTCTAAACTCTAAAGGGAAGGCTGAAGAATCACGCAATAAACCACAATCATCATGTAGGCTATGTAACAATCCCAAGCACTAATGGCTAAACTGCACCAAATATCAAACCAATGAAGCCAAATTAGCTCAAGCAAGGAAGCTAAAATTGTGCAAGGGTTGTTAAAGTAAGGACCATGGTAAGCAGGGTAAGTGTACTGCTACCTATTTAAGGCCCTGTCGGAACTGTGAGGGCCACCATTTTGACAAATTGTGCCCCACGGGTAGTCTAGTTAAGGAGGATAAGGCAGGGAGTACTGCAACACTGATGCTAGGCAGTAGGAAAGACACCACCATTTTACCCACAATCAAGATACCCATAGAGGGTTATGACAGGACACAAGTCTGTCGGCTACTCCTGGATCAAGGCTTACAACGATCCTTCTTAAACCCTTCTGTACCAGCGACGGCAGGGAGCCGTCAGTAGATAAATAATTCCCCAGTCTCAGCAACGGCAGGGAGTCGTCTGTAATGCACTTTCCTTGTAACTGCCAGTATCAGGCAGTGCCTGGTACCACGACCGTTTGGGCAAAGCTCTAGAGTTGGCAACACTTCTCAGCTTATATCCAACCCTCTGCAGAATGGGAGAGCCAGTATTCCTTCATCTTTTGAGGTGGGAGGTTGTTTTATCTTGCCATTTTGGCCACATTGCTTGGGACTTGGGGGGACTTTACAGTTTTTACATGCATTCTGTGATGCGAGTGCCACAGTGTATGGAGTAGCCATTTATTGTGTTACCTCGTTTGGGATTAATCTGCTCACCGCCCGGGCACTCCCTCTCACAACCGAGGTCTGTAGCATGCTGATATTGCAATGGAAGTGAAGGCTAGAAGTTTATCTTTCAACTGGTAACAAGCAGAGTGGCGCACTACTACCAAAGTCAGCTGGTTATACCAAAACATAAGGGGATGTCAGCCATAGTAAATGATTATATTAAATATAACAATATGTAAAGGTTTAACCCCTTCAGCACGATGACGTCTTAAGTTAATCGTATAATGGTAACCAGAAAAAGATGAAAACTACGCCATCGTGCTGAAGGGGTTAAAGAAGAAAATATACAGCATATCACCAGTGGCACCAGCATGGCGGAAGTTGGCTCATCACTGTTACTAAAGGGGCTTTAGGTCAAGGAGGTCCCCCCCCCTCTTCTCCCGTATCTACTCTCTCCAAACTTTAACAAATTAGTCCACTTTGATCATAGTATGCGCCTCCCTCTCCCCCTCCTCCCTGTCTCTCTCCAACCCTACACCTTAACTTCCCTTTCCTTCTCTACAGTTGGCCCTTAATTACAGTAGCCAACAGTTTCTATTCATACTTAGTATACTCTATCTAGTATGAACAGTCTCGATGTTACGTAATCTGGGTAAATGTAGCGTTACGTATCATTCCGTAGTCTTAAGTTGAACGCTTCCGTAGTCTTAAAGTTGAACGCTTCCGTAACCTTAGGTCGAACGTTCCATGATTTTGGTAAGAATATATTATTCTGTAGCTGTATATGAGAAAGTATTGTAGGATTATAATCCCATATATTGTGTATTATGTATTAAGATTGTTCATATGTATCTCAATATAAAGATGAGATACATTTTCCATATGCTATGCGCAGGCGCGGATAGTCACGAGAGACACGAAGACGTTTCTCTCGCTCTCACTCTCACTCTCCAAACAACCTCCGTCCCTGCCACACGCTAAGCTTGCTTCTTCATAGTTTCATATATTAGGTGTTTTCGCTTCACTATCATCTCATTTTCATATAGTCACTACATAATCATCTTTTGTTAGTTATCATGATAAAGTAAAGTAAATATCTAGCCTATCCTAGCCTATTATAGCCTCTTTCCACACGCTTCTTTATCCTACTAACCACTTCAAGTCAACTAGTCAGGGCGGGTGCCCAACCCCGAAAAGGGTTGAAATAGGGGAGCTATCCCCCCGCCAAAGGCGGCTTTCTAGGGCCTTTCCTAGCTGATGCTGAGAGGATTGGGTTCTAGTCATGTGGTGATGGGCTGGTCTATCAGAGTGAGAACTGAGCGATCTCTGCCATACCCATAGCTTACTCTGACTGTTCCTTTTACTTATATATTCTCTAGATCTCAAGTGACGGCGTCTCTTGCGTGGATTGAGCTCCTAATCTACCAAGATTGGAAGCCAAAGCGTCACATCTTTCCTTTGCCCCTCAACTTTCTCTTCATAATTGCTGAGGGGCACAGGGCCCTGGATGGGGCTTTGGTTTCCCGGGCGTTTCCGCGCCCTCCTCAGCTCCCCGCCATGGAGTGGCTTCGGTCACCCAGGCTTTACTGTGGGGGCGCTCGGTTGTGGCCTTGGCCTTGCTCGGGGCCTTGGGGCTGTTCGGCCAGGCAGCTTGGGGAAAAACAACAACAACAACAACAACTAGTCTATCTTCCGCCATCTTTCAATCACCAACTGAGTTCATCATAAAGGGTAACTATAAATATTCTATATGTGTTAATATTCCAAATTAAATATATACAGTCCACTTCATCTAAATTAACCATAGTTTCTATTCATGCTGAATACACTTCTGTTGACTTCGCCTCTGTTGACTTCGCTTCTGTTGACTTCTCCCTTGTTGGACTTCGCCTCCCTGGGCCTCGCCCCCCTCGGGCCTCGCCCCCCTCGGGCCTCGCCCCCCTCGGGCCTCGCCCCCCTCGGGCCTCGCCCCCCTCGGGCCTCGCCCTCCTCGAACTTAATTTCCGTCTGATCTCCTTTCCGTCTGAATTTGCCTCCGTCTGACTTCGCTTTGAAACTAATGGAGCAAATCAGGGGAGGTCCAACAGATCTCCCTCGCACCAAATTGGGTTAAGTAGGAATAAGATGACATATTGCACACATTCAATTACGTGCTCTGCATGATTACATCCGCCAACGACGGTTGATGGAGGTTATGTTTTCATCTACGTTTGTTTGTCTGTCTATTTGTCTGTAAATATGATATCTTACAAAATTATGATTCTATTTTCTCGAAACTTGGTGAGCAGATAGGATATGCGCCAAAGAAAAAGTGATTCAATTTATGAGGCGATCTGGATCATTTATCACACCGGTGTCAGTGTTGTGTATCTAGGTATATTTGATGACAAAGCCAGCATAGGCGGAGGTATGCGCTCTACCGAGTTCCCTTTTAGTGTAGATATATCTTCCTCTTTTTAGAATATCTCTATTTACTTATTATTTCTATGTGTATGCAGGACACAAAAGAGAAAGCTGCTTGTAAGAAGTGTCTCCCCCCTAAGTTGAAGGAGTGATAATCGCTATTATATGCATAATGTTGATGTACTGGAAATAAGCGTGGTGTTTAGTGTAGTGAAATTAATAAAAGGAGGTGGTGTTTGTGAGAGTAAGCTGGATTGTTTGTGTAGTTCCTTGGGTATTGCCTGCTTGATAGCGGTGTCTACAATCTCCCCAGTATGAAGTGAAAGGTTTTTGAGATACTAACGATTCCTCGTAACTCTCTTCTATACCAAGTAAGCATAAACTTGATTCCCAGTTCAAACTATTATTTAACAACCTGTTAAGGGGGACGTGGTTACTTTTTCTGGACCCATTCTCCCTCATGTTTAGCCCATTAGTTTGCAATTTTAAGACATTTGCTCCATCAGTTTGGAGATGATAAGACCTGTTGTGCCATTTAAATGTCTATTTATTCCTGGCGTGCGATAGCGAGCCTGTACTTTTAGGAGAAACCGGCCTTAGGCCGGGAAATTTTTCTACCAAAAATGAAACAGGGGTTCCAACAACTCCTATGCCTATGAGGCCTTCCCTGGGTATTGCCCTGCTCGATTGGTGCCTACAATCTACCCACCATATATATAATAGTTTGGCTTCCATGTGTGCATATTTGTATTATACTATTTTCACGGCAATTTTATATACCATTTCTTCATTAGACTCACTAATAATGTGCATTCGTCTATTCATGGAAAAAAAACCCTATGTAAGTAGGCCTATAGGAGTAGCCTATATGGACATTGATCTAATGAATAGTTTTAGAACATCTCAAAACTAATGGGGCTTAACATGAGAGAGAAGGGGTACATTAAAACACCCCCTTAAATGGTGTACTTAAAAGTAGCTCTGTAATCACTGAAAATCTGGCCAACTTTTCATTAGATAAAGTGCTCACATTACACATATCTCTTTGTATTATTTAATCATATAATTATTATCATTAAATTATACTAACATAATTTTTGATAACAGACTTCTGTTCTGTACATTATAATATACACCGAGTTTGTTATTCTGAGGAAAGTGATCAAAGTCCTGTTGAGACAATGGCCTCTCCTAGCTCTTGTCATCTTGGCTCTAGGGTAGCTTAGTGAAACAGAGAACAGTCATCTTAGTCCTAGGGTAGCTTGATAAAACAGGGTACAGTCAACTATACATTGTGATACCCTTATCTCTTCCAATCGCAGCGTATCTCTTATTGTGGCATTATTTATATAATGTTGTTGATATAATTATAGTTTTGCCTAATTTTATAAAACTATTCACCATTCATTATGTATCTATCTATCTATCAAAATTCAACAGCTTGACAGAGTAGATTGGGAATCAAGATGGCGCTCAGATACCTGCCTCTAGGGACCCTCTACACAATACCCTGTTCATCTAGGTACCCCACTCTACCTATCTCCAGTGAAGGTATAAGGGTGATGGTGACACTCTTTGTAGTGTCACTCTCACCTCTCATGCCACCATTACTGTTATTACTCCGCTCACTCAGAGGTCTTGGCACTCAACTTACGGGGGTTGTATGGCCCCCCTTTCCTTCAAATTTAGCCCCATTAGTTTTCAAATTTCAAGACGTTTGGGCTCATTAGTTTGGCAATTGTAAGACCATTCACCCATTGTTGTTGCCAATATTAAGACCTTTCGTGCCATTTAGGTGTCGATTTTGTTTCTAGCGAGTGATAGCAAGCCTGTAAATTAGGAGGAACCGGCCTTCGGCCGAGACAAATTTATGTAGAAGGGGGATTTGGGGAATTTTTGTTTTTAAGTTTGATGGAAGTTAAGGGAGGAAACTAAAGAATAAAGAATAAATGAAAAGATCGACCAATAAATATACCCTTCCCCCCTTAACCCTTTATGCGTCTTAATGTCTCCTTTGTTTGGGGAGTAATTATTAGATCGTTTTATGGAGCTTGGAAATAATCTTACTTTAATCTTTTCAGCACGTTGAGGTCATAGTATCTTAACCCTGTCAAGATCCAATTATGTATTTCTTTTCTGCTTTCTGGCTATAATTAGATGCTGTTTTGTTCAGATTAGGAATGGCATATGGAAGACAGAGGGTAAATTGCAATAGTCTTTACCCTTATAATTCCCAAGGATCCTTCCTAATGTTAGCCAGAATAAACTGTCAAAATGCTCTATAGCTTTCGAAGGTTTAATTAACACTTTGGCTGCGGGCATATTTCCGCCTATTTCCGCCGCCATATTAGGGCTCATTCAGGAACTCCTGATTGATTAGGTAAGTGTCTGAATGAAATTAAATGTATTCAGTCAAAAACTAGAATAAAATAGCTTCAAAATTTCACCAAAACGAGCTTTGTAGCTCGCGGGTTCACCCGCAGTGCTACTATAGACATTCGCTACAATAAGTAATTATCGCTAATGTCGCGCTACATTTGTCTTTGCCAGCGCTGTATATCTCGCGAGAGCATGACTCAGAGTCCTCAGTGCCGCGGCCGGCTGGCTGGAGGAAGGATGTGTGGCCGGTCGCGCTCTCGCTACCTCGCACTCGATTCTACAGGCTTTAAGCGTCTTTTAAAGCCTGTAAATTGATGTAAATTTCCATTGCGTTCCGGAACGTCTCCCGCAGGCAATGGGTTAATTCCCTAGTTTTCATAGCTACTCTAAAAGATCGTCGCCTATCACAGCTCGAGGTCCAAATTTGTCTTTATAGCATAATGGTTAGTGCGTGGAATTTCCTAGGTTCGAACAATTGGAATACCACATGTGTTCATTAGTTTCATTGATTTCATTAATTAGGTTTATTTGTAAGTTAATTGGTGGGTTGGTGATAATATCAATTTACTATTCTGTGATCAAGTAAGGTGGCAATCCGGTAAACCCTTTCAGTACAGGTGACGCCTTTTAATTTATATTTCATCTACATTAATTTTCTGTCTTCTTTTACTGTCTTACTTTTCCTTCTGGGGGCGGGGGAATAGGAATCCTCCTCCCCTTGTAAAATTCACCTACTAGACGAGACAGAGAGAGGGTCGAGGGAACGCTAAAGTGGTCACGGACCCTAAAATTAGGAACTTTAAGTGTTGTTTCTGTTCGGTTTCTGTCTGGAGTCGTCCACCTCCAGCTCTGGGGTATGTGCCTGAGCATATATATACATACATACAGTTAGACGATTTTATGAAGCGTATGAAGGATATATGGTAGTTAAAAAGGATAAATAGAGATATTATGTAGTCATTAAATTGGTAGACGTCCTTCTTAAGTTGAATAAAATCTTCTAATATCTGCCAGAATATAATGCAAAGGACGTCACCGGTACTGAAGAGGTTCATAGCGAACTGTACACTGTCAAGGAGGATACATGAAGGAAGATTAACCCACACTCTACGGTAGCGCTAATAAGTCATGTCTCAGATATCATTGCGTTTGGCTCGCTCTGTGCTGTATTAATGTCTGCCAGATGTTGAATAGGATGGGTAAGCATAGGAACATGTTTGTATAAAATCACTCAAAAAGACGAAATCATGTGTAAATATTGTTGATACCATTTATTGATCAGAACATAATTGGTGCCGAGATATCACTTATTAGGCAGAATGTACCTGTGATGTTCTAATAACTTGATTCTGGCTACTATTAGACTATTTCATTAAGTTTAATTATATTAGGGCCTCCAGCAGTTAACAGGCTTCGATGTATCTCTTAACCCATTATACTACCTCAGATCCTTCTTAACACCTTACGAGCGGCCAGCGTGTTTTTAGCCAAATAGGGCTGTTTACGTGATCATTTTCATGCCTAAATAAGACCCAGAACGTAAAACAAGTACCTATCCCTGAAAGGGCATAAACAGAGCTTTCGAATGACACCATAACGATCCTTGTATGATGGATAGTTTTCTTGCAATAACCGTGCAACGCGAGTGCAAAAAGCAGGTAATTCGGTACTGTAGCGAGTGAGAGAGGGAGGAGGGAGCTGAGATTTGTGTCAGTAGGTTCGCCGCGGTGGTCTGGAGCAGTCATACGCTCGCTAGTCTCCTGCCACCACTTGTCTCTCTCTCTCAGCCACATTACGTGCTGAAATTGCCACTCGAGTTATGTCGAGCGCCGCCACATAGTCCAGCTTTATTTAACTCGACTTATGTTGCTCGCCGCTAAATAAGGGTTAAACTGCACAAAATCTTTTAAATATAACAAGAATGAAATAGAAAAGACGTCGCCGGTAGAGAAGGGGCTAATAGCAAGACCTTTCATGTCATTGAGGTGTCAAGTTTTTTTAGGCGAGCGAGCGATAGCAAGCCTACAATTTAGGAGGTCTTGGAGTGTTATTTTTATGCTTGATGGAGGTTCAGGGAGGAGAATTTAAAAACCAAATAAATAGCTTATCAAACAAACTAAAATCTTCCCTTAATGTATATATTGTATTTGTGTATATTGTATATATTGTATATATTGTATCTGATGTTAACCCCTTCAGACTCATATGACGCAGAGGTTGGCAGATTAGCAATAAGAAATAGAGTTCTCTCACTCTTATAATTACCTCTCCAAAATTAGTTTTCTGCCCACAGCTAACTCAAAGACAACTGCAGAGGTTGAAGTAACTAAACTAAAGGTTTGTACATACCCCTGATGGTAATAAAGGTTTTAAAGTATCCCTAATAGGCTCAATATTGCGTCATATGTCGGAGAGGGTTTTAATTAACCCTCGTGAATACAGAGGTTCGGCCGCAATCATTGTGCGAGCGAATTATTAATTACGGAATGTGAGCGAGCCATTGTACTTCATTTACACATAATGAAGAGCCCACGCCACTATAAAGGGGACGATAATTCACGTTAACATGAGTACAGTCATTTATATAAATTCGTGGACATAAGCCCGACACTACAGTACATCCTTCCCGGTTTGTATAGGTTTTTGTGAGTTAGGGATTATATTATAATGAATTAATGACGGGGTGGACACATGTGACAATGAAGTACATGATATAACTAATATATATATATGCCTAAATAATAGATCATAGCTTCAACCTGGTGTAAAACTAGATATAAACCAATAATATCTAAGGTCCACAAACTTTTATGAGCAACTGACTTTTTTTATGTATGATTCTGACTAGTCTGTCGACAATGGCGTCTTCAGCCGGAAGACTCTCATACGTCTTTCGATTTTGTTTTTGTGTACGTGATTTTCGTTCATATCCAGTGGATTTATATATCGAAGACTATCGGAAGTGAGTATTTACCCATTATCCAAGGACCGTTGGAAGTGAGTACCGTATTTACCCATTATCCAACAATAGGGTCAGTTAGGGAAAATAAGGAATTTGCCCCTTGCTGGCCACATAGATGAGGATTTCAATATGTCCTGGTGGGGGTTAAGTGAAGGTTAACCATCCCCCCCACCCCTCACCCCTTAACTTATTTTGTATCCCACGGTAAATGGTTATGGCCAAATACAGCTTATTTCTCGCATTTTATCCTCTTTAACCCCTCATTTCCCTTGATATTCACAGCCCTCCCCAGTGGGGGGGCGTGTATTTTGTATTTTTTTTTTTATGTGAGTGAGGGAGACAAAAGGCAGAACTACCTGTAGTGAGTGCCTCCCAAATAGTTGAAAGAGTGACAGAGCCAAAATCAAGGGACGTTCGACAAAAAATACCTGGACACACAGAGTTTGAAGCAATTTAAGTCATAGGAAGAGGAAAGGACTGATTCTGGGAGAGAGTTCCAGAGCTCAGCTGTTGAATAGAAGTAAAACTGAGTAACGTTTCACGCTTGGGTGGGAGAGTTGCACAGTAAGGGTGGGATTGTGTTGCAAGACGGGTTCAACATACACTACATAGAGAAGGTGGTATGTACTGGGAGAGCTCTGAGGAACACTGATTATTGTAGTAGCGATAGAATAGCAAGAGAGATGCAACATAATGATAACTTTATTTAGCCTAAAAACATATACAATACATTGTAATATATTGTGCTGTATAAGTTTTTAGGCAAAATAAAGTTATTATTATTATTATTATTAAAAAACATTGCGGCAAATAGAGAGTGATTGCAGAGAGTTAGTGAGTGGACGGGAGTTAATCATACGAAAGGCCTTCCTTTCTACTTTGTCTAAGTGCGGTACGAGAGGATCCTCCCTACACATGTGAACAATACTCAATACAAGGACGCACTGTGCTCCTGTACCTAGCAATAATCTGTGCAGGGGAAAAGAACCCTTTGAGGCAGTTGAGCACACCCTCTTTTCGGAGGCTGCCTTAGCAAGACTGGTAATATGGTCCTTCCAAGTGAGAGCAGAAGAAAAAGAGACACCAAGAAAATCGAGAGAAGATGAAAGATTGATTTTTGTATTGTTGAAGTATATGGGAGAGTCCTCCGGGAGTTCTGGACGGGGAGTGAGATGAAGAAATTGGGTTTTGGAAGCATTAAAGGTAACAAGGTTTTCTCTGCCCCAATTGGAAATAGTAGTTATAGATCAGAAGATAAGTGTGGTATGCGCTTCATTATGTGTGTCTTTGAGGGATTGCTGGCTGGGGCATTCTGGAAAGCTAATTGAGTAGCTTAACTTAGAGTCGTCTGCATATGAATGGACGGGACTGGAAGAACAGCTGAGAAGATCATTAATTTCATGAAAATTAGAAAGAGAATAAGAGATAGGACAGAGCCCTGAGGCACACTGGAGTTGATAGGATAAGGAAGTGAGGGATGGCTTACTACAACCACAGGTGTGGAACAGCCGGAAAGGAAATTAGAGACAAAGGCACAGATGGAGGGATAGAAACCGAAGGAGGGTAGTTTAGAAATTAAAGATTTGTGCCAGACTCTATCGAAGGCCTTCAATATGTCTAGTGCAATAGAAAATTTCTCACCGAAGTCCCGAAAGGAGGATGACCAAGAGTTAGTAAGATACGAAAGAAGATCACCAGTAGAGTGACCCTTGAGGAAGCCAGACTGGCGATCTGAGAGCAGATTATGAGAAGAAAAATGCTTAAGAAATTTGGAAGCAAGAATAGTTTAAAAAACTTAAGAGATACAAGCAAAAGTTTGAGCGAAGAGGTCAGTTTTGTCAGAGGAAGAAGTGATGGTTGTGCCATCAGAGTGGAAAAGGGGAGGGAAAGAAGAGGAAGACAAATTGTAGGAGAGGTTTTTGGCTAGATGCCAGAAAGCTTGGGAAGAGCTAGAATTGGATAGTTCAGTGCATTTATTATTGATGAAAGAGTGCTTGGCAAATCGAAGAACAGATTTGGCTTTATTCCGGGAAGGAACATAGGAAGAATGAAGATTCTTGAGTTTTAAGGCGTCAGTATCGTTTGAATGCTTCCTCCTTGTTGCAGACAGCAGTAGAACAAGTGTAAGTAAACCAAGATTTTTTTGCATTAGACTGAGAGAAAGAAATGGAATGTACGCTTCCATGCCCGAAAGGATTACCTCGGTAATGCGTTCAGCACTCTCCGAGGGTCCCCGGCCATGGAAGCAGAAGTCATTCCATGGGCAATCAAAGAAGTACTGCCAAAGAGCCTTCCAGTCGGCAGCACCAAAGTGCCACAAGCGCTGCCGGCTAGGAGAATCGGGTGGCCGTACCGGAGAGATAGTACAGGTGACGGAGATAAGTTTATGGTTGGAAGAACCCAAAGGAGAGAAAAGATTTACAGTATAAGCAGAAGGGTTAGAGGTTAGAAATAAGTCAAGAATGTTGGGCCGATCTCTGAAGCGATCCAGGATACAGGTAGGTCATTTAGGATAAAAATATGTAGACTTGTTCGCCATGTTGGTCAGTGGAAAGAGAGGAGACCCATGGGCGTTGGTGAACGTTGAAATAACTAAGGATGGAGATTTCTGCGAAAGAAAAGATGGATAGAATGTGTTCCACTTTAGAAGTTAAATATTCAAAGAATTTTGGATAGTCAGTAGAATTGGGGGAGAGATAAACAGCACAGACGTATTTAGCTTGAGAGTGACAAGAAAGCTTTAGCCAGACAGTTGAAAATTCAGAAGAATCAAATTTGGGAACACGAGAGAAAGCAAGAATGTTGCGTACGTACATTCAACATGCATCTTTGGCTTGAAACTGAGGATAGAGTTAGTAGGAGGATACAGAGAAGGGTTTTCTGTCAGTAGTCCCTGACAACTGTGTTTCGGTAAGAAAGAGAAGATCAGGGTTGGCAGAGGAAAGGTGGTGTTCCACAGAGTGGAAGTTAGAGGAAAGGCCACGAATATTGCAGAAGCTAATAGTAAGAGTAGAAGGTTATGTTACAGAGCATTTTGGCAAGTTGCTTCCAGGGTACAGACCTCTGGGGGCATTTCTGGTTGGTGCCTACTGCCTCCTACCAATTCTGGAGGTAGGATTCCCATGCTAACCTCCAGGGGATATCTGCGCCACAAAGTGACGGGCGGTGGGGTCGCCACGTCCCTACGCCAGATTGTTGGATAATGGGTAAAATAATCATTTCAGCTCCTCTTCAGTATAAGAGGACACTATCTGAAAGAAAACCGCAGAAAATATAAAAATACTTACTGAAATCACTCTCGGTAAAAATAAGTCAGGTTTACCCTAAATTCAGCCGGTAAATACCTAGATGTCTGATGACATCGCCGCAGCAACGCATTTTTTGCACAGGACGTACTAGGACGTTTGCCGAAATGAAAGAGTTAAGATCTCCGTTATAATTATCACAATTCGATAAATGTTTACCTATGGTCCCATTAAAATATCCTAAAGTAACCTAATAAAAACTGTTCAGGGGACTGGACAGAACTTATAGGATGTTTAATTGAAGTGCGGAAATCCGTATTTACTGAGAAATAACAGTCTTAAAATGCGCTATGGGTCACCCAGGTGTCACAACCAGGGCTAGGAATAAAACAAGGGCACTTAACCCTTAAAAAGCGGCTCACCACATAAGTCGTTTTTAATAAAGCTGGACTATGTGGCGGTGCTCGACATAGGTCGAGTGGCAATTTCAGCACGTAATGTTGCTGAGAGAGAGAGACAAGTGGTGGCAGGAGACTAGCGAGCGTATGACTGCTCCAGACCACCGCGGCGAACCTACTGACACGAATCTCAGCTCCCTCCTCCCTCTCTCACTCGCTATATACGGAATTGTATCGGGAAAGTGGCTAATTACCTGCTTTTTGCACTCGCGTTGCACGGTTATTGCAAGAAAACTAGCCATCATAAAAGGATCGTTATGGTGTCATTCGAAAGCTCTGTTTATGCCCTTTCAGGGATAGATACTTGTTTTACGTT
The DNA here is from genome assembly GCA_032716605.1 of Paralithodes platypus. Classification (NCBI taxonomy): domain Eukaryota; kingdom Metazoa; phylum Arthropoda; class Malacostraca; order Decapoda; family Lithodidae; genus Paralithodes; species Paralithodes platypus. The sequence continues at coordinate 14,074,281 of CM064509.1, read as the reverse complement.
CTGGGTCTTATTTAGGCATGAAAATGATCACGTAAACAGCCCTATTTTGGCTAAAAACACCCCGCTGGGCGGTACATATAAATAAACCGCATAGGCCGCTAAAGAAGGGTTAATGATTGGACTAGTAATATGGCACTATGCAACAACGGTACGCTAGATCCAAACCCTTGAACTTATATGCCGGCGAACAAAAACACCTATACCCTCCAAATTTAATCTGCAATAACGGGGTATCCTTAACTGGGCATAAATGTACTCTACTTCAGGCTAACCCACACTGGTATAGCCTGATAACAAACAAGATGCAAGTTACGTTAAAATGCATAAAAGGGAAGCTATGGAAAGATCAATTAAATTACTGCAAGATTTAATACAATAAAGAGATGCTTCAATACAGTTACTCTAAACAACAATAAACTCTTTACTCCTATCTGAAAGAAAGTGAAGTATAGTCCTACAGCATAGACCTGGAAACTTCTGAAGAAAGTCTGATGCTCATAAGATGCTCGTATCTTAAATTATATAAAGGCAGGAGGCAGGGCACCATACGTGTAGACTGAATACACTAAAAGATAGGACATATAATGTTAACTGACACGAGAATACTATAAATGCGCAACGGCAGTAATGCTCGACACTAAAAGAAAT